>CM039679.1:124574895-125191995 GCA_022537955.1 Schmidtea mediterranea
AATGGAACAGCTGCAATATGATTTATAAATAAATAATTAAATAAGTTTGGCAACGATTTTATTAAAAGAAACGCCATTCAAACATTCGTTGTACGATATATTTTCGACAGTTTAACTGTCATCTTATTTTTATTATTATTATAAACTTAAAAATACTTTTTTTCGATGGCGGAATCATTTATATAAACATAAATTTAATAAATAACTGTAAGCAATTTCCACAAATAATGATAATAATAATAATGAAATTGATATTTGCGGAAATTGCTTACATAGTTATTGATTAAATTTATGTTTATATTATTATTATTATCATTATAAATTAATTAATTTATTAATATGTATTGTCGATGCACTTTATAATTGCATACCGCGCAGTTTATTTGTTTTTATATTATAATACAGTAAGAACCCGCTTAACACGGGGTATATCTTCCATCAGAGTAGAGCGTTATGTAAAACAGCTTTATACGGGTTCATCTCGTTTGTAAACAATGTTGTTAAGAGAAAGCGGATAGAAAATTAAAAAATTGTTGAAGTATATTGTCACACAATTCATTAAATATGTTTTCATAACGATACAGCAACAAAAACTTTGTTCTAACAAATATAGAAACATAACAAATGGATATATAGTTAAATCAAAATTAATTGACATTTAAATATTTATTTATTCCAAAAAATTCAAAATTGATAAATCTTTCTAATTTAAAATAATTAGAATAATTTCAAAAAATAGACTTTTAAAATATTTCATTTACTTAAAATATTTTAAAAGAACTTTTAAATATTAAAAGTACATAACTCTTCCACTTCTTTAGGACTATTGTAAAATACTTGGTGTGCTGAAATAAATTTGATGAACTTGTATGAGCCTTCATATTGCATCCCATCTTTTTTTCCTATTTTGTGGTTCTTTTCTAACCAAAAGTTCCTCCCCCTTCAAAAAGTCTACTTTGACCCTAATTTCACCCTCAAGTTGATTTCTTCTCGTGATTCTGGTGCATACTGTAAAGTAGAATGTAAATTGATTTTTCTACCGAAAAATTATTTCGAACGGAACAGCCTAATTAAACTTTGTTGCGTCGTGTTTATCGTAAATTCGATCTTCTGTAGTTGTTCTACCCAGTGTTTTCATTACATTTTCCTGATAGTGTTGTTATAATAAGTATCACTCTTTCTACCAATCTATTTGATTGATGTTGATATGAGGAACTGAATTCTTGCTTAATTCCTAACTTTGATAAATTTTCTTTGAAAAATAAACTCTCAAAACTTTTGCTTTTATCGGAAAAAATGCTTATTGGTTTTCCAAATCTCTAAATCCAACTGTTCATGATTATTCTAAAAATATTTTGATCATCTTGCTTCGAAGTAGCTGTGACGATGACTAATTAACTGAATCTGTCTATTATTACGACGTCATATTTCTTTGCTACACTTGATTCATGTACGCTATGTCAATGACAATTTGTTCTAGAAACTCAGACCACTTTCTTGGTAAGAATTTATTCGTTTCTGATCAATTTTTGTCTTTGCGCGTCCGAACATTTTCGTAGGCATTTTTGTATTGAATCCTGCATTGAAGGAAAACATATGTTACTAATACAATGTGATAACTTTTTTATCCTAATATTGCATAGTTCGACGTGAATCTGTTTAACTAATTCCTCAGCATAGTTTTCTGGTATCAAAACTAAATGATTCCCATCACTTTCCATAATTACCAGTCCTTCTTCATAGCGTATGTAATCTATCTGTTTAAATGGAAATTCCTTAGATAAATGCTTTTTATGAATCGAGTTATCTTCTAGAGATTCAATTTATTTTTTGAACACACAGTCCTTCTGTTGCTCTTCTTGGATTCTTTTTATCGTCTCCATTTTTTGCAAAACACACATATGCGAACTCTTGTTTTGCATCTTCATGTCATGTCTGAAATTGTGCATTTTACATCTCCTTTAATTCTTGACAATCCATTTGCATTACCATGTTCTTCTTCTTTCCTATATTTCAGATAGGTTTGTCATCCATGTATGGAATTGGGGACTTATTATCTTTTTTGTTTTGTTCAGAAAAACCAATGCTTGATGGTCTGTTCTTGAGATAATTTTTTCCCATAAAGATATTATTTGAAATATATTAATTATTCATGTACCGCTAAAAGTTCCTTTCTCATCATACAATATCCTTGTTTATGCACTGTTATATGTTTAGAACCATGGGCTATCACTGTGTTTTACCATCTTCCTTCATTTGGCTAAGGACCACCCTAATTGCGCCGAAACTGGCGTCCAAATCTAAATTAAACATTTTATTTTCTCGGTAAAAATCTAATATTGGTGCTTCACATAATGTTTTTTAATGTTTCGAGAATTTTCTCGCATTCTATTGTCCATACAAACTTTTTGTCGCACCCTGTTGTTGCTGCATGTAACGGTGCTTCAATTTTCGCATAATATTTGATAAATCTTCTATGGTAATTGGTAATCCTAAAAATGATCTTACTTGTTTCGTTCATTTTGGGATTAGATTTCCTTTATCATTTTTGAATTCGTTCTAACACTCTTTTAGTTTATTGTATATCCTAAAAATACTAATTCGGTTTTATAGATATGGCTTTTCTCTGGGTTGAATTCGGTAAAAACTTCTTCTAAGATGTTATAATGCTCTTGTCGGTCTTTTCAATAAATCAAAATATCGTCGAGGTGGACAATTACTCCTTTGAATATTAAACCTTTTAGTATGGTTTTCATCAACCTTTGAAAAGTAGCCGGCGTTTTAGCCAATCCGAACGGAAGTCTATTAAAACAAAACTGACCTCTTTAGTGCTAAAAGCTGTGGAGCTACCTCTACTCGATAATATGTTTGTCCTATGTCTATGGACGAAAATTACTTTGAATTAGCAAGACAGTCTAATAATGTTCACATATCTGAAATCGAGAATGATTCTTTTTCTGCAATGGCATTCAATCTTCTGCAGTTCCATACACATCCTTATCGATTATTAATAAATTACATTACAATCATTGTATAACTTACAATAACAGTAATAAATGTTTGAAACACTAAACATACGTTTGTATTTCACCGCAAGGAAGAAGCAATATAGATTACTTTGGATTTCGGGGAATCCCATTTCTCAAATAAAACCGAGTTAAACTGAAACAGCGCTAAGCGGGGTCTTACTTGAGGTTATGACCTTCAATTATATACAAATTATCTTATCTTTTATTTTCATTTTCACCTTTCTTTCATTCATTCTCATTCAAAATTTTCACGAGTAGATTTAAAGTATTTTAAATGAATTCTTCACTAACATTACAAGAGTCACTTAAACAATATAATAAATAATTTTTCAAAAAAATGAAGAGTTCTTTAAATTAAAATTTTTCAATGCTAGAGGAAATGTTGGAGGCCAAAAACCCTTTATCAAATCAACGGGCGAGAAATGTAAAGATTGCCACCTGTTCAACCAAAATGAAAGATTTCGGTGTGATGAAGATCAATTGTGCGGTAAGTTAATGGACATCTTCATTGATTTTCATTCCAGTTTTCATTCAGAAACGTGTGACTCAACAATGAAGGATTGCATGGGAATGGGTAAATAATATCCTCCTTACCCACATATGTTCATATACTTTTATTAAATGATGTGCAGTTGATCTGAAGAAAATGGAAGCAAGTGGAAATATATGTGTGGATACCGACATAAATTGCCAGGTGAATATTAATTTGTGTGCTGCTCTTAAAATGAAAGGATTTGTGCCTCCTCCAATTCTCGAATACGTAAAGAACTGTAAAAAGACATGCGGGTAATCTTTCAATTTACACATTTCATATATAAAAACCTTTACATTCTAGGACGTGCACGTAATGAGTTGAACCTTTCAATGCTTTATAATTGTTAATATTTAATAAAAACATTTTGCTTTTCAGTTTTTGTACACCAATTTTATCAAGCTTTTTTGAATTATAATAGTGCAAAAGACGTATGTTGTGTAATTAAGCTCAGAAACCTTTGCTGGTAGCCTGCTCTTTATCCATAAGATTATTGTGACAAAGTTGTTTCAAATCAAGAATACTTTTGTCTAAAGACTCAAGTTTGTAGCATTTAAATAATGAAAAATATTTAATTTAATTGGAAGTTTAAGATCATACGGAACATTACATAACAGCCAATCAAATCATCATGTTTTAAATAGCGGAAAAGTTTCATAAATATTTTTTATTTCATACGGTCTTAGGTAGTAAATCATTCTTATAGTTTCTCAACTTTACTAATAATCGTCTCCAATCTTTAAATTTCTAGAAATTATTGGTGTTTTTTGCTTTCTTATTTTCTTTATTTATATTTTCTTACAGATTTTGTTTTGTCAATCTTTATAACTATCTGAATACAGATTTTATGTTTCAATAAAAGTATTGGCATATCGTACTATTTCTGCCGTTCAAAATGCAGTTATCAGATTTATTGTTGCATTTAACATGAATCCAACATCTTACAACATTTCAGACCAATACTTATATCTTTCTTCTTTTAACGTAAGATTTATTGCATCTATTAGGGTTCTAAATAGTGTCTCTACTAATCCATTTGTATTATGATGATAATGGCTTGAGTATATTATTTTAATATTTTGTGAATTCAACAGTCCAACGGTAACTGAGATTCAAATGTCTTACCTTAATACAAGTTAACCACTTGCGCTATGAGTTAATTTTCGGTAGCTGGGCCGCGCTCTACTATATATGTAAAGTATCGTATAAGTTCGAATAATGACGTTACGTCTGTCAGCCGACGTTGCACACACGTCGTTTTTGTTTTTTCGACAAATGCTACCGACGTGGTATACACGTCACTTGCGGTTTTGAAAAAATCATCAAGGCGTGCCTGGCACGTCAATATAGCGCAAGTGGTTAATTATCTTAGGAACTTCAAATTTCAATATCAATTTTCCTATTAAAACTTTAGCAAAACTCTTTCCATCTTGATGTGCCACTGCTGCCATTGAAATAAACCAGCTAAATTGATCGATCCATGTCAAATACATTGATTGTAATGTATTTTTTTATAGAATTTCTCATAAAAATCAATAAATATCGCTTTAAACACTTCATTGTGGCTTTGTCTTAAAAACCATTTCCTTGGTTTTCCCATTTCATATCTTTTATTTCTGGCATTCTATGCAATTTTTATGATATTCTTGATCTCATCTTTATTAATATTTAAATTTAAATTTGCGGCAGAAATACTCTTCGCCTAGTCTTTTCATGAAGAGAAAAATTAGCCCGTAATCAAAGAGTGAGCTTCACATTAATATGTGGTTTTCATATACCTGTTTGACACAACTCTCTATACAGATCATTTCTCATAATCTCGCGCAAACTTCCTATAATTACCCTAAAACATCTTTGTCTTTTGATACATTTCGGCTTTTCTTATTCTTGCATTGATTTAAGTTTTCGTTATCTGTCTTAATTCCATTTTATTTATAATATTTTCCTAAAGATTTAATCTCTTGTTTATTAAATTGACATTTTCTAAAATTCATATTTAATCTTACATTTTTAATTATTTTAGAATTTGATCTATTCATTTTATATGCTCTTTTTCATTATTTTTGAATATACGAATATCATCGAGCTAAACCGCTGCTTCTTCCAACCCCTCCTATATTAATATTTGAAACGTCACTGGATCAGCTGTGATTCCAAAAGACACGCGGTTAAAACAATATTGTCCACATTTTTAAAAACGGCTATTTTAAGTTTTGATTCTTCCTGAAATTTTACTTGGTAATATACATTAACATGGTCAATATTACTAAAGACTTGGATATCGCTAAGCACATCTTCAATATTTAGATAAAGAAACCAAGGGCTTTCTGATATACCATTTAACGTCTGAAAATATCAACATATTCTTATATCTGACTTGTTTTTCTTTAAAATATATACTAATGGACAATTCAATACTAAATCACATTTTTATTCTTGTATTTGAAAACCAGAAACATGTAGAACCGTTTTTGTATTTTATGAACAGTTTACATAAAAACATTGTATTCACGTGTGAAACGGAGAGAATTTCATCAATTGCGTTTTTAGATTTGTTAATTCAACGCAAAGATAAACATTATGAGACAGAGATTTATAGAAAACCAACGATACTGGTCTTTATACTTCTCCAGAAAGCTTTCGTGAATTTAAGTATAAGAGAAATATGGTGAAAGGATTGATTTATCGTTCATGGTTTTTATCTTCTACTTTTGCTAATTCGGTAAAAAGTGTTGATAAATTGGTTGAGTTGTTGATAAAGAATGGATATTCTAAATCATTTTTATTGTTGATGATAAAAGAGACTGTTGACAAATTGAATAAAAATCCTAAGGATCCATGTTTTGGAAAGTCTGAGTGTAATTTGTCAAATGAGTGAGAATTGAGTGTTGATCTAAATAATAATAAAAATGATTTAAAAAAATTGAGCCTAAATATGTGTTAGTATTGCCGTACTCTGAAGGTTTTAGAAATTATGAAAAGAAGTTCAGTAAACAGATGGGAAATTTAGAGTATAAGATCGTCTCTAATTCGTGAAAGGTACGCAATATGTTTATTAATAAATCAAAAACTCCGGTTGGATTGTGTTCTGATCTCGTTTATCAATTTACATGTAATGGTGTAATGCCACATACATTGGATATACTTCCCGTCATCTCTGTACTCGAGTTCTAGAGCATTGTCGATTAGTGAGCACAATAGAGGCTGTAAAAGTGAAATAGGAATGTCTGATTTTAGAATTTTGTTGAAAAGTTTTAATAATTATTGAGAACGCGTGATATGTGAAGCATTGCTGATAAGGTCATTGGATCCAAAGATTAATGTGCAAAGTGCTGTGACTACGAATGTTTTGAATGTTTTTAAATAGTTTACGTATGTTAAATCATGTTTATGTATTGTTTTTTAAAAAAAAAACTTTTTTGTTTAATATTATTAAAATAATTGAAATTTTAAATTACATTAATTTTTTTAAAAAGTTATAGTATATATGAAATTTTACATTAATTAAAAGTTATTTGAATATATTTTATAAATATTTATTTATTACAAAATTAAATTAATAAAAAATAATTTGTTTAAATTAAATGTTAATTCATAATATTTTTAGTTGGTTTTGAGTACCTGAACATGATACTTATGCTATCGAAATATATCGTACGAAAAGTTGTTTATTTGCGTTATCTTTTAATAAAATTGTTGCCAAATTTATTTAATTATTTATTTTTATAATACCTTTTTCCGAATTTTTTAATTTTTCTTGGACTTTATCCTCTACATCAGTTGTTCCCAAACTCTTTTGGCCTTTTAATACCCTTTTCGTAGTCCAAATTTGTTCACGGACCCTGGGTCAAAAACTACATAAATCTTTATTAGAAAAATTTAAAATTTAACTTTGATGTCTTGAATGGTAAATGGTGAGGTAAAAATAAAATATAAATAAAACATTTTGTTGAAGAAGTATTTATTGAAATTATAACTTTTGTTTTAAAATACAAAAATTAAAGACTTGAATGCACCTAATGGGATTTTATGAGTGTATTTATGTCCGGCTCAATGTTTGTGAGTAGCAACCGCAAATCCCCAAGAGTACTAATTTCTAGTCAGTTTTTTTTGTGACGCGGCTCATAGCGGCACTGAATTCTCGTTCTATTAAATAGGAAGACAGAAAATAAATCAACCGCTTCTGCACAATAACCCATAATGCTGGATATAAAATTGGGATCTGTTTTTGTAACCAGAAATTGTCGTATCCTTATTTAAACATTGGTTTCAGTTCCTCGTTTGTGAATAATTCAATAAGTTGCTCCTGTATTAGTATGTATTCATCTTCATTTGTGCTCTGAGTTTGAGTAATTGCAAAAGGTTCAACACCCAGTCGGAAATATCCATGTGAAGAATGTCTTCAAATCTTTGGTTAAGGTCCGAATGAATCGCCGTTAAGTGTTGACAATAAGCAAAATAGTTTCATCTCTATTTTACAATTTTGAAAGATTTGGAAACTGATAACATTCTCCTGTTCCCAAGTTTTGTTTGTATAGCAAAGGTTTCCAACAAAGGCAGATATTACACTTTTAGTTTTAATTAAATTTAATGTTTCACCTTGTAATTTCAAATTAGTCTCATTAAATCTGGCTAATAAATCAGTCATACAAACGATGTCATTTTTGGAGATAATTAAGTTGTACCGCAAATCACTGTCTTTACTCGCCAGGGAATTCCAACACTGAATCAAAGAGCGATTAGCAGCAATCCAAACATGCACGTTAAGATAACCAAAGTACTTCTGTGATAGTAGTAAATGATTATAGTCATATCATTATTCAAACAAAGTTGAGCAAATAATCTCTCATCTAAGGCATTCATATTGATTTTATTAACTGGCCTAATGACATAATGTAGTGATTCATGCAATCGTTCACTAAAGTCGATAAATTACACAATGCACCGATAATACATTCAGTATAGATTGTTTTAAGTATGTCAGAAAGCCTGGGTGTCGTCCTACCATTGCCGGAGCACCATCAGTAGCAACTGAGATGATATTATTCAAGGGTATAGATTTTACATCGGAAAATCTTTTGAATTCAGTAAATAACATTGCAAACATTTAGCAAATAACAATTCTTGGTACATTTTTTCTTCTTTTAGAAATCTCACATTACCTAAAAGTAAAGCTTCGTTTCCTTATAATGTAGACTTGTCAAGCTGTATAGAGAATTCAGATGTTTTTAAGTAGTCGCATAAAGAGTTTTCTACAATTTGACTCATTTCGTCAATCTTTCTTCGTACAGTATTACTCAGTGGAATTATTTTTATGATATCGAAAGCTGGTTTGTGCGTATTACCTCACTCACAGCTGGTAGAATAAGTTCTACGCCAATAGTGTGCGGCTTTCTGGACTTCGAGATCATATTATAAGAAACACACAGTCCATCGTTAACTCTCTTGATGATGCACCTATGAGTTCTTGCAATGTCGGTGTTTTCAAATATTTTTTTTGATTATTTGAAAAAACGTTAAATCTTTATCTTTTTTGTCACTATGGATTTTTATTAAATGTTCCTTAAGCTCAGAAGGTTTAATTGAATCTTTTGAAAGTTTTGTATTACATAGAAGATTGGAAGGTAAAGTACTAATTTCTGGTGAAGGAATAAAGCCATATTTCATATATTCAATACTGTATAGTCTGTAATTTTTCTTTGGCTCACTCATACTACTATCTAAGAAAATGTGCACACGAATATATAGGAATATGTATATCAATAATAGTAATAAATAATTCCAAACATTCACGGAAGTAAGCAATAATATAAAATAGTAAGCTATAATTTTTAAGGTGTATTATATTAAATCATTAAACCCAATATGTTTAACTTCGTTTACAGAATCATTAATAATATATTCTTTATAAACACATCTGTGTTAGAAAAACTTACAATCCATTCTTAAGTTATAATAAAAAAGAAATCGTTAGTAAATGTTACTGTACTGATAATATGACTTTTTTAATCAACTTAAACAAGACTATAACTTTGCTTAAATAAATTTAAATTAAATAGATATCAATTGTATTCTAATATACTTACGTAACGAAAGTGCGCTATCTACGAAACAATACAAAAAATTATACTTCTTTTTGTCAAATACTAGGAAAATTTGTTTAATGCAGTTCACATTATGCATAAGACAGAACTAAATTGTAGATTAGATGCGCCGCTCTTTTATAATTTATACAATAGACCAGTTTGTGCACGTATCGACTCTATTGCTTGCCTGTATAAACCTGCTGACTCCCTGTGAAGCCGGTTTTTACTTGTAATCAACATTTCGCAGTCAAGCGCATATTAAATTGTGGTAGTTTCGGTTACTACTTAAATTTTGTAATAAAATAGTGTATTGACACTGTTAATTGATTTCTTTTAAACTAAATCTAGAAAGGATCCAGCTTCATAAAAACTTCCGAGTACTTACAATTAAATTTCTAAATTGGAGCCGATATCTCCGTTTTATTAAATAATTCCCAACTCACTATATGATGTACTTTTTCAAAACGATTTATATCATTTCCACTCCATAAATGACACAAGTATCAATTCATTTTGCTGCAATTAAACATAAACTTTTTCTATCTGATAATCGTACATTTAATGATATTGTCTAACGAATGAGAAGATTAAATTTGTGTGTGCAAGTGACTAGTTTAGTTTAGTGACTAGTGACTAGTGTTAGTTTAGCTGCTGAATCTAACTAACTCACCATCTTAACTTTATTTGCTGTCCCAACACATACAATAGGTTACAATTTATCTTTTCTTAATTAATGTTTGAAGGACATATAGATTCACTTTCACCAATGTTTTTACTGTTACTAACTACTCCATTCATAGAATTATAAATTTTTTATTAAGATCAGTCAAATAACATTCTAAATTACTTACATACTAAAATCACGTGCGTTGACAATCATTTAAAATCAAATAATTTATTTTTATCTTTACAAGTGCAGTATATGATTATATATGACTATATAATTGTTGATGAACGTATAAAAATGATCTTTTTATTTAAGTTATTTATTGTCTGATGATGATGATTGAGCAGTCGAAATATATTGCAATATATATTTAAAAAGTGGTCTTCCTTTATTTTTATGAATAAAATACCATTGTTATTTAATAGTTTGTTTAATAATAATAATATTACAGAAATATTCATAAATCGGCATATATCAAATAAAATAGACAAAAAGTTTATAATTAAATTTCATATGTAACTTAAAAAACGTTTTTAATTTCTCACGAACTTTGATCTAAATATTTAATTAAAAAATTTCAATTCAACAAAACAATAATTTTACTGTCCAAAACAAGTTTTATTGTGTTTTTGAACATTGTGACCTTCAGTAAATAAATATATAAACAGTACAGGACTCATGAAAAAAAGTCAAAAATGATTGAAATTTGTTTTATTGTAATCGCAATTTTCCACGGACTCGTGGATCTGGCACAAGGACAGCTCACTATTTACAAGGGTAAGATATTTATTTTTTTTCATGAAAAGCATATGGAAACAATTTGATCTTGGTAGCGGAAACAACCACTGGTCAAAGATGCACCATTCCATTTGTATACAAGGGGAAAATCTACCACGATTGCACAACTGAAGGCTCTGACAGTCCTTGGTGCTATGTAGATAAAGAATTCAAGAAATGGGAATATTGTAAACCGCATCCAAGTATAGCATTTAATTATTGTCATTCTTCTTTCATGTCTGTCAATTATAAATTCCAGAAGAATATGATGGATGCCAAATTCGCAATCCGAATGTCACGCTTGAAGATGTCGAAGAAATTCTTAGAGTTCACAACAAATTTAGGAGTAAACTGCCAGCTTTGCGAATGAAAAAATTGGTTTGTTTAAGTTTTTGAATCTATTTCAGTAGAATAACTGTCAAAATTTACTAGGAATGGAATTCGGAATTAGCACAGATAGCTCAAAAGGCAGCAGATAAATGTGCACATGTTCATATAGACGTTAAGTTGTAAGCAATAATAATAATAATAATAATAATAATAATAATAATAATAATAATAATAATAATAATAATAATAATAATAATAATAATAATAATAATAATAATAATAATAATAATAATAATAATAATAATAATAATAATAATAATAATAATAATAATAATAATAATAATAATAATAATAATAATAATAATAATAATAATAATAATAATAATAATATTATTATTATTATTATTATTATTATTATCATTAATTATTTTTAATTATTATTTTTATTATTATTTTTCATTGTTATTATTATTATTAATTTAAAATTAGATGTGGAGATAGAGAACTAATTGGACAGAATCTATTTTATAGTTATAATGATGATGATTATCCAGGATTGTTGTCATGGACAGACATTATTGGTCACTGGAGCGGCGAGGAAAAGAATTACGATATCGACACCCATTCATGCTTAATAGACAAACGATGTGGACATTTCATTGCGGTATTTTCTTTTTTTATTAATGCTTATTATGAATTCCTTCATTTTTGAATAGATATTATTCGCGGGTTTTGTACACCTACTAATGCTGCACATGTCCAGCGCCTATGTGCCCTAGAGGGTCCAAATTTTACTCAAAATATATCTTGGTTATTGAAGATAGAACCTAGAAATAAAAATTATATAAGCTTATATATTTCTAGCCGATATTCAGAAATCATTATTGTTATGTTCGGATTTGAAGCATAAATGTAAGATGTATTTAACCGGGTTTCGAATAAATTGACCAATAAATTTGTGGTAATTTCACATTCCAGTAAAATTTCTCATCAGTAAGAGTCCCGCAGAAATTGGCAAATGCTTTTGGAAAATAAATTTTATCTTTTGGTAATATAAATTCAAAATTTGCATAGATAACATATTCGGGGTGTTATCATTTTTGATAAGCTTTTGAACTCCTGATGTTTATCTTCGGATAAAGTATATAATGTTGTAACTAATTGATTTTTCTTTGAAATTTAAACCAATAAATTTAGTTTGTCTATGATGATCTGACAAAACTTATCAAAATAGATTGTGCACAGTTTACTAACAAAAATTTTACTTGTTAATCTTTACCGAAATTATTAGTTTGTATGATATGAAATATAATTTCGGCTTCATACAATGAACTTGACAATCTTTAATACTTTTACATTTTTGCTGTCAGTGCTAATAAATTTCATAATATTAGTGATCAAACAATTTTACTAAAATATTATTTGTCCATCAAACACAAACAACAGCTAAACCAATTTATGATATGCTTTCAATAAAAGTTAACGATTTTATAATTTTTAATATTTTAAAGTTTTCTGGAATTTCATTATTGATAATATATATAATGAGTAGTCCAATATCTCTTCAAGATCAAGGGCTTTTCAATTATGTAACAGGTGAAAGTCATTTGAGGTCCTATTACAGATTTCAAAGTCATTGAAGTTAATTTTTTTGGGTAAACTTATCGAAAATTATCAATTCTTTAACATTTAAAGGCCAAAACTGACGTCGGTAAAGGCAATAAATTAAGGAAAGATCGGATTATTGTCAAATTAATTTAATGATATTTCAATGATCATAAACTATGGACAGCCATTTATTGAATGTCTGTCTTCTTTGAAAATTTAATGTTAAGCTATATTTAAGTGTTAATTAAGGGCAATAAATAAGGACAAAACCGGATGATCCACAAATTTGCTCATTGAAATCCATGACCAATTTCTACATTTTATTTGATAATTATTTAAAATTGATATTTTCTACATATTTTTGACTATTTTGTATTGGTATCAGTCAATTCTATACAAGAGAAAAACATAAACTTTCTGGGTTTTATTAAAACTAGGCACATTTTCTTGGTCAATTTCATCAATAAACATTGAAATTTTCGTCCTGTTATATATATATTTAAAAATTTGCCAAAAAGTTATGTAGTTAAATTAAGAATCTAGAAATAATAAAAAACATCTATGTACGTTAATAGTCAATAAAATGTAGTTTCTTTTATATATGTAGAAATTTCTCTACCTTATGAATCAAGACTTTTGGTTTTTATAATTGGATTTTGTTTTAAATAAATGTTTAAAATCTATAATTCAATACGTAAATTTTAACTATGAATTAATTTTTTTAGTTGAAGTTTTTGGATATTGGATAATTTTACTTATTAGATACGGCCCTACCTCTACTGCCTTGCCTGGACCTGGGCAGCTCATTTCACTATGTTGTGCCCCTCATCTGGGAAGTGTTTGTAATTTATTAAATTTCTGATATTTTAAAATTATGAGCTGTTAATGTGAATAGACAAATGAATATTAATTTTATTACAAATTAATTTTATTATTTGTAAAACAATCGCACCCCCCCCCAAGATTATCATTTTTTTGCTTATTCCGATTTGGAAATTATTTTTCCATATACCTAAGAATAGCTGTTACTTCATTCATTTTTAAATGGTAAGAAAATGTTTTTAATTTATTTAGGTTTATTTTAATGTTATTTTATATTAAGAAAATAAATCAAGGTTTATTTAGGTAGCGACGGACTATACAAATTTAGTAGGATGTGGTAGGAATTTCTGTTATGGAGAGCTTTTGGGAAAAACGAGATATAGTATACAATACTATTGTAATTACTATAAACCGTATGTTGAAATTATTATGATTATTAACAACATTATTATTATTATTATTAATATTAGCATAAATAAATAAATTTATTTGTATATATTTGTAACAATTATACAAAAATAATATTTTTTGAATTATTTGATTTTATATTTAGAATATTAATATTCGTGGTAATAAATTTTAGTTAAGACCTTTATTGAACGGATGTTCAGGCAAAATCTAGAGAAAAATAAAATATGTACTATGAGTAGGTAAAATTGAATTATAACAACCAATCAAATTACAGATTGAAGCTCATTTGTAAGATAACTATTACATGATATTTCAACATTATTTTGTCTTCTTAGAAGTGTAGTTTAGAGCTTTGTCTAGATTTAGCCTGAACTTTTAATTTTAATTTTTCATATTTTTTTAAGAATAGCGTTAAATTATTTCAAATGAATTGTTCATTGATATTTCAATCGTCCTTTCAGCAATACAATAAATATTTTTTTCAATAAAATTACGATTTCTTTAAATTGAAAATTTTCTATGTTAGAGGAAATATTAAAGACCAAAAACCCTATATCAAATCAAAGGGCGATAAATGTAAAGATTGCCATCTGTTCAACCAAAATGAAAGATTTCGGTGTGATGAAGATCAATTGTGCGGTAAGTTAATGACATCTTCATTGATTTTCATTCCAGTTTTCATTCAGAAACGTGTGACTCAACAATGAAGGATTGCATGGGAATGGGTAAATAATATCCTCCTTACCCACATATGTTCATATACTTTTATTAAATGATGTGCAGTTGATCTGAAGAAAATGGAAGCAAGTGGAAATATATGTGTGGATACCGACATAAATTGCCAGGTGAATATTAATTTGTGTGCTGCTCTTAAAATGAAAGGATTTGTGCCTCCTCCAATTCTCGAATACGTAAAGAACTGTAAAAAGACATGCGGGTAATCTTTCAATTTACACATTTCATATATAAAAACCTTTACATTCTAGGACGTGCACGTAATGAGTTGAACCTTTCAATGCTTTATAATTGTTAATATTTAATAAAAACATTTTGCTTTTCAGTTTTTCTACACCAATTTTATCAAGCTTTTTTGAATTTATAATAGTGCATAAAACGTATGTTGTGTAATTAATCTCAGAAACCTTTGCTGGTAGCCCTGAATTTCGACGCAGACTTAAAATATTGCAAAGAGAATGAATTTTCCGTAAAAATTGGAAAACCTTTGACACGAATTAACAAAACCTATTTTGAATGAAAAAAGAATGAAAAATTTGAAAAATAAGAAGCAAATGGATTTAAGAGAAGTTTTTAAAAAAATTTTTTTAATAAAATCTTTCAATCTTTTCGATTGTTTTGTTATTGCACTAAAAACATTGTATGAGTTTAAAAATACAATTTCTAATAAGCATGATAGGCAATTAGTAAAGATAAGTCTATATGGACTGAGGAATGTGAAGTAATCCTCAAAACATTAAAGAAGGTGCTGACTCTATTCCAGTACTTGTATTCTCAGATTTATGAAAAACTTATTTTATATACCGATGAGAGTTTTGATATGATTTGTGGAGTACTATCACAATTATATAATAATTGGTACGAACAAGTTAGTGCATATGGACCAAAGCATGAAATCGGTTATTGCATTACGAGAAAAGAATTTCTAGCAATTTATTTTAAGAACTAATCATAAAGCAATGTGAAAAATTTTAAAAATATCTTATTACAGCAAAATTCCAAAAAATAAAGGTAGTTAGATATCAAATTAGAATACAGAAAAGGAAAATTACATTTTAATGCAAATGCACTATCAAGAAAAGAATGTACTTCATGTTGTCTATGTCAAACTATTCATATAGTAAGTGTTAATCAAGATAAAAAGCAAGTAGTGAAGGTATAATTTTTAACCTTTTTAAGGCAATGACAAGTATATTGCCACCCGAAAAGCAAAAATCCCCAAGCTCCATTTTGAAATATTTTCTGAAACTAACATTGTTAAAGTTTGTTGTGTACCTAGCGGAAAGTACATTAGAATTGCTACAATTCAAAAGCCTATCAAGATTGGTGACACCTATGTAATGATATGTATCGGAACCTTCTACTTATCTCTGCCTTCAAAGGAGTTAACATTCTTTGAAGATTTTTGCAACACAATTATTAAAAAAATTTAGGAATCTACGCAAAGCCGTAAGAATATGAGCGTTAGTGAAAATAAAGTTTAAATAAATGTTTTCAAGGAGATATTTATTGATTTCCGTGGCTATCAAGATGAAAAGACGACAGCAAATATTTTAAGAGAAAATATATATTTTTGAAATTTGGTGCCCCTAAAATCATGCATTGAGATAAAAATAAAAAATAAGTCTTAACTATTTTATATTCATTGAAAACTAATCAAACTACAATAAATGTATTTAGGTACATGTCATCATAGCACAAATAGTTTAGCCGAAAAGGCAATTTAGAATTATAAAAGACGCAATCGCAATTACGTTAAAAGACAAACGGTATGAAGATTGGTCAGAAATGTTTACAGATGTGAAATTTATGTGGACAACAGACAAATGATGTTGAATTCTGTTTTATGCGTTTTTGTGTGCTTCAATTATTAGTTACTCGTGCATGTTTTTTTATTGTTTAATCGCGTCTGTGTACGCAAAGTTTAATGGACAAGGTTTAAAATGGTTGTTTAGTCTTAAAAACGTATTGAAATTGAGTGAAAATATTTGGAATTTGTGCTAGAATTCTACAAGAAGTTCAGATTTATTTTGTTATTTTGTGGAGTTTTTATCTGTTTTTTGGAATTTAAATTTAGATTAAAATAAACGTTTTTGGAAGTATAATTTTCTTCTGTTGATTGTTGGTAGAACAAGACATCAAGTTGCTATTATTGGAATGGGTCAAGAATATAGCTATGTTGATAATGAGGCTAAGAGAGGTATCTTAATTTTGGAATACACAAACGAACACAGTATTTGGTAAAATTGTCATGACATCAAAAATATTTGAAATCGATCAATTTAAAATGAGCTTAAAGCATCCCAAAAATAACAACTAGTTTTGCTTAATGAAGCGCCATCGAATGTCAAGGCAAAACGTGAGGACATGATTCAAATGATTTAAGAAGCTATGCATGTGTCAATTCAAACAGTTTTATCGTTGTATATGTCTGAGGGGTGCAACCAGTATCGTTCAGGAGTTTGGAGATGAAGTATCATATACTGTGCCAATTTAATAATTTTATGCTTTATGTCATGCAATTTGCAGAATAAATTTGGTTGCCAAATATTTGACAGAATATTTGATGAAAATTGTAACAGAATGAGGATCCAATTTGTAGTTTTTCGTGATTTTCTTAAATGTTTAACACCAAAACTGGCTTTTCCTTCAGAATTAACATTAAAAATGATGTTATTTGACTGAAATCCGACCATTTAGGCAAAAATCCAATAAGAGGATTACATAATACTATCTTCGCTTGTTATTTAACATTATTTTGACTTTTGATGGGGATAGATAATGTGAGCTTTTAATGGGAGTTTATAATATACTACTTCACTGGCCTAATTCGTTCAGGTTATCGACTGATGGAGTCCCTCAATCATTTTTGCGTAAGAATTTACAAGTCCTGGTTAAACCACTGGTCTAGATTTGTTTAGTTTTATTGTCTACGAAAACTGATTTAAAATAATTTTCTTAATCGCGCCACTTCTTATAAAGAAGCCTGGCTAATAAATAATAATTAAAAATAAAAAAATTACCAATTATTTATGCACAAACAATGTATTTGATCATTATTTATTACCTTTACCACAGTAATTAATTTAAAATATATTCATAACTTTTTGACAAATAGCGAATTTTAAATTTTAAATTAAAATTTTTGAAAAATATAAATGTAATATTCTCTGAGAAATCAAAGAAATAATTTTAAAGACCGAAATATACATAATTCGAGGACGAATTCTAATTAAATGGGGAAATGTGTTGAGGTTATAGAGAAATTATAAAAATTATAAAAAATAGAAATTGTTAGAAATTAAAAAAAAATATCAAGAAATTAAATATTCAAAAAGTAAAAACTAATATTTTTTAGGGGTGAGTTAGTTGTAGCCAATGACAAATTAAAAGTTAAATTCGACTAAAGTAATTTCAAAATGACGAAGCGTCCTAGGATAGACTGGAACAAAAGAAATTAATTAATTAATTAATTATTCTCATTATTATTTTATAAAAGCCAATAAATCAATGAGAAAACACAGACTATAATTTATACACAAAATTTTAAATTATAATCTTGTCTCAATAAATAAATTATACTTTTTATTTTTTGGAATTTTTCTGATTTTTCTACTTAACACGAGAAGCCAAATTCAAAGAATGGAAATTTTTTGAAAATAAACTTTTAATTTTTTTTATTGTTTTATTGCATTGCTGCTTGATGAGAAAAGATTGTGGTTTTATTTTGTGCTTTAAAATGGCTTTTTCAGTTACTGTCAAATGTATGTTAACCATACAAATTCTGACCATTCGTAACGTCATAGATTCAGGAAGGCACCCCAAGTCTGTCAGTGTTGTATCATCCTTATATAGCATCCATACTTGAAAAAATCTAAAATATTTAGAGATAAATCCCAAAATATTTAATAATAAAATTTCCTTTCAATTTTAAGTACCTAAAGTGAAATAAAATTTTCATCATCAAATGGAATTTCAAGAATTACAATGAAAATATTTTACTTCCAAACTTTTTCAAAGATTCTCAAGAATGAAATTTTATTTTGTTTAAATCGACTTGAAAATTTAATGAAATTCTTAAAATTAATATAAAAGGTAAAATAATAGAACTAAATTTAAGATATGAGAGATTTAATTTTTTTATTAGCAATATTATTTTTGGTATTTGTTAGCGGAATCCCAATATCAATTATTGTTAAAACTAACGTTCAATGTGCAACGAAGGCTTTGTTATTGAATTCCACCGAATTCTATATGAATACTGTCACTGGGAATTGCACAGTCGATAGTGAAAGTCCTTGTTTGAAATGCTTCCAGAGAGTTTCGGGTACCAATCAAATGTCGATTTTTAAAATGCAAGTTTTAGATACGAGTAAAATAATAAGCTCTGGAATCACATCTAGAACAATTTCTGCAATTACAACAGGAACTACCTTTGAAATCAGCTCTGGAACCAAGTCAGGGAGCATTCCAGAAATTACTTATGGAGCCACTTCAAGAATCACTTCTGGAACCACATCGGGAGCAAATTCTGCAATTAACTCACCAACCACATCCGGAACATCTTCTGGAGCTACATATGGAACCACTTCAGGAATCACTTCTAGAACCACACCGGGAACAAATCCTGCAATGAACTCAGCAACCACTTCAAAAACCCCCTCTGAAATCCACTCAGCGATCAACTTCACTGCGACAAGTTTATTGACTCAAACTGTTGGACCCTTTGGAATTCCAATTTTAATTGGTAATCTCACTTTATTTATTAACAATTTCAACTGCCGTGAGGAAATGAGCTTAGTGTCGTCTAATACCTTTCTCAGAGTAAGTCATTATAGTTATTATTTTATTATTATTATTATTATTATTATTATTATTATTATTATTATTATTATTATTATTATTATTATTATTATTATTATTATTATTATTATTATTAACATTCAATTTTTTATTGTGAGTGATCGGAACCTATTTTACGACGAAATATTTCATATTTTTTTGAATAAACATTGTGTAAATTGGCTTAGATAGTTATTTTTTTAATTTGATTTATAAAAAATAATTCTACTATGGACAATAAAAAAAGAATTTAATGTTTAAAGTTAATTTAAATTGATCCCAGCCAGGCAAAATATAGAAAATCCAAAGTTTAATAAAAAAATTTCAAAACATTTATGCATTTATTCAATTTTATATAAATACGCAAATTTAATTTTAAAATACTTAAAAAACGTTTTCTAATCTAAATAAAATATTTTTATTGTGACTAATTCAATTTTTTAAGTTGCAATGTATATATTTTATGTATATATTTTAAAAACAGTTGAAATAAAAGTCTAATCAGAGAAGGAGAAAGCGAAAGACTTAAATTTTGTTTTTGTATGTAAGTGGTCAGGACCTTTTTAGGTCGAAATATTTCATATTTTTGAATAAAAATTGCTTAAATTGGATTAAATAGTTATTTATTTAAATTTGATCTATATAAGTGATCGCGCTATCGATAATAAATAAATTTTTAAAAATTAAAATAATATTTTAAAGTTTAAAGTAAAAATTATTATTATTTAGATATTATTAATCATTACATATTATTATCATAAAAATTAACTTAATTTCTTTCAGCAACTTACATTAATATGCAACTTCTGCCAAGAGAACAATTACTATAGCGGAAAAGGTCCATTAAATTGCACCTCGTTTATGAGTAAGATGAGATAATTTGTTTTTATTTAATTTCCAGAAAAGCTAAGAAAAGTTAAAAAGATGAATTTAATTTAAATTTTGATTTAATTTTAACATTTCACCATTTTCATTGAAAATATAGATTAAATTAAAATTATTATTACGTACTTTCGAAAGTATCATGTTTTGGACTATACATTTTGTCAAATTTCGACGCGTTATACATGAGTGTGAATTATACAGGCGAAAATACGCGATTTTGGAACGGTGCGGGGGTACCAATTTTATATTAATAAATAATTTATTTAAAGTGGTTTTCTTTTGACTTAATTTTTTAATTAAATAATATCAAAAAAAATTAATTAATAAATATTGTAGATCAAACTCCAACTTGCTTAGACAACCAAGGTGGCGCAAATGACTGCCAGAATTTGGAGCTTCGATGGAACCTTGCGTGAATTGAATGAAACTATTGAATTATGATTTTAAAATAATTTTTATTATATTTAATAAAAATTAAATATATGCAAAAAATGTTTTAATGGCCAGATGATAAGCGGACCACAAGATAAGGTTTTCACATTGTCGAGAGTTTAAAATGAGTTTTCGTATTGTATATGTAAATCAGCTGTATATGTCACTGACATGTTAAAATGGATATATTCGTGATCAAATATTTTTGGAGTTATATAAATATTAAACTTTATATATATATTTGCAATTATATAAAGTATACAAGCAGACCATGAAAACTATTTTTCATTTTTAAGAAATGGAGGCTTTCTTAAGACGTAATCAAGAGAAAGTTTATTTCTTCCTCTTTTAGGGGCCATCGGCCAGCATCCAAGAATTTTTGAATTTTCTGATTTATTTTCATAAATATTTCTATTAAAAATAATTTTCAATAAATATAGTGCTTAAGTTGTTTTGAATTAATAGCTATTTGACTACTTCAGATTGTGAGAAATATTCATACTGTTCACGTCTTATAAGAATTAAAAATACATAATTTATTATTTTTACAAATCAAAACAAATTCTACTTTAACTTAATAATGATTATAACAATGTTAAAAATAAGAATGATGATGATGATGATATAATAATAATAATAATAATAATAATAATAATAATAATAATAATAATAATAATAATAATAATAATAATAATAATAATAATAATAATAATAATAATAATAATAATAATAATAATAATAATAATAATAATAATAATAATAATAATAATAATAATAATAATAATAATAATAATAATAATAATAATAATAATAATAACTGTAACCCGTCAAAAATGACGGCCTTTCTTTGTTTAGATTTACATTAATTGGTTTTTTTCGAAAAATGTCCAAAAATCCAAACTCACTTTTTTCTTTAAACATATTATATTATTTAAGATTTTAGATTTTACAAAAACATTGTAAGGAATATAAATTAATTATTATTATTGCTACTGACAATTATCAGTAGTTCAATAATTTATATATTTTTGGTTGTAAAATTATATAAATTTATTATTATTATCTTTATTATTATTATTATTATTATTATTATTTACTATTATTATTACTATCACTTGAAAAAAGCTGTACCGAAAATTCATGAATACCGTAAACAAATCTGATTTATAGTAAAAAATTTCGTAGAAAATACGTCTTTTATAAATAAAAACAAAAAAGTCATTATAATCAAATTCTTATTATTTAATTTTACCGAAGTAAGACCAGGCCTTATTTTTCTTTGATCATATTATGGGTTAGCATTCTTTTATTCACTCTTCTTTCGGTGACAACCCAATTTCATAAATGATATTCTAATAAAGGATAAAAATTTATTAATTTTATCTCCTAAAATAAGACTTATTTTCTTACTTTCATGTAGTCTTATTTTCGGTAAACTCCGGTAATCCATTTCCGTATTGTTTTTAGGAGTTCCGCCTTTCGTATTTTTGTAATTTAATCTAGGCGGCTCACTAGAATCACTAAATAAATCCAAAAATTTTATTTCAATCAAAAAATTAAAAAAAAATCTCTTTATTCTTCTTATTTAAACAAAATAAAATCATTCATTTTTAAATTTCATATTTTAAATTCAATACTAAATATTTTTATGAAATTATACTTTAAAAATTTTATCAAATATCAGCTTTTCTTATAGGGTTCATTACTTGAAAACTTTTTCGCATTAAATATGTTTTGTGTACTCCAATACGAAATATAACTGATTTTTCTCTCAATTGCTTTCTTAATTTAATTTCATTATCTCTTTCTTGTTTCAAAAAATTTGACGCTTAAAAAATTTTTTAAAAGTTTTAATCGATAAAACAAAAATAATTTATATATTTTTAAATTTTTTTTGCTTTTTGGTTTTTCTAAATTTTAATTGTCCAACACCAAACCTGGTTCTGACTGTTTACCTATTTGGTATATCGTTTTCTTATGAAATCATAGTTATTAGTTAAAATTAAAATTCCACAATATATATTTAATAACATGATTATTTAAACAATCTTTATTTGTCAGATTATTTAAACATCTTTTCAAAGCTTCAATTATTCTTTAAATGAATCAATCATACATTTCAACATCTTAAAAATTTATACAAAATTATATTTAATTTTAAATTTATACATCTTTAACATTAAAGATTACATAAAATTTTAAAATTTTAACTATCTTAAAATTACTTATTTTAATTAATTTTAAATTATTATACTCACATCTTAAACCAATGATATGGAGAGATATTCTAAAAGAATAAATCATATCAACAAGAAAGTACTAGACTATCGCAAAATACAATCTGCGAGGCTTCCAATGGCATATTGTGATGAAGTTCTTGTTCCACTTTTAGCCAAACTGTATGAAAGGATAGAAATCTCGAGTAGCAATGACGAAAATGTATCATCTGATGATTTTGTTGACAATTCCTCAAAATCTCAATCATTTAATCAAGAATAAATGAATGAACTAGTCAGGGAAATGAATTTATTAAAGAAATCTGTGGAAGTGTTAGCTTCTAGACAAAAGGAAAAAAATCTTTTGCAGTCAGACATAATAACAACTTATTTACTTAATGATGATAACATTGAATTTTGAAATGATGTTGAACACCTTCTTTTGAAAATGGGCATGGATAAATATAACCCAGAAGAATGATGTTTATTTGTCGACGATTGGAAACGAGGTATGAAATGCGTGCTCATATAATGATTCGCTGATTACTGTTAAACAATTAAACATGAACAAATTAAACAACAGAAAAAGCAAGAGATGTAAATTTTTACCTAACCTTTAACAATTTTCATTTTATATCCAATTTGTTGTTAGAACAATAATATAATTCTAATTAGATAAAAGCTGTGTCTTTCGGATTATCCTTCCTTAGAATGGGTGAGCATAGCATGGAATTGATGTATACAATCTGGTTTTATGTTAAAATTCAGCGCATCAAAATTATAAAATATCATATCTGATATCGCAAACACCAAAAAACAGTTTTGTTGCCCTGTGTTATGGTTAATTAGATTTTTATAAATAATTCTGGTATTGACCATTTATTTTAAATTTTATCTAAAAACGTCTGAGACTGGCCTACTATTGATAATAAGACATTATTTACTACATGTGTGTTTACAGCAAGTATAACATTTTGGTAAATATTGATCTAATCTGAGAACCCAGGCATTCGAGATTAATCAATCAAACATGCAAGCATTCGTATACATTAATTATACAATTTTATACAACATAATATATTGGGCAGTGTAATCAAATATCGCTATACGACAAGATCAAATTCAATATATCATAAATCAATATCACTAATCAAAGTCAATATTTAAAGACTTATAATGCCAATAATCTATTGTTTTCAACTGAATAAACTTTTCAAAATGACTATTAGCCGTTAAACTGTGATCACAAAGTGCACCCACGTAGGCGGCAGTACATAATTGCAAAGTTTCAATAATAACTATGAACAAGTTATTATTTTTATTTCACTTTCGTAATCAACAAAAATAAAATTTGTTAAAATTGTAAGTTCAAATAGCGTAATGAATGCAAAAATTAAAGTATCAGTCTCTGTACGTATGTCTTTTATAGATGCTTTTATTATGTTGTGGTTATTGAAATGTCGATTTCACCAGTCAGTATTTACACATAAATCTTTTGTTAACAATAACAACAATCAATATTTTTTTAATTATATATTTTATTCATTATTTTATTTTTATTTGATTAAAACCACTAAAAATGGAATTTCCAGTTCTAAAGAAAGTTACTATTATTATATGAAAATAAATCAAAAATTAGCATATAAATAAAGTGTGTGTATTATTATCAGAATTGAAATTAAATAAGGCCTGTGACATTAAAAGAATCCTACAATATAGAAGGATAGAAAAATTAAACGCGAGATGAAAAGTACATACCTACACGCAAGTACGGGTCAGAAAATTTCTATAATAAAAAATCTGTGCAAGTTAAAATTAATGTTAGAGAAGAAAAAATTAAAGAAAGATTAATAAAAATAAAAGCCACTTAAGAAATAAAATGAATTTTTAGTTATTTAACTTTTATACTTGCGATGGGGGATAATATGAGAGATGAAATGGTTAGGGAGCACTTTTCTATTGTTTGAACACAGACATATATTCTAGACGAGAATATTCACTAATACCATCTGTATCAATTGCGTTTTAATGTACAGGTATCCCTCATACAACACGGTATCCTACAAAACGATTTCACTGTAGGACTATAAAAAAGTCCCAAAAACCTCTTATAACACGGTACTTCTAGAACACTTTTAGAACATATATTAATGACATAAAATAGAATTCGGGAATTCCCAGATTGTATTATTTCAAGTATAAAAGTCTTACTTATTTTTTGTGTATATATTTTGTCATTTTGTGAAGACCATAGAAAGTCTGCAAACGACTTGTGAAATAGTAAAGAAAAATATTTAAATACTTTTTATTTACAAGTTATCGATTTTATTAATTTTTTTCAGGTAAGATTATAAAGTAAGACTATTTTTTGAAAAATAATTTTCAATCCTAAAAGATAATGTCTGATTAGAATAAAAAAACAACTTGGAGGAGAAATTTTATTTCTTTAGAAGTAAAAATACAAGTTTTAGATCGGTTGTTAAAAGGTGAAATAGCATCACACATTGCAAGCACGGTAAATTTAAATGAGGTGACAGTCCATGCAATTAAGAAAAAAGAAAAGGAATTAGGGTGTGCTGTTGCTGCAGGATCTTCGCAATCCTCAAAGTATTTATCTCGTACCGTGTGCCAATAATTGAAAAAATGGAGAAAGCACTTAGCATTTGGATTGATGATAGCTGTCAGAAAAAGATTCCATTGGATAGTAATATAATTAGGCAAAAAGCTCTTAAAATCTATAACTATCTTAAACAAAATCGAGAATCTTTTGTGAACACAGATTTTCTAGCCAGTAAAGGCTGGCTTGAGAAATTCAAAAAGCGGTTTTCACTTCATAATATAAAAATTCAAGGTGAAATTGCATTGGCAGACCATGAACCTGCCATATCATAGCCAGAAAAATTTTTAAAAAATAATTGAAGAGCAAGGATGAATATCGAAACAAGTTTTCAATGCCGATGAAACTAGGCTTTGGTGGAAAAAAATGCCCAATAGAGCATTTATAACAAGAAATGAAAAAACTACTTCTGGATTTAAGGTATCAAAAGATCCTGTAACGTTACTTTTATGTAATAGGGGAATTATTTGACAAAACCCATGCTAATTTATAGATCCTTGAATCCCCGTGAACTTAAATGTATAAATAAAAACGCTTTACCAGTATATTGGAAAGCAAATTTAAAAGCTTGGGTAACTGCGGATTTATTTAGAAATTGGTTTTTAAATTGTTTTGTTCCAGAGGTAAAAGCTTATTTAAAACACAATAATTTAGACTTCATGGCGCTACTACTAGTAATTATTGGGCCAGGTCACCCGCAAGATTCGAGTCATCATAACGTCCAATTAGTGTTTCTACCTCTTAATACCACTTCATTGCTCAATCCATTGGATCAAGGTATTATTTATACCTTTAAGATTTATTATATAAAGTCATTACAATGGATTTTGGACATAACTGATTCAAAATCCATTGATGTAAAGAAAGATTGGAAGCAATTTTCAATGAAGCACTGGATAGAAATCATATCCTTATCGTTGAAAGAATTGAAAATTGAAACATTAAATGCATGTTGGAAAAGATATGGCCAGCAGCAGTTGAGATAGAAAACGTGCATGAATCAGGATAAAATGAATTTGGTGAAATATTATAACTTGCTAGGTCGATCGGAGGAGAACGGTTTGTGGATATGGCTATGGAGGATGTTCAAGACTTATTAGTAGAAGTTAGCTAAGCAGATTTGCTAAAATCTGCATCCCTGTCCCAACTGAATGAAATTGATTCCAGCTTTGATCAAGATAGTGAAGTTATTAATTTTACACTAAAAAATTTACAAGAAGGATTAAGCTTGGCTGAAAAGTTGGAATTATTTTTCTTAAATGCAGACCCTTGTGCTGAAAGAAACAGAAAATTCAAAAGGGAATTGCAAAATTGCTAATCACTATACCACGAAATTAACCATAACCTTGCAAGAACAAGGAAACAAAGGAAGATTACGGATTTTTTAAAAAGATCAGAAGATCTGCAAAATATCAATGCAGAAAATAGTTCAGAAAGTAAGATGATATTCTTCAATCGAACAGACGTTTTCATAATTGAATTGAGCAGCGATGACGAAGAAAATTCCTTAATTAAATTTATAATCTATTAATATATATTTATGCCGATTTTTAATGTTTTTTATTTGTTTTGTTATTCTTAATAAAAATAAAGGTTTTTCTATGGCATTAAAATTTTTTTGGAACTTTAACCTTCATTTTGTACCAGCTTCTAGTCTCCTATAGCATGGTTTCACATAAAACTTCATATTATAGGAACCTATCTACCGTGTTATAGGAGGATATCTTTAAATGTAACATACCAAATTACATGAGTGCTGACAATCTTGTCATGCCTGATGACTCTTTTATTGTGCAGTTCTAACTTTGTCAGAGAAATAAATTTTGTCACACTATAAAATTCTTATAAATGTTGCTTAAAAACTAAAATTTATCTGTGTTCAATAGCACCCAAATGTTATTTGAATCTTTTTACAAATAATGAATTTTGAAACTTCTTGTGTATTTATAAAACGTTTTTTAATTTTATAAATTAATAATTAAATAAATTTGGCAACGATTTAATTAAAAGATAACGCCAATAAAAAACTGTTCGTACGATATATTTCGACAGCATAACTCTCATCTTCAGGTACTCAAAACAAACTAAAAATATTATGAATTAACATTTAATTTAAACAAATTATTTTTTATTAATTTAATTTTGTAATAAATAAATATTTAAAAAATATATTCAAATAACTTTTAATTAATTTAAAATTTTATATCTATAAATATTATAATTTTTAAAAAATAATGTAATTTAAAAATTCAATTATTTTAATAATATTAAAAAAAGTTTTTTTTAAAAAACAATACATAAACATGATTTAACATACGTAAACTATTTAAAAACATTCAAAACATCCGTAGTCACAGCACTTTGCACATTAATCTTTGGATCCAATGACCTTATCAACAATGCTTCACATATTACGCGTTCCCAATAATTATTAAAACTTTTCAACAAATTTCTAAAATAAAAAAAAATTCTTTTATTGGCGTTTTCTTTTAATTAAATCATTGCCAAATTTATTTAATTATTTTTTATAAATCATGCTGCAGCTGTTCCAATATTCAAAAGGTTTATGAAGGTTTATAAATCCCTCAAAATAAAGGAACTAGGCATTAGTTTCCTTGATTCCTTCTTTCATTTTTAAAATGAAACTAAGTGATTGTCTTCCCAGTAAAGATGTCCAATTAATACATAGAAGAACGTTAAGAAGAATGTTGGAATCAAAGAAAATAATGAGAACTTCCATTGATAAAAAACTAACAAATATTGGATTAATTTAAAATAATGCTACAAATGAGTTTTGTTTACAAGTATGTATAGAATGGTGTAAAAATTCGATTGTGCAAATAAAATCTAAAGAGGATGCTCATATTAAAAAATTGATTAATTTGAGGAAAATATTTGGAATTTCTAAATTTAGTGTGGAGAATATTGTGATAAATTTGAGTAAAATAGTTTTGACTGATGAAGAAGAGCTTGTTTTAAAATTTGGTCCAAATCACTGTATTAAGAATCGCTTGGATGAAACAAAATTGTGTGCAAAAGTTGAAAGTTTATATTTTCATATAGCCCAATCGATGAAAGGCATTAATGGTAATTATGTCAAGAGCTCGTTAAGTGCAAGTACGATGAAGTATATCGATAAAAATAATAAGCAGAATATTAGGGATTTTATGACTGTAAAAAATTAAGCTAAAAAAATATAAATATCTGTAAGTTTGATAAAGGAAATGGGATAGTCATTCTTGACCATGATGTGTATGTAAATTAGTTGAATGATTTGTTAAATTCTCCTGAGTTTGTGAAATTACCAAAGGGTCGGAAGAATGAAAAATTGCCTCTTCTTAAGGATGAAGAGTTTGTACAAAAAATGTTAAATGGTTTTATTGAGAAAAAGCATATTAATGAAGAGATAGGTAAGTCTATTCGTCCAATAGGATCGCAGCCAGCAAAACTATCCATAAAAAAAATCCATAAAGATGGTGTACCTATGAGACCAGTTTTGTCGATGGTTGGTACTGCCCAGTATAAAATAGCAAAGTTTTTAGATGGATTATTAAAACCGTTAATGCGATCAGAGTTTGAATGTAAGGATAGCTTTGAGTTTGTTTCTTTTATTGCAAAGCTACAAAAACGAAGTATGAATGATGTTATGGTTTCGTTTGATGTTTGTAGTTTGTTTACGAATGTACCACTGATGGATACAATTGACTTATGCTGTGCGTTGTGGGATGAAAATGATTCTAAACATCACATTTTGATAGAATGGCATTTCGTAAACTTCTTGAACTTGCTACTTCAAATGTCAATTTTCTTTTCAATAATGAATGGTATCAAGAAATTGATGGAGTTGCTATGGGTTCCCCTTTAGCAACAACGATGGCATCAATATTTTTGTCTAGTTTGGAAAAGAAAATTGCTTCTTTCCAACTTGGAAAGTCTGAGTGTAATTTGTCAAATGAGTGAGAATTGAGTAAAATAAAAATGAATATAAAAAAATTGAGCCTAAATATGTGTTGTATAGCCGTACTCTGAAGGTTTTACAAATTATAAAAAGAAGTTCAGTAAACAAATGTGAAATTTAGAGTATAAGATCGTCTCTAATTCGTGTAAGGTACGCAATATGTTTATTAATAAATCAAAAACTCCGGTTGGATTGTGTTCTGATCTCGTTTACCAATTTACATGTAATGGGTGTAATGCCACATACATTGGATATACTTCCCGTCATCTCTGTACTCAAGTTCTAGAGCATTGTCGATTGAAGGGTTTGATCAATATTAGTGAGCACAATAGAGGCTGTAAAAGTGAAATAGGAATGTCTGATTTTAGAATTTTGTTGAAAAGTTTTAATATTTATTGGGAACGCGTAATATGTGAAGCATTGTTGATAAGGTCATTGAATCCAAAGATTAATGGGCAAAGTGCTGTGACTACTAATGTTTTTAAATAGTTTACGTATGTTAAATCATGTTTATGTATTGTTTTTTAAAAAAAACTTTTTTTAATATTATTAAAATAATTGAATTTTTAAATTACATTATTTTTTAAAAATTATAATATTTATAGAAATAAAATTTTAAATTAATTAAAAGTTATTTAAATATATTTTTTAAATATTTATTTATTACAAAATTAAATTAATAAAAAATAATTTGTTTAAAATTAAATGTTAATTCATAATATTTTAAGTTTGTTTTGAATACCTGAAGATGACAGTTATGCTGTCGAAATATATCGTACGAAAATTTTTTTAATTTTATTAATTACTAGTACTAATTTACTTACTTTTATAAATTTTCATATCTAAATAATTAGAAAATTTTTGTCAAAAGTAAATATTACATTACAATTAAATGATTCAATTAACCTAATTTATAATTAAAAATACCGTATATCGTGTAGTATAAGTCGGTTCGCATACAAGTCGGAACCCTAAATTTGCAAGGTTCACATATTAGTCGGAAGTCAAAATTATTTATATGTGATTCAAATATTTTTTTATTATTCCACAACTTTCAATTGAAAAACAGCTTCATGTGAAATAATTTTTTTTTAAGAATTCATTTTAGATTTTAGAGAATAATAATTCATTTTAAAAAGTATATTTTAAAACAAAGAAAATTCCTATTTATATGGATTAGAATCAATATTTAATTTATTTCAATAAATGAACTACAAAAATTTTACTATTAAGAAATTCTTCAGATAAACTGAAATCAACATTGATTCCTGAAATTCTGTAAAAATATTAAATAGATTGAATTTCATGAAAAATCTTACGAAATTATTTCATCATTTTCTCGAAAACTCATGTCGAGTTATTGATATTTTCATCTAAAATTTTCCCTTCTATTTAAAAAAAACCATTTTGTAAATAAAGTTTAAATGATAATATATAGTTACTATTCATCTGGACATTTCTACATTTTGAAAGTTTGTATGTTAAAAAATTCCTTCCTTTAAAGAATATAAGTTGCTATTCATTCGAGCAAATTGCATACCCACAAAGATAAGTATATATGTCTCTATAATATAAAGTTATTGGGTTTTCCATTTTATTACTTGCTTGCAAGAGCAATATTACACTACATTTATGATAATTTTGTAAAGTTTATGGCACCCCGTCAAAAGGGCGCCGACATAAGAACGCAGTCAATTAAAAAATAACATGTTGCAGACAAAATAATATGACATGGTTAAAACCTGTTTTAATTAAACAATCGGCGGTTCGATATAACGATATTGCTCCTATTTTTGTTAATTTATATATTATAATTAATAATTTATGAAAAACAGTTTGAAAATATTTCTAAACCAAGTAATATGAAAAAGATCGATTCACAGAAAAGGAAGGCTATTATATTGTTCGAAGGCTACAGATATTGAAAGGACATAGCAAATGCTGATGTAATTTCGACATGGAGATGCTGCAAGAAAGATTAGTTTGTACTTACTTCATTTTGTTAAATTTCATTTCAGTTTATATTCCCACTTTAGACCTAAACATTTAAAATCTTTGTATGTGTTATTAGATTGTATTTTGAATAATTGGACTTCAGTTCATAGTCTATTATAGTTAAGATTCCTTCAAACGTTCAGTTGAATTTACCAGTTTTTTTAAGAAACTGAACAATTAGTGTTTTAAAGAAAAAATAAAGAGTTAAGATCAAACGATGACTTCTGATCTGATTTAATTTTCTTGTTCCTATTTATTAAATATTCTTTTTCAATCTTTAGTTTGCGCTCTTATTTCCGGCTCTTTTGTCGGCGCTCTGTTGACATTCTCTCTTTTGATGGGTCTCCAAACTTTATGTTTAAGTAGAAATGAATTGCTTTTGAATATTATTTTAGAATTAATAAAATAATATCATTGACTAGAAAATTTTAAACAATCCATAATATCTTTTTTCGCCCTTGAGACAGAATATGTAAAACATACTTTGGAATCTACATGTTAAACACATATTTTTTAACACAAATGGCAACAGCATTCAAGGACTGATTCCGGATTTTTTGGGGGGATTGGCGAAATAACGAAATAACAAATATTTTTTCACACTAGTTCAGGCAATTAAACAAATTAGAACATCTTCTCATAATGTTTTTACTTTAAATATATTTTATTGCACAGAAAAATGCTAATTTTTCACTGCAATAAACATGGAACCACCTTTAAGTCTGGAATAATACAAAACAAGAACTCAAGTTATGGGATTAAAACGAACCATGTTTGAGAGTGAAATAAAATAACGATTTGCTTATGTTAAAATTGTCTGGTGTATCTAATTTAGCATACACTGTGTACGTTGAGTAGTAAAATTTTACCCCAATATATGATGATTGTTTTCTTATCTAGATTGTTTTCTGATAAGTAATATGCATAGTTGTGTACACAAACATAAGGACGATTGTCTCATTTTGACTATTTGTAGTTCCAGTAAAGCATTTTCAGGAATTTCTTGGAGGTATTACTCCAATCGCCCATTCCCTGGATCCGTTCTTGACAAAATGAAATATGAGGCCTTACTTTCACTAAAATTTTAAATATGAAGTCACTAACAGTACATTTTTCGACTGATTATTTGTAAAAAATTTAATTTATATTATTATTATTATTATTTAAAATTATGATTCATTTTCCATAAGGTCAAATACCTTATGAAAAATTTTATAAATAAGTTGAATATTTTTATTTTTAAAACGTATTATGATATGTACGCCACATTGTACAGTCATTAGCTTAGGTTACTGAATAAACCAACTATAAATACTTCAGTAAAGCAAAATGCAACATGGTTACCGTAACTATTTGTTAAACCAACGATTGGCTTAGCAATGTAAACTTTTATATTTTTGAAATCTTTTAATCGTACAAGCATAGAAAATACTTTAAAATTGGCAACGTTTTACTACATTATTTGACTAATCCGAATCTGTTTTTGACATTTCAATAAATGTAAAACATTAAATATCGTTAAAAATATGTTTCAGTTAAAGTAAAAAACTATTCGAAATTTAAATTCAACGTTAATTTTTAGGATAAGTGTTTATTTAAATTTGTTACTGTTATTATTATTAAATAAATTATTAAATAAACATGGTAATGATTTCACCATTCAAACACACGTTTTACGATTTATTTCGACATATTCTCTGTCACATTCAGGTAAAAACCAACCAAAACAATATGAATTTAATTTATATACTCGAACAAATCAATACTTTTTAAATATTTTATTATCCGCTTTTCTTTAAAAATTTAAAATTATCTTTTTTATTATTATAATTATTAATATTATTATTTATATTTATTATAAGAAAAAACCAATAATACATATATTTCGACAGTCTCCATGCAATTATCAGGTAAGATAGAAAAACTATTTTTTATACTGCACGTGAATTTGAATTCTTTTTCTTTGGATCTGATGAATCCCTTGAATTTTTTTTATTATGGTGAACTATGTTTTTGTCAATTTTTAGATCATGTAGATTTATTTTACTAAAATTTCATTATTTTTATTGAAGTTGGGTTCTCTTTTATATAGAGATTTCATTTATTCATCAATTTCTAGAACTCTTATTAAATAATTTTGTTGACAACCAGAGTTTTCCACTGTCTTGTTAATAATAATAATAATAGTACACATAATTTTTACATTAAATATACATTATTGGAGAATTTATTTTTCATACAAAATTATTATTATTATTATTAAAATATTACAAAAAGAGCTTGCGTTTTTTAAATGTCTTTAGGAAAATTTAATTTTTCACTTAAATTTTCAATTCCATTAAAATTTGCAATGTGTGCTAAAGAAATAAACTGTTAAATGAATTTATAAAGTGAGTTATAATAGTTATAATATAGAAATTAGAATTCCTGATCCTGAGAGTCATTGAATGACAGATTCTGTGAATGGCATGGAAGTTCTTTGCATGAAATATAGATTGAGCCATTGAGTATTAGATAATCTGGATCACCATAGAATTGGTTTATTTTATTGTGTTGATTCAGGTCGAAATTTCTTATTGATGTTCTTAAAGAATCGTTTAGAATGATGGTTTTCTTATCGAAATAAGAATAATTAGAAGTTTCTTCGTAACTCGGTTCAATTGATAGGTTGAGATGATGAGAATAGCAGGTTAATATATCTTCATTCTCAACATTGTTAGCATTTCGGTTTCCATTTCCATTATTAATCTCTTCGCATGTAGTTGACATAGCATTCATAGATGTGTTACTAATTTCGGCTCCATAAACTGAATTATTAATACTGATTGATGTGATTAGATCTTTCTCATCAATATGTTTAATCTTCAGGATTTTCTCATGAAAACCTTTTTTATCCTCACTATTTTTGAATTGAAAAAACGAAAACCACAACTCACTTTTGTGATAATGGAGAACGATTGAGCACAGTTCGTATTGATCAAGTGTAAATATTTCTTTGATGTTTTTATATTCGTAGATTTTTTTATTGATTTGATAAAGCGCTTTGTTTTTGCCAACATGGAACTCATCTTCCCGCATAGTCAAATTACATTTGATATAACTGGCACAAGTTTTGATATACTTTAATAACTTAAATACCCTGTCGTTGATCCTTTCGGTCGACCAAGCCTTATATCGGCCGTCAAATTTCACTGAGTATTTTGTAACCATTAAAATTATTATATAAATACCGAATTAGAAACAAAATATAAGTAATAAAACTTTCCAATGATTTCTTTATTTTCACACAAACATCCATAAATTATCAAGCATCATGAAACACATAATTTATTACATTTTTTGTTCATATTATATAATGTAATTAGTTGTAGCAGATGTTAGGTTAAATAACAATAATAATAATAATAATAATAATAATAATAATAATAATAATAATAATAATAATAATAATAATAATAATAATAATAATAATAATAATAATAATAAATAAATAATAATAAATAACAATAATAATAATAATAATAATAATAATAATAATAATAATAATAATAATAATAATAATAGTAATAATAATAATAATAATAATAATAGTAATAATACTAATTCATTTAACATCAACTGACTCGTTTTTTCAGTTATTTTATTAATAATGTCTCTAAAAATATCACTATAGTTGATTATGTTTTCTTCGTTTGGATTGAATTTACATCACTATTACCATTTTAAATCAAAATCTGAAATTCTTCCTGATGTTTAGTCGTAAAGCTTCAATATATTCCTATTCACGTATCTAGTACATTGAATCACATTTATTTTCTAATGACATAAAATATTTAATGACCTTTAAAAAGTTTACAATTTTAACAAACATTCAATTTTTTCTAAAATAAACTCAACAAATATATATATTGATTAAAAAATTCGGATCAGTTAATAAAACAGCCAAATTTTAAATTAAATAAACTATGAAAATAACTTAAAAATTACAATAAGAAAATAAACTTATATTTTTTATAACTGTTTAATTAAATTCATCACAGATTCAAACAGTATATTTTTATGATTCCATTTCCAAACGAATTCTGTAAGAAACTTGGCGGGTTTTTTATCTGATCCAAATATTCTTGTAATACAGTAAAGCGCAATAAATAATATCTTGAAACACAATAAATAAGAGCTTCAAAAATATATAAAAAGCCAACCAATAATAAATGTTAGCTTTTAACAAAGTGGATAACAAATAAAGTCTTTCACCAATTAGTAATGGTCTTATATTAAATATAAAAAGGGATTACCGATTATTATTATTATTATTATTATTATTATTATTATTATTATTATTATTATTATTATTATTATTATTATTATTATTATTATTATTATTATTATTATTATTAATAATAATAATAATAATAACATAGGTAAACTATTTAAAAACATTCAAAACATCCGTAGTCACAGCACTTTGCACATTAATCTTTGGATCCAATGACCTTATCAACAATGCTTCACATATCACGCGTTCCCAATAATTATTATAACTTTTCAACAAAATTCTAAAATCAGACATTCCTATTTCCCTTTTACAGCCTCTATTGTGCTTACTAATATTGGTCAAACCCTTCAATCGACAATGCTCTAGAACTCTATGTGGCATTACACCCATTACATGTAAATTGATAAACGAGATCAGAACACAATCCAACCGGAGTTTTTGATTTATTAATGAACATATTGCGTACCTTTCACGAATTAGAGACGATCTTATACTCTAAATTTCCCATCTGTTTACTTAACTTCCTTTTATAATTTGTAAAACATTCAGAGTACGGCTATACAATACATATTTAGGCTCAATTTTTTTATATCCATTTTTATTATTATTTAGATCAACACTCAATTCTCACTCATTTGACAAATTACACTCAGACTTTCCAAAACATGGATCCTTAGGATTTTTATTCAATTTGTCAACAGTCTCTTTTATATACAACAATAAAAATGATTTAGAATGTCCATTCTTTATCAACAACTCAACCAATTTATCAACACTTTTATCGAATTAGCAAAAGTAGAAGATAAAGACCATGAACGATAAATTAATAGTTTCACTATATTTCTCTTATACTTAAATTCACAAAAGCTTTCTGGAGAAGTATAAAGACCAGTATCGGTTGGTTTTCTATAAATCTCTGTCTCATAATGTTTATCTTTGCGTTGAATTAACAAATCTAAAAACGCAATTGATGACATTCTCTCCGTTTCACATGTGAATACAATGTTTTTATGTAAACTGTTCATAAAATACAAAAACGGTTCTACATGTTTCTGGTTTTCAAATACAAGAATAAAAATGTGATTTAGTATTGAATTGTCCATTCTTGATACCATTCATTATTGAAAAGAAAATTGACATTTGTTGATAAAGAATGGGTATTCTAAATCATTTTTATAAATAAAATTTTAAATTAATTAAAAGTTATTTGAATATATTTTTTAAATATTTATTTATTGCAAAATTAAATTAATAAAAAATAATTGGTTTAAATTAAATGTTAATTCATAATATTTTTAGTTGGTTTTGTGTACTTGAAGATGAAAGTTATGCTGTCGAAATATATCACATGAAAAGAATTTTATGGGCGTTATCTTTTAATTAAATCGTTGCCAAATTTATTAATTATTTATTATTAATAATAATAATAATAATAATAATAATAATAATAATAATAATAATAATAATAATAATAATAACAACAATAATAATAATATTTTAAATATCGAAAAGATGATGGCCCATTATTAATAAAAACACGAGAAAACCTAATAAAAAAAAAGTATTTCGAGGAAATTATCCTCATCATCAAATTGCCTTCTTAATCGCTCTCAAATGTTATATACGGAAAAAATAATGATGTAGTAGTTATTATTTAATAATTTAATTAAATAATCTCAATAAATTTATGGCTGATTGAACGTTTATTTTAGGGGAACATTATTTAATCCCCAAATCCTCACACTAAATTCTTTCCCACTTATTATTGAAGTTTTAATATAAAATTTTAAAATCTTTTAAATCAGTTGTTCCTTTGCACATTGTTTATATGCTCAATAATATTACTCATGCCTCTACATCGGCTATGTTCCTGAACCCGTGTGCAAAGATTATGGGAAGTCTTGTATGTGGTATTGCACCCAATACATGAAAATACAAGAAATCAAGATTTATTACTTGACATATTTATTGATTTTAACGATTTTGACACTATTTTAAATACATATCAATTGTCTAATGATTTTGTGACAGACAATTTTTAAAACCTTCTGAATATGGAATGACTAAATATGAAATTGTATGGGTTCATCGTCATTTGGTGGATTATAATTTTTAATGTTTTCATCCTTAGTCAGTCTTTCTACAAAAGCCTTAGAATATCTGTTTTTATTCAAAATAAAAACCAGCTTTTGCATCCTTTTGTTAAGTTTTTCAAACGTGAAAGATAATGACCATGATCTACAAATCAAACCCTTGATCATGTTTCTATTATATTAAAAATAACAAAAGCCTAAAATGAAAAAATTAATTAACTTCTTCCACTCTGAACATAATATAAGAGTAAAACCCATTCATATAATTTTAAAAAGTAAAATACTAAAAGATATCATTAATAAAAACGTTTATATGTGTTAAGCTTAACAAAAAGAAAATCAAAAATCTTTTTCTCTAATTTTAAAAGAAAATTTGATGCAACCTTCCCTGAATAAAATCTTTTGATATTTTCAGTAACCCTAGCCAATCTAGATAAGGCGATATCAAATTGGGAGACATGCTAATTTTCTTTATAAAATTTTAATTGCATTAACCGGACACATAAAGATTTTATATTTTCTATTAATTAAAATAAACTATGAAATTTGCTAACTGACTATTTTCCGTGTAAATTTCAAAATCATACGATATATATGATATGAATATTGAAAAAAGCATCTGACTGCCATTTGTTCGTGGCGAGGTGGGCTGCTGTAAGTGTGTAGCACTAAATGTATATAATCAAAATATTTTAATACTTTACTACTTTTCAAATTTTCAGCACGCAGATTGTTTTATTGGTGCACTTATAATGACAAAATCAAAAACTGAGAAGCATAAAATTCTATTTAAAGGACGTTTTTCTTTGAGTAAAGAGCAAATTACCTCAGACATTGCTTTTCGGGTGGTTGTAAAATGCAACAATCCAAAGAAAAAGGGTCCAATTAAAACAATTCTGAAACTTCATGAAAACGGCTTTCATATTGGACATGTGAGTGGTTTGATAAATATCAGAAAGATTTGGTTCTATTTTAAAGATGTTCGAAATTATTTCGTTTTCGGAAATTATCCTACTTCGGTCATTATAGTGAATTCAGTGAAGAATAAATACTATATGTCATTCTTCAGTTTTGCTAATGAAGAGAGTCTTAACCGGCTAACTAATGTAATAGACAACCTTAAACCTCACCCAGGACAATACATTAATCCCGAATATGTGGATGAAGCCGATAATGGGGAAGAAACCGAACATTTCAGTGAAGATAATAATGTGGAGAATTTCCTTTCTAATAGCACTAGTTTTGGTGACATAAATGTTTATGAGCCGCATCTTGAGGATCTTAGAGAAACAAGAATTAATACTATGGAACAATCAGTATTTGTCAAATTCAATCCAAGAATTGATAATCTTTTCCAGTCCTTATACGGAGATCTGTTCATAGAACATGCAAATGAAAATGAATTAGAAGATGACTACACAGGTATTATAAACGGTTCACAATTTCTATTCTCAGAAAATTTCAAAGTCCTTTCAGTGGAATTGTTTGGGGTTTGTGAATCGGATGATGAGGACGTCTAAATGTTTACTATTTATTCTTGATATAAAAATATTCCTAACTTGTTGGTTCATAGATATCCATTATTAAAAATTGAATATATTTTAAATTTCATAAATTTTAGGTTAGTAATAAGATAACAAAATAATAATAATAATAATAATAATAATAATAATAATAATAATAATAATAATAATAATAATAATATTAATAATAATAATAATAATAAATAAATAATAATAAATAAGAATAATAATAATAGTAATAATAATAATAATAATAATAATAATAATAATAATAGTAATAATAATAATAGTAGTAATAATAATAATAAATAATAATAATAATAATAATAATAATAATAATAAAATAAATCACAGTAATAATTTAATCTGAAACAATGAGTTGTGAGTCCTCAGGAACAAATACGTACCTCACCTAGAATAAAGACCTTATGAGTCATACTCTTTTGAATAAAAAATGCATTGAATCATCGTATGAGTTAATGTATAAGTCATACTTTAGGATAACTTTGCTATTGGCTATATATCAATTAAATAATATTATAATGACGAAAATTACATACGATTAACGCAATAAACTAAGAACCGAAAATTATATCCGAAAATCTGATTTGAAGTCCTGTCCCTTTCCACTTTAATAAGGAAGTCGGAATCATCGTCAAAATTTGATAATTTGATTAAGAGTCCTAAGGATCCATGTTTGACAATGTCTGAGTGTGATTTCACTCATGGATGTAAATCGATTGTTTATGTAAATAGTATCAATAGTGTATGTAAAACTTTGTATTAGTAATGAAATACTAATAATGTTCTTCAAATTATAAAAGGAAGATAAGTAAGCTTATGAAAAATTTAGATTATTCGTGTAAGGTACACAATATGTTCATTAATAAGTCAAAACTTGTGGTTGGATTGTATATGAATCTCGTTTAACAATTTATTTGTAATAGATATAATGGCATATACATTACTCCCAGTCATCTTTGTATTCTAGTTTTTGAGCGTTGTCGATTGAAGGGAATCACAACATTAATGAGCACAATGGGGCTGTATGAGTAACAGACAGGTCTTTTTTAAAAATTTAATTCTGAAGTTTTAATAATTATTGGGAACGTGTTATATGTAAACATTGTTGATTAGGTCATTGAATTCAAAGATTAATGTGTGAAATGCTATGATTAGGATTGTTTTATATATTTTTAAAAATATTTTGATTATGTTAAATTGGGATAAATAAAAATGATGTGGTTTGTATTAAAAATTTTAATTTTTAATATTATAATATATAATTTATTTTAATTGAACTATGGTGATGAATGTTTGATTGATTTTAATTTTTAATATTAATTTTAGAATTATTATAGCATTAAATTTTAACATAAATTTTAAAGTTACTAATTTTAAAACAAAAAATATTAAAATTATTTTAAAAAAGTAATAATTTGTTCAGAATATATAAATTAAATTCATATTAATTTTGTTGGATTTTTACCTGATTATGATATCGAATTTATCGAAAGTTATCGTAAACCGCTTGTAATACTTTAAGTATTTATAACATCCATAATAAACTTCACAAATATTTATTAAATTCAAAAACAATACAATTTGTTTAAATTTCTATACTATTCTCGACGATGATTTTTTTGCAACGTCGAGTAATGTAAGCATAAACAATTTGCATACCTTATCAATCCACGTTCATTTATTTATTATTTATTTAGTATTCATATATTTTATTAACTAATTTAATAACATTCTCCACCACCTTGCATAATTGTCTTTTCAAATCAATCAGTTCACATTACTTCACAGCTGTTTTCATGCAAAATTTCGGTCATATTATTTGTTATTTGCATTGCTTTAATAAAAATGTAACCTCGAATTTTAAATTTCCTTTTTGTAATTAAATCAACAGTCTTGTTTTTCTCCAGTATGTTTAATTGTAATTGTTTGTATTTACGCGTTCTTGAAACCTCTTTACATGGTGTTTAACCAATCGTTTTTCGTTAGGTATAGTTTATCATAACAACTCGGCCTTATTTTTATAGTTTTTTTTATGTAAAGAAATATGAATTGAGTCTCTAATTTTCCTGCATTGCCTTTTTATTTTTCGAATTTGCAAAAACATATTAAGTATTTGAATAAATCACCTTAATATTGTGAGCCTTCGTTATATTTTCGATATTTTAACTTCAAATTTTTTCCACACTTTCATAGTGAAATACCTCTTGGACACCTTATTTTAATATCCAACTGTTTTTAAAATTGTGTCGAAGGTCTAACAAACAAGAATAATTTCGATAACATTTATTATAATTATATTCATCATTTGCTTCTGAACTACCTCTGGAATATAATTAGTTTAAATAATAATTGGTGCGATGACATTTGGTTATATTGGATCAGAATATTTTTCTGCAGCATACTTGTCTTTGATAACAGCTTGTGATTTATTTTGATACAATTGTAGTAGAGCAACTCATTCACCATTTCTGAAAATTAAAATTGTATCTATAATTACATTTGAAATAAGATGAATTTTGAAAGACTTTGAATTTGTATATAAAAGAAACTGAATAATCAACATTTACAAAAATTTATAACTTTAATAAATCTATAACCTTGAATAATAAATTTATAACTTTGAATAATAAAACATTAGATTTATAACTATGAATCGCGTTATAATATAAATAGGAAATATAATTTAAGGTAATTTAAATTAAATCTCCATAATATTTATTTTACTAACATATAGTCACGTTTTTTAGCTATTTGTACGAGTTAAGTATTCATAAAGACCATTGCAAGAATAATTGCTAACTTGTAACTATCGATGACGTCAACACACGTACTGACAACATATTGTAACAACCAATCTCACCGATGTTGAAACGCACTGACATCCACATTCGGAATGGTCACCGGAACTTTAGTTTTGAATTAAAATCCAACTTAGTATTGATACTTTTACTATCTAAGTATATTTAAAATTGAAGCATGAAATCTTCGGATTGATATCATATGAAATTACTTAACCAAGCATAAAATAAAATAAAATAACAAAAGTATTCAAAAACACTTATGAATTTAGTTTACTATTTTTTGAATTTTGGAACACAATATTTATAAAACTATTCACTAAAACATTTGCAAACCCACGCTTTGCCATTAAAAGGCTTTTAACCCTTAATAACCTAGAGTTTTAATTTTGATACCAATCTTTTAAACCTAATGTTCACATTACTATTAGTTTTTTTTATAGGTTGGCTGTTCGTATTTTACTGTTGAATAATATTCTTTCCAACGAAATTAAAAAAAAAACAAATGTCATTATTGTTTTATTTTATCTATGACATTTGTTGGGCCAGCACACAAATAGCCTTGAGAATTGTTTAAATGCATCAGTAATACAGCACGAAAACCCAGCACCAAGATAACTTAAAATACAATATACAACACCAACTAAACACTTTAAAATCTGAGAGAATATAAATAAATATAAAATCAAAAACATAAAAGTAAAATAAAATAAATACAAAATGCATCAAGAACCGTACGAAATTTACATAAAAAATAACATAATAACAAGAAAATTCGACCGTAAAATGACCATTTATATAAAAGTAAAAATAAATGAATTAAATGAATAAAAATAAAATATTTTTTGGTTGAATAAATTTATTTAAAAAATGTTAAAAATAAATTACTAATTTAAATTAAGAAATAAATAAAAATTTAATTTAGATAACACAAATAATTTCAAAGTCGAATTTTGTTTAATCGCAATAAAACTAACACGCAAGGTTAAGGCCAAATTATAGGTATAAATACTGATGTGTTTTCCCAAATTTTCAACTACTACTTTGTAGTATTAATTTCAACTAAATTTAAGAATCACATTTTTTATAAATCTTACTTTGTTGTGTGATTTTTTTCAGATATTTTCAGATCATTAATCTACAGTTATCAATATTTTCAGGTTATTAATCTACAGTTATGTTTTGTAGCAAGATTTTCAGGTTATTAATCTACAGTTATGTTTTGTAGCAATATTTTCAGATTGTTAATCTACAGTTATGTTATTTTGGTTTATGTACATCGATGCCCGATTTAAAATTTGTTTATATGAATGCCAAATATACAGTTTATGCATCGAGACTTTTGCCTAATTCATGTGGTAATTTATTTTTTCTATTATTTTATTTTGGTGGCCCACAGCCAAAACATAACGCAAGATAGAAAAATAAAACACACTATCGAACTGTGTAAGTGCGTGTAAAATCGCCAATAGTTCGTGCCCGTGAAGGCTCCGGCGTGCGGAACGCAGGAGCTGGAACGTCAATATTATCCGTACATAGGGGAAATTGGAGGGTAAATGAGTAGTTTATTGGCTGCTCCTTCATCATCCTTTTCCTGTAAAATTGACATAAATTTTTTACAACAATCGGCTCAAAATATCTAACACCGAGTAGTCCAGTGGGCACTCATTAAATACAATATGAACATACATAGATCTTAAGGATAAAGAGAGGGAAATGGTAGCGGGGGAAAATTGCGAAATCGTTGCAACAGTTAAAATGAATAGCCATCGGAAAAAGATTAATCTGAACGACCAAAATCATGAAAAATAATGTTTTTAAATAAGAATTAAATAAATTAATTTGAGTTGAGGCGGAAAATATGGGCGGGACGCTACTCAAATTTTCCGAATTAATTCAAATACTTAACAAAATTAGTAACGTAAAAATGGAACGTGTAAAATAAGAGTGGAACGCTGCTCAAATGTTCCGAGTCAATGAAAATACTTTGTCGAAAACTGTAGAATAGGGATAAACCGTAAAATAAGGGCGGAACGCTGCTAAAATTTTCGAATTTACAAAAATACTTTATCGAAAACCGAATAATATAGATGGACTACGGCTAATGTTGTATATCAATAAAAAAAATTTAACGCTGAGGAATAAGGACGGATCCCTACAAAATCTTAATAATAATAACGATAATGGTAAGGGTAATGGTGATTATAATAATAATAATAATAATCATGGTATTTGTAGTAATGATGATAATAATTATGATAATAATAATAGTAGTAATAATCATAGTAGTAATAACAATAAATATAATGGTAGTTATAGTAATAAAAATAATAATAAAGGTAATAGTAGTAACAATTAATAAAGGTAATATATATAATAGTAACAATGATGATGCTAGTAATGATAATAGGGAACATTGTAGTTATAATAGGGATAAGGGTAGGAGAGGTAGTGTGTGAATATTTAACATAACAAAGGGTGTACCGGCCAAAGAATAATCATCAACACGGACGACGATAAGAAGGACTATGGGAATGGACATAACAATGAATGATATGAGAGTATAGGTTAACATTTGAAAGAGATAGGAGAGTAATGGGACCTAAGAATCAAAAGCGAGCACAGGTCTTCTATCGACAGCTCGTTGGACCCAAGGATCGTTCGGTCAATTATAGCATTAGCAATAGCGCTCACTTTTTGCGGACGATCTACCCACTCGAACACAGTTCCAACGTTGCTCAGCAACGGGTGCCGAGTGGTGAGCAAAGGAAATATTTGTATGGGGTTATCTGGGTAACAACCATATAGTTTCAAAATATCAACACCCAGAAACCCACCACATATTACTTGCGAGGCAAAGTGAACAAGTAAACACATTTTACTAAAGGTTTTGTTGAATACAAATTTGATATATTTTCTTTTTCTGAAGAATATAAATACTTTTGAGGTAAGTGAATATATTATTTTTGCTATGATATAATTACTTTTTGCGAGTGCATGTTTTACTTGAAGAAACTAGTGCTATTTTTGTGAGTATCAATTTTGATACTTCAGTCATTCCGCCCTACATAAAACCTACCTACTAATTCTTTAGCTATAAAAACTTTTTGAACTTCCGTTTCATTATTTTTCTACATAGCTTGGTGTTGGGATTACTTTTATTTTTATCTTATTATAGAAGTAAGACCAGTGATAGACTATTTGAACAAGAAATTTATTACTGTACCATTTGAGCATCGTCTATCACTAGACGAGCAAATGTGTTCCACTAAAATTAAACATTTTATGAAACCATACTTACCCAACAAACCCCATAAGTGGGGTTTCAAATTATACGTTTTATGCTATCTGTCTGTGTATGCCTACAGTTTTGAGATTTACTCAGGAGCTAAGGACATAGACCGTTTGCCTGGCGAGCCAGACCTCGGAGCTGTATCGAATACAGTTATTCGATTGTTACGACTAGTACCAAGGCACGTCAATCATATAACTTATTTTGACAATTTTTAAACGAATATTCCTCTGCTACATTACTTGACCAACGAAGGTATTTATTGTCTTGGAACAGTACAGAGAAACAGGCTTGGAAAGTCGTGCAAGTTGCCGGAGAAACGGGAAATTATGAAGTCTAACGTACCCAGAGGAACGTATCACGAAAATGTGACCTCTCACGAAGGCCAAGAATTTTCGGCCACAAGTTGGAAAGACAACAAACAAGTACTATTACTTTCCACGTATGTTGGCGCTGAACCAGCGGATACTATAACCCGCTACGAAAAAAAATTAAAGACCAATGTTCAAGTATCATGTTCTCGGGTCATAAAAGAATATAATGCACACATGGGCGGCGTTGATTTGATGGATAGCTTCATTGGTCGATATGGCATCCGCATAAAGTCAAGAAAGTGGACAATGAGGCTCTTCTACCACTTGTTAAACATGACTGTCATCAATGCTTGGGTACTATACAAAAAGGTAAACACAGTGAAAGGAAAACTTCAGAAGAACATTATGAAGTTTGCAGATTTTAGAACTGAGCTTGCCGATACTTTATGTAGATATCAAAGTCACTCGAAAAATAAAAGGGGAAGACCCAGTAGCAACAGTCGACAAGACACTACAGTACCTTCTAAAAGACCCCGGACAGGTGTACAAGTATTACCCTCTACTGACGCGCGTTGCGATTGTATTGGTCAAGAAAATTTTTTATGGATTCTAGAAATAAGTGTAAATTTAATAATTGTAGGAAACTTACCTCCTGGTTCTGTAAAAAGTGTGAAGTTTCGTTATGCGATAAGTAGTGGGATGTGTCACATCCAGCACAGGTCACATCCAGCACAGTACCCCCTCCCCCCCCCCCCCGCTGAGAGAAAATTTTTCTAAGTCCAAAAGTACAAAAAATTTTTAAGACAAAGAGAATGACTCATTCAAGGTCATTGGATGACTCATCATATTTTTTCAAGGTCATTCAAAAGTAGGTCAAGGTCATTCAAAATTTCTCAAGGTCATATTATTTTTAAACATTTTTAAATTTAAATTTACTACTTATAAAAATAAGTAGTATATATTTTGTACATTTATTTTATTATTATTAAATTAAATTGTTTGTTTTAATCAAGTCAATTATTTATTATTATTATTATTATTATTATTATTAATATTATTAATATTATTATTATTATTTTTATTATTATTATTATTATTATTATTATTTTTATTATTATTATTTTTATTTTTATTATTATTAATATTATTCTTTTTATTTTTATTATTATTTTTATTATTATTATTATTTTTATTATTATTTTTATTATTATTATTATTATTATTATTATTATTAATATTTTTATTATTATTACAAGTTTTATTTATTAAGATTATAATTTTTATTATTATTATTACATGTTTTAATTTTTTTTTTTATTACAAGCTTTATTTATTATTAATATTATTCTTTTTTATTTTTATTATTATTATTATTTATTATTTTTATATATTCTTTATTTATTATTATTATTATTATTCTTTATTATTATTATTATATTTTTATTATTATTACAAGTTTTATTTATTAAGATTATTAATATTATTATTATTATTTTTATTATTATTATTATTAATATTATTCTTTTTATTTTATTATTATTTTTATTATTATTATTATTAATATTATTCTTTTTATTTTTATTATTATTTATTATTATTAATATTTTATTATTATTACAAGCTTTATTATTAAGATTATAATTTTTATTATTATTATTACAAGTTTTATTTATTAAGATTATAATTTTTATTATTATTATTACAAGTTTTATTTATTAAGATTATAATTTTTATTATTATTATTACAAGTTTTATTTATTAAGATTATAATTTTTATTATTATTATTACATATTTTAATTTTTATTACAAGTTTTATTTATTAAGATTATAATTTTTATTATTATTACATGTTTTAATTTTTTTATTACAAGCTTTATTTATAATTAATATTATTATTTTTATTATTATTATATTTATTATTATTATTATTATTACATATTTTTATTTTATTACAGGTTTTAATTTTTATTACAAGTTTTATTTATTATTCTTTTTATTATTATTTTTATTTATTATTATAAATATTATTATCATTATTTTTATTACTTTTTATTAATAATACACATATATATATATATATATATAATAAAACAAATACATAAAACAACTATATAAAAAACATCTATATAAAAACAACTATATATAAAAAAAACAACAACTTCATAAAAAGTAAATCAATTATTAATTATACAATTAAACAAATATCAAGTTTTATTTCACGTTTCTTCACGCTTGGCATTTGATTATGAAAATATTGCTAATAAAAATAATAATAATAAATTATAACAAATGAAAATACCAAAGAGAAATTTTCACAATTTTTATTTTTATATACAAATTTGTTAATAAATATCAATAACATTCTCAAATATCTCATCAAATTGCTGATTGCGAACTGTTGGATCGGTTTCAGGCATGATTATATTACCACCAACATCAAGGACATCAACCTCTCTATAATGACCATATGCAAAACTCGAGTTTTTCCCTACCCAAGCTCTCTTGTCGTCATGATTATTTAATGCTATTTTAGAATTTTTAAAAGTGAACAGCTGATGATTTCGGGTCCCTATCCTAGTTTGAGGTACCGACATAATACTATTGTTATTATAACAATTCAAATATGATTGGTGTTTAATGTCGGTACCCGGTAATTTTACACCCTTAGCTCGCATTGTTGATTTATTTCCTAGCAAGCTATAACATTTAGGGCGCAAGAAAACCCACTCGCTATATCCTAACCCTTTACTCTCATCTTGAACTTGCCAATAACCGAGTCAAGTCGTCTAGAATATAAAGGATGAGAAGGATCATAATTTGATGTATCTAACAGATCATCCGAAATCATAGCTTTTAATAAAATTTCTAATTTTAAATTTTTTATCTCCAAAAAGAAGCTATCTGTATCACCCGCTACTAGATTGATATCACAATTGTAAATATCACGATATTTTTGTAACTCAACATACTGTAACTGGTACATCCGTAGTTTGGATAAATCTAGAACTGATTGACCGATATAACTAGGTCTATCCAAACATATTGAGTCCTTATTAAGATGAGCGGCAAAAAGATCATCAGTAATCTCTATTGTTTTTCTAAATGCCGGTTTTGACGAATATGTAATTAACTTTTCAGCTGAATTACATAATCGCAAATTCATCCTCTTTTTAAGGTTCTCAACAGATTTACCATACAGACTGTTGTTTTACAATTTAAATAAATCTCTATATAATTCACTAACTGCATTTGCACGCAAGTTAGTGTTTTTATCGATATAATGTTTAAAAATAGGAGCTTGCTTGTATTTAATAGCTCTATGTATGTGTGTAACCTTAGCCCCGAGAGAAAGATAAAGCCTGAGAAGCCTCCAATGAAGAACATAGTTCTTCTTAGGATAATGCGTTAGCATTAACTTCTCAACTTTTGAATTTGGTGGGCACATCTTTTCCGGTCCAATCGGAAAGTCATTTAGAAAATCATGTAAATTATCTGGAATCTCGATATCAACTTCCATAGTATATCCATATGGAAGGATTTCAATATCCACAACATTCGCACATTCATTCAAAACCTCATCCAAACCATCATACACCCAAGTAAAATCAGCGTAAGGAAGACTTTGGCTGAGAGCCCAACCATACAGATTATTTATATCTATGTACAATAATTCTGTATCCTCCGAAGCAGCAATGTAATGTTTGTTAACAAATGTTAACCCACCCCGTATTCCACCTTCGTAAAAATTGAACATTTCAATGTCCTGTAAAAGTTCAATGGGTTCCGTTAATGTCATAAGCGCTGAAGCCCATGACATACCCGGAATGCCATAAAAGTTTAGAGGTTCAAGACCATTGTAAACAATAGCCTTGGCACGGAATTGTTGAAAATAGTCCGCAAGGAGGAATACATCAAGTTTAAGGTAAATTAACATATAATCACGCAAAGTCCTACAGTTTTGCTGCGTCCAGATTAGTTGTGCCCTATCGTACTCATCTTCACTTACGCCCTCCCAAATTGGAGGCAACTCATAAGTAGTCTCAAGAACTTCCTCCGAAACAGCAAAATTATATGGAAAAATACCTTTACAGTCGACTATAGAACCTTGAAAGACAGACGAAGTCAATGGAAGAGAAGTTAGCGTTTTCACAGCCTTAGCTAACGAACAATTAACAAATTGCATACTGTCGATAAAGCGAACAGCCAATTTGTTAATGTGAACAATTAATGAAATAAATTTTTCTGTAGAGGTCGGTATGATATCTAAATTCCATGAAGGAAAGCGATCGAGACCATATTTTAAAATATGGTGAAGGTCATACCCTCTTAAATTATGAAAGACTATAGGTAGTAACCGATAAATCCTACGAGCTATATTACATTTTCGGCAAGCTGCCCCTAGATAATTACCAGTAAAATGGCAATGATCTCTAACCGGATTTACAATCGGTTTTATACATAAATAACAGGTTCGACAAGATTTAAACTGTCGAACCTCACTGAAAGACATAGGCCCTATCAATTTATCACCTTCCGAATCATAGTACGGAATAACAATTTCAGTTGCAATTTCCTCAATTTTCTTAAGAAAATCAGGAATGCAATCAAGTCCGTAAAAGTAATAATATGATTTTGTGTTAGTATAATTATTAATTAATAAAAGGCCTGCTGCAATAGGCATATGAATTTGATGATGTCTATCATCAGGAGGTAAAACCGATTCAAAATCGGCATAAATCACAAAAGGTGGGGTGATATGTTTAGAATAATTTAGGAATTCTAAATTTTTATTTTCGGGGAGCGTGTATAGGGTTGTGCCAGTCTGATTTTTGGCGCATAATGCAACATGTGTATTGAATGCATTATCTAATCTAAACCCATTAAGGCAATGTGGACACCAACGACATCTAATTTGAATTTTGATGGCAATTCATTAACCAGTTGATATTGGTCACAGCGGTATAATGATATCTATCATTATTTTCAAGTAGTAATAAATAAATAGGGTTTCCGTCAGTGACTTTGCTTCTATGGATCAAACTTAAATGAGGATGGTGAAAGACATAATTATCTGGAACCTCATCAATTATAACAGTTGGTGTGTACGAAAACACATTTATTGCTAATTTTAAAGTCGAATTTTTCTTTTCGAACTTTGGGATGTTTATTAATTTCATGGGACAATCCGTGATCTCATCGTACTCTAATTCGTCTAAAAACTCGGTATATTTAGAGACTCTTTGGGGGTTTTCACCAATTATATCTTTCTTTAATAAATAAAGAATAGAGTAAAGGAAGCACTTGTCGTCATTGTTTTTTATATTTACTATGGCTCCTTTATTTTTCAATGCAGAAGGGGTTTTAATATATTTATGTCCAGCCAAACGATTAATAGGAGCATATTTTGTTAAAATAAAGTGAATTTCCATAATATTAATAACACGCCATCCACTGCCTAAATGGGTGAATTGTTCTATTTTTTCATTAAGCTTATTAACCCCTTCACTTAAAAAGTTATCTGAAAATGTCTCCGCATTATTTGAAAAATAATTGTCACGGATCTCGCCATCTTTTCAAATTTAATTAATATCGCGAATTGAATTTTAACGCTCCCCATTTTATTTATCTCAAAAATTAATTTATTACTGATTCGCTCAGTTAAAGTTACTGTAATTAGTTGCGCGTTAGATATATCAAAACGTAAAGTTTTGATAGCGCCATTTAAATTTACTGAAATGTTCGGCTCATTCTCTAATACAGAACCTCCGAATTGTATAATATTTTCATTATTTATAGTATTTTCATTAATTATAATAGGTATATTATTTATAATATTTTCATTATTTATAGTATTTTCATTATTTATAATAGGTATATTATTTATAATATTTTCATTATTTATAGTATTTTCATTATTTATAATAGGTATATTATTTATAATATTTTCATTATTTATAATATTAGAGTCATCATCATCACTGATTCGATGACTTCTTTTTTAATTATTTTATTTGGGATATTAATTTTAATAGGTGCAGCAGGTCTTTTATTCTTTTTATTTGATGTTTTTTTATTTTGTAGTATATTCAAAATATCGACGTTATTTTTATTAATTTTCTTAAACATATTTATTTTACTCGACTTGAAAGAATTTAAATGAACCCATGTTCCCTATAAAATTCTTTATATTTAATGTTCTGGGATGTTTTGCATATGGCGCAGATAAAAAGTTGATGCCATTAAATCTATGGCGGTAATATTTTTTCATTTCTTCATGGCAACTTTCATTATGTTGCAATGATGAGATGCAATATCTTGGATAAAAAGTGCCTAATAAAAATATTAAATTAAAAACCTATATAAAGTAACTATGATATAAAATATCTAATAATTCTAACAAATAAACCTATATACAATAATATTTGCATGCTCACTGCAAACTATTAATAATTCTAATATATAAAACCTTAAATACAATAATATTTGCATGCTCACTGCAAACTATTAAATAATTCTAATAAATAAAACCTTAAATACAATAATATTTGCAAACTATTAAATAAAATATCTATTAAAATAATTCCTATATAATTCATATATATAATTCAATTACGTAAGATCTATAATAAAAATGCCTATATAATTCAAAAACTATTTGTTCAACTATATTTGTTTATAATTTATTATGTTAATATATGTGTCAGTAATAATACTTTTTTTAAATATATTATAAATTAATGATATTTGAAGTATTATTAAAATAATACTTTAAATTTCATCAATTTAAAAATATATTTATCATAAAACTTTTGAAATAAATAGATCCTTATTATAAATTTATTATAAATTATTATAAATTATTGATATTTGATGTAATATTTTAATAATACTTCAAATATCATTAACTTAATTTCGATAAATAAAAATAAATAAAAAACTAACATTTATCTCCTGATTCCGACGAATCATCATCCTCTATAGAAGAGAGGTCCTCCATATCTTCCCCAGTAACGAGGGCATCTCCAAAAACGGTGGCATAATTATTGTCATCCCCAGAAATGGGGGCATCTCCAAAAACGGTGGCATTATGATGATCATCTGCATCCAAATCAACTAAAATGTTTTTTAAATATATAATAAAATTAAATTAAAATTTACCATCTTCGATAATATCCTCTTCGCTATCGCTGATAACAATTGTATCTTCGATTAAAATAACTTCTAAAATAATTTATAAATAAAACATATATAAAATTAAAATTTACCATCTTCGATAATATCCTCTTCGCTATCGCTGATAACAATTGTATCTTCGATTAAAATAACTTCTAAAATAATTTATAAAGAAAACATATATAAAATTAAAATTTACCATCATCTTCGATAATTATAACATCATTTTGACGATCTAACTGATCTTGTATTTCTGTTAAAGTATACCAATCTAGAAAAATATAATAATAAAATTAAAAATAAATTAAAAATCCTTACCATTTTCATCGACCAACAATTGGCGTAAAATTCTTGAGTTCTTCATTTTAAAATTTTTGAAATCCCGCGAGTAAAATTTTGAAATAATTGTGACAAATTCTACATTTGTCAATGTTTATAAAGAGAATAATATTTTCAGGATTTAGCCAATCACATTTAAGCAATACACACATATAGGTGAAAGATTTTTAGATATGTTTTCTTTGTAAAACACATGCAGTCTACACTGTGACTGCATGCGTTCTTTGTAAAATCACATACATACTTTTGTTTGTATGTGTTTTCTTTGTAAATCACATACATACTTTTGTTTGCATGTGTTTTCTTTATTCAATTTTGTGTATGCATGCACTTATCATGTGATGATCACGCACTTATCTTGCACTGTCTTTGTGATCACGCACTTATCATGCACTGTCTTTGTGATGATGCATTATCTTTAATTAAACACATAATAATATTTATAATAATAATAATAAAAATAATATTAATAATAATAATATAAAAATATTAATAATAATAATATTAATAATAATAATATATAAAGATTAATAATAATAATAATATTAATAATAATAATATAAAAATATTAATAATAAAAATAATATTAATAATAATAATATAAAAATATTAATAATAATAATAAAAATAATAATAATAATTATAATAATAATAATAATTATTATTATAATAATAATATTTATAAAAATAATAATAATAAGTAATAATAGAATAATAAAAATAATAATATTTATAAAAAGAATAATAAAAATAATAATAATAAATATTAATAGGTAAAACACAACAATAAACATTAATACATTTATTAATCATCAAATCTCTTGGATAATAACCAAGCTAAACAATGTTGACCACATGTTAAGGTCCATGGTTTTTGATACATAGTTTTATTATAGACAATAGGTTTACCCATTGTTTGCAGTTTCGAAACCATTGAAGCCGGATAATAGAAACCCATAGGATCAAATACAAATATCTTGCTAGGCTTCATATATATTGCTAACCAATGTTCTCCACCGAGATGAGATGATTGAGTATTGACGATTATGGCTTGATTATTACGTAAATATGGAATTTTATCAAGAGGAAAAACCCCTAAAAATTCATGTCCTAGTATTTGTTTTCCAATTCGATAGACCTGAACAGAACTACATCAATAATATTAATAATACATTTAAAAACTTACTCCATGACAAACTATCATAAATTATCTATACATTTATACCAACATTTTCAAACCAACAATGTTCGTTCAAACCAACACTGTTCTGTTTGCAGTTATTTGAACTTCATTTTCAAACACTCCATATATTACAACATGTACCGGTTCAGTTGTAGCTTTAGCAAACTTTATATCTAATCGTAAATTTCCATTTTGAGGTAATTGACTCTGATTTAAATCAAAATCGGGTGCCAAAACAAATGTAAAGAATGGATATTTGCTTTTAAAATCTTCAAGAGTTATACCACAATTAAGGTTTTTATCCAAATAACCCATATTTCTCACTATACTCTGCATGTATGTAGCACAATAATTATCATTATCGAAATCTTGAGTATATGTTTCTCTATAATCACTATTTTTCGATAAAGTTAGCGATGTTACTCCAAAATTTTTGAAAATTGAGCTCGATGTTAAGTATGATCCATTATATTGAGATTCACTTTGAAATGTTACCAATATAAAGTTGGGCATTCTTCTATCTCCAAATATTTATTCCTTATAGAAAGAAGCTGAACCCTTAGCAATAGCAAATTGAACAATTTTCTTTGTTTTCAATGGATATATTGCATGCTTAGAATTAAGCCCCAATTGATGACCTGCTAATACAGAAGGCTCAACACGAACTCTTCTTACCAATAATTTTGCATCAACTAATTGATGAATTGGTGTTGTGGTGGCACTTGTTAGTGATAATGCCGAATCAGATCTTTTCAATCTAATGTGTACATTAACACCTGGGAGTAAATATTTCGGTTGATCCATAAAATCGAGTTGTAATGATGAGCACATGGTAAATAATTTCGATCCTTTAATCCACTTTTTCCTATCATCATCACTACCATAACTCATAGGAGTTAAACATGTATTTTTAGTATCACTATTGTAATTTATAATAGTTTCTATTAGAGCTTTGTGAATATATGTACTGTTTCCACCCTCAATCTTGATATTATTAAATCCGAGAACTGCATCTTTAAAAAGTGTATGAAACAAGAAATTGTTTGGTATTACATCACTAGGTTCACCCAACGGTTTTCTATCTTTATCTACAACTTTGATCTGAACAGTTAACAATGTATCATTCAAATCTAAATATTCAGTTTGGGAACCATTAATATAAAATTCAATATCGGTTCTACTATCCATAATAGAATTCATCGGGAATACATCTTCAAAGGCCCCCATTTCAATTACTGCTTGGGGAGACGGTCTATCAAATAAGCACAATTCAGATTTACCACAAATCATTTTTGAAATATAGTTCCATGTCCTTTCATTCGTTTGTTTATATGTTTATGATGTCTTTTACGTTTTTGAGCTGTTGCAGGTTCTTGTTTTTGAAACATACCTGCAACACTAGGTAGAACTTTCCCTAACTCGGATAATGCATTTGATTTCAGAGATGGCAATATTTTCTGCTCATTCATTATCACATCTTTAGCAGTTTTCATACCAAAACTACCAATGCGTTTAAGAATAGGAAGTGCAAATCTACCAATTGTTCTCAACCAACCTGATCCATACTGTTTACCAATAAAATATGGTAATTCGCCACCACTTTGGCTACCACTATACATACTAATAATATCATTATTGGCCATCTAATTTACGAAAATGTAATGTCAAATGAGTTTTTGTATCTTTACTAAATTCAATAAATTTACCGCTATCATCACGAATATTTATTTCTATATTGTTTATACATGATGTTGATACCGGTAAGTACATGGGATTATCGATATTTATATTGACAACTTCATCCTGGTCATGTTTATCAACCCAAACAGATTTCAAAAGAGGAACCAAAGAATCACCAACAATTATAGGATCGATGATGTTAGTATATATGAACATTTGCCTATGAAGTTTTATTATTTTTGGTTTGCGTACACCAAAATCACTTGTCCTATATGTTTGCTTATCTAATCCCAATGTATTAGCCAAATTTTTATCAAATGTAATTTCACAAATGTTATTATTCAGACTGAATTTACATAATCCATCTTTAACAAATTCAATAGTTTTAAATATATGTAAACAATTGAATGAAATATATTTATGTAATTTTCAAGTGTTTCAATATATAAATCATTAGTAAATGTAAATGTCTCTTCAACTTCATTAATATATGATACAGATATTTTGATGTTTTCGATTGTTACACTTTTTTCATCAAATGTTTTGAAACGTATTAGGTATTCAGTACCAGGAACAACAATGCTAAGCTTATCACAACCCATTCGCTTGGCATCCTCAATACTTTCAAACTTTATTGTAAATGGACTATAATCACAACTAACATTCAATCCATCTTTGAAAAACATGCCACAATTTTCATCTAAAATCTGATTCGGAATATGACAATATCGTTCAAAATTATTGATTGAGAAAATACCACTACAGGTTTTGGGTACACGTTTCTTGTAACCGATTTTACAATGACTATAAAATGGGAATGTATTGTACACAAATGTAAAGTCTTGCAAAGCAACTTCCCAATTTCCATGTAAATAAATGGGATTTTGAAGATCAACCATAAATTTACTTGCTTGATTTTCCGGATGGATTAGTGGGCAACTATTACTCGGTAAAATTGTATAGAAACTCATTTTACTAGGTCTTTTGATGATATCAATGAGGGTTTTTGATATCCATGCCATTTGACATAGTATTGTTTATCCTTACCCACCATTTTAGTTTTCAATATTTTCTGAATTCTGAACACTGTAGGTTTGGAAATAACTTGTAATTCCTGTTCATAGAATTTCCCTTGTATTAAATTGTTATCACTATCTTTAATAACATACATTACAGGACTCTGTTTAGTATTAATTTTAGTAATTTGAAATACCTCATCACTCCAATTACTATCGAAATTTTTGATGAAAGGTGAAGCAGATATTTTACTAATTCTAACGTAATCACCAACTTTATATTTTGGTTTTGTAATAGCAACTGTTTTAGATCGTACTGATTTAGCTAATGTTTTCGAGCTGATATCTACGGGTCTCAAACCATTCAGACCTCGATGTGATGAATTATTATAACTAACAAGTATTTTCGGTAATACATTTATCCATATTTTATTACCTTGATGCACGAAATATTTCTTCAATCTATCCCTCAATGTCCGGTTAAATCTTTCAACATGAGCGGCTTTGTATTGAGAATGTACAGAATAATGATTTATTTTCAGACGATCCAGGATTTGCTTAACTTTACTATTGTAAAACTCCTTGCCTATAATAATAATAATAATAATAATAATAATAATAATAATAATAATATTAATAAATATAATAATAATAATAATAATAATAATAATAATACCTAAATCGGTTTGCAAATTGTCTGGATGCTCATTTTTAAACATTGAGTTAATTGCTTTAGATATTTCCTCTGCAGATTTTGTCTTTGTTGGTACACCGCGAGCAAAACGACTGAAAACATCAATACACGTTAAAATATATTTATAACCCTTGTTAATTTTCGAATACGGTATCATCTCCATCAAATCCATTTGCCATAAATCATTAATACCGAATGTTTTATAAGCTCTCGTTGGAAATCTTTTCCGCATTGGTTTGTTTAAACTGTACGCAAGCTGATCTGACAACCACTTTTGCGTTTCCTTTTTCGACTTTGGGACTCTTTTCTTTAACTTTGCCACTCCACCGAAACCTGCTTCGTCTTCTGGGTTCGTCCAAATCTTCTCCATTACAACAAGATGATTTAAATTTTAATTTAACATTAGGTAATGATTGCCCCATCGTTTATTGTGATAATAATGATAATGCTAATGGTAACATTGCTCCAATAAAACCACCTTGTTGTTTATATATGATTTTTCTCATTTGCTTACGATTTTTATTATTTACTAGTGATAACAAAGGCTTACGATGTTTATTCAGTACTAGTTTTTTAGAATTACTGATTTTAATTTTACCTCTGACTACTTTTAATAGAATTTTGAGTAAATCATCGACAACAAAAGTTGGAAATGATTGTAAAATAGACATTCTTTTCATACTCGAAGCCTTTAACAATGCATTAAAATATGGGAAACTCCTATGATTTTTTACAATTTTATCTATTTTCTTACTCTTTTTAATAATGTTTTTCGAAATTAGATTCATTGCAGGGTAATTCTCAGTTATTAGCTTTTTAGATGGTGTATAACTGGTTTTTGGTGGAACTTTATTTATAGTCTTTTTAATACTCTGTCTAAGTTTTCGGATATTTTTAAGCCTGGATTTCATAAACATATTTACATGTTAAAGTTTTCAACTTTGTTTATATACCATGGCACATTCTTTATTGAAAATATCGGTTTTTACCCTTAAATCGTCATTGCATTGTTGTGTGAAATCAAGAAATATATATCCATGTGGTGATTTTGTAGCATCTTGAAATGCACTGATGAGAAAACTACGATTATTAGGGTATGCCTGTCGAGCAAGAAAATCAATAACTGTTGCATCTCTAGGATTCTTGAAAATAACTAAATATTGAACATTTAAATTCCTTGTTCGATGGGCGCCACCCTGATGAAATAGATTTTGAGTAATAAAGATCACAGTAACACCAACGTGTCTACTGATTTTTGTGAATAAATTATTAAAATCCTTTTCTTTATTAGCTTCCTGATACAAATCATCAATAATGATGACATCACCTTTCCTTAATCGACTTGACCAGTTTTTATCGAAACCCTTTACTATTTTCATGTTTTTCAATTTACAGAAATTATCTTGAGTTAATCCATGTTCTTCATCTGCACCTTATGCCAATAAATCTTGTTGAATTTGGTTTGAAATAAATTAGATTTCAGTAATTTTCACACAAACATAGTTTTACCACTACCACTTGGGCCAACGATTTGATATACCGCATCATTTCTTAATTCCATTATTAATTTGTATAATTATAGGTTTTTGTTTATATTATATGATTTAATGAACTCTTCCTAAAAATTATATATATAGCTTAATATTTCTTTATTGTTTAATTATGTTATCAAATATAAATTATAAAGGAACTTTCGATGTATCAAAAATGACGTTTCCAAATGGTAAACCCCAGCAAATTGTAGATAGGAGTGGAAAATACCCTATAATATTTTTCAAATCAGGCAAATGCAGAATCATGGGATGTAAGAAACCTTTAGATGTCAATAAATTACAATATAGAATAAAGGATCTTAAAATACAGTCAATTACAGTTACCATGGATATAGGACAATCTATCAATCTATACAACATGTCAACAAAATGTCTTTGTATGTTCGAACCAGAATTATTTCCTGCACTGAGGCTTTTAAAATACAACCCAATGTGTGTTAACGTGTTTGCTAGTGGCAAAATAGTTATATTAGGGGTGCGAAATCTAGAGTACAAAAATATTGTTTGTGATATACAAAATGAAATCACCGGATTGGTCGATATCTGATTGGCTAATGATTGATTAAAACAACTTGCTTATTCATTTTATTTCATTTTTAAAATGGAAAATACTTCAAGCACAAAATTAAGCAAAAAAGAGATCGAAAATTATGGTAAATTTATTATTTATTATTTATTAATATTAATATCTTTGTTTCCAGATAAATATCAGGCCGTATTACTGGAAAGGTTATTCTTTTTCTATCCTCAACTCAGAGCAATAGTCAAAGACCAGCCTGAATCAGTAATTCCAGATTTGGTCTATACAACCACCAACATATGGATTTTTAACATAATTGATCAAGCTCTATGGGATATTAAGCTTGACAGAAGACCAAAGGAGATGGAACCCGAATACCCTTGTATTCTGGGTTGTAGCTGCTGCGATTTTCGATACCAGCGCTATGTGGAATGGTGCCTGGCAAAATCAGTTAGAAATTCTTCGAAATACCAACTTTTTCGAAAATAAATGTATTGAATTTTATTTTTTGTTTTGTTTTGTTAGTGTTGGTAATAATAGTTTTATTGTTATTGTTTTGGTAATAATATTAATAATAATAATAGTAATAGTTTTATTTTTGTTAGTTTTGGTAATAATAATAATAATAATAGTAATAGTTTTATTTTTGTTAGTTTTGGTAATAATAATAATAGTAATAATAGTAATTTTATTAGTATAGTAATAATAATAGTAATAATAATAGTAATAATATTAATATAATAATAAAAAATAATAATAATAATAATAATAATAATAGTAATAATAATAATAATAGTAATAATAATAAAAATTATAATACATTTTATATATAGATGATATGTGTAAAATCATAAAACTCAACTAGTTAATTTACATACAGTCACGCACTTAACATGCATTTATCATGCACTTATCATGCATGATTCTGATTGGTTAATCAGTATCAGTCAAGGGTATAAAAGTGCGTCACCACCTTATAGAGATCATAAATCAAACATGACCAAGAAAATAAGCGTCCAACCAGTTCAGATGTTCCACAATTATAAAATGTATTTTTTAAAGGAGCCTATTAATATGCAATTGGCAAATCCGGTCAAACTCAATAAGACTCAATTTCAATCTCTTGCTGGCACTCTCTCAATGTTAGATATCAAGGATATTGATAATACGTTCAAAAAGATCAATTCCAATTTAAAATGCAATGAAAATGCTTTCTTCACGAGTCAATATACCAGATATTATGATGCATTTACAGAAATTGGATTCAAAGAACAGGAAAACTGGTATATAACAATAACAATACAAGGATATAAAGCAGATCAAAACGATGTGCTTTCTCCAATCTGGAAAATTGTTACTGCTAGACTTTCACAGTTATTTTAGTGTTTAGTGTTTAATAAATGTATTAATGTTTCTTTGTTATTCTATAAACAAAATTATAATTAGTTTTAAAATAGTGTTAAAATGATGTCTGAAAAAGGTAAAATATAAATATAAAATAATTAATTAATTTTGGTTTAGAATATTTAATAAACTTTTTGTTTGATAAACTTGAAGAAATAACCGGTGTAAAAATTAGAGATATGTTGACTCTAGTTGAAGCATTGAGTAAAGAATCGGATTGCGATTCTGAATGTCAGAGTGATTCTGGATGTCAGAGTGATGAAATTGTTAATGATGGAGATACTGAAATTATTAATGATTCTGAAGAAATTATTAATGTTGAAGAAGATACCGAAAAAGATGAGCCTACCGAATTTAAGAATTGTATTGATCATGTTATAGAAAATATTATGATAGAATCTTGTGGTGATGAAGAATGTACATGTAATAATCAATAAATCTTTAAAATATAGTTTTTATTAATAAAAATAACAAAGAAATATTTATTAAAATCTATGATAAACCTTGTTACATAAATATAAAACAGATACTCCAGTGAATAGTTTTAATAAAAATTTGCAATTCTCGATATAAATATCAGAGCGTTTGGCTTCTGCGGCAACTTGAATAATAGCTGTCCATCCACCGTTTGATTCTACCCACGGATCAATTTTTGTTTCTATCACCTAAATAATAATAAATTATTAACAATATAAAGTAATATACCTCTATAGACCATTGGAAATAATTTTCATAGTCGGATCCAGATTTTAATATCATGTGTTTCATGTACATTAATCCTACTTTTATTCGCATCCATTTATTATTTTCATCGAACATGTAACTAAATATTGATTGGAATGCCTTCTTTCTCTCCAATGGTGGCAAATTGAGAATTTTTTCATAATCGAATGGGATGTCTTCAACGATTTTCTCGGTACGGTTTACCATAAATTTCATGTTTTTTAATGATTTCATCTTCTTCTCTATTATTAGAGACCAGCTCATTCAACAAAGTTATAAAAAATTTAGTTTCTGGCATTTTATAAAAATATATGAAAGTGTAAGCTTATTTATACTATATTCGACCAATCAGAATCATGTAATACTAAGAAAATATGTAAAAATATATAATGGAAATGGCAATGATGATTTGTTGGCACTGTTAACTTGTTTCAATCTGTTGCCGCCACTGTTAACTGGGTGTTGTTGTAATTTCATTATACGATTGAACTGATCAGTTGTTTTATTAGAATAAAATTTTATACTATATTGAACTTGATTCATCATTTTTTCATTAAGTTTATGATTTTCTTTCAATTCTAATATTGATTTTCTTAATTCATTTTTGATAGTACCAATGGTCTTATTTAAATATATAATATCATCATATAATTCGTTTTTAGCTCTTTTTAAAGTCTCATATGTATGTTCAAATCGGAATTCTAAATTACTCATTCTTTCAGATAATCTTTTGACTGGAGTTTTCAAATATCTAGGCCTATCTATCATATACAAAATATCCATCAATACAGCGGTATCTGGACATACACATCTTGTTGAATTTTTACCTTGAACGGTTACAACAATTGAGTTGGCCATATTAAAAACTAATAATATTATTAAAATTTCTTTAATCATTTTTAAATCTATATAAATTAATATTTATTGTTTATAGCTAAAGATGTGTGTGTGTGTGTGTGTAAATTAGTATAAAAGTAATTGTTATTTCAATTTTTATCATTAAAATGATTGTACCGAGCGCAGTTCAAGCTATGAATGAAATAAAACATTATGGTAATTTATTATTACTATTATTATTATTACTTGTTTTTTTTTTTAGATGATTATTTTAAAGTTATTAAAGAACGTCTGGAATTCTATTATCCAGAAATACATGGAATCATGGATAAGCCAGCATCAATAATTCCAGACTTGATATTCAATCATACATCAATATGGATATTTACTGTAATAGATGAGTTCCTATGGGATATCGAACAAAACAAATTGTCAAAAGATATGGAACCCGAATACCCTTGTGGTGATGGATGTCATTGCTGCGCTGCCAGATATCGGAAGTATGTGGAATGGGCTTTGAATAAAGCTCTTCGACAATACTACTATAGTAGAATTATCTCTTTATAATAAATTTGTTGTATATGTCGTGGTTTTCATTATATAGTAATAATGTTAATAATAATAATAATAATAATAAAAATAATAATAAAAATAATAATAATAAAAATAATAATAATAATAATAAAAATAATAATAATAATATTAATAATATTAATAATAATAATAATAATAATAATAATAATAATAATAAAATAATTGACTTGATTAAAACAAACAATTTAATTTAATAATAATAAAATAAATGTACAAAATATATACTACTTATTTTTATAAGTAGTAAATTTAAATTTAAAAATGTTTAAAAATAATATGACCTTGAGAAATTTTGAATGACCTTGACCTACTTTTGAATGACCTTGAAAAAATATGATGAGTCATCCAATGACCTTGACCTACTTTTGAATGACCTTGAAAAATACGATGAGTCATCCAATGACCTTGAATGAGTCATGGTCTTTGTTTAAATGACCTTGAAAAAATATGATGAGTCATCCAATGACCTTGAATGAGTCATGGTCTTTGTTTAAAATTAAAATATATATTATAAAATATGATGAGTCATCCAATGACCTTGAATGAGTCATGGTCTTTGTTTAAATGACCTTGAAAAAATATGATGAGTCATCCAATGACCTTGAATGAGTCATGGTCTTTGTTTAAATGACCTTGAAAAATATGATGAGTCATCCAATGACCTTGGATGAGTCATGGTCTTTGTTTAAATGACCTTGAAAAAATATGATGAGTCATCCAATGACCTTGAATGAGTCATGGTCTTTGTTTCAATGACCTTGAATGAGTCATTGTCTTTGTCTTAAAAATTTTTTGTACTTTTGGACTTAGAAAAATTTTCTCTCAGCGGGGGGGGGAGGGGGTACTGTGCTGGATGTGACATGTGCTGGATGTGACACATCCCACTACTGCGATAATAAAAACAATCAATGTTTCGCATTATTTCATGCATAGGTATATCTGATTTCTTTATGGCCTTAATGCCTGAAGTATCAAAATTGATACCTGTTTTTTTTTCTAAATAAATATGTAAAATAAATATTGTGATTTTTTTAGCTATTTTTCCCTTCATCTAGACCCTCAAGCAAGCACAATAATATTAAAAAAAATTACTTTCGTAAATCAGGCTACTAATGGTTAAGTTTTATCTTCAATTCATTTCATTATTTCTACTTTCCATTGCAATATCCTTTACGTACAGATGTTGTTATTTCACTGGTATTTGTTCCAGCTGGCACAATGAGCCTTATGCTATTTTCATTCTTTTTTATTGTTCTTATTGTAGCTTCATTCATACCACATGATCTTGCAACTTCTGTTGGTCTTTCTCCTTTACTAATTCAATGCAAAATATCAATTTTAGTTTGTAAATACATATTATAAGGACATTTTCTATTAGGTCTTTTGAGTTTTTTCTGCGTTGTAAGGCCTATATTTCCACCTAACTGTAAAACTACTTCAAAATATAATTAACTACTTACCTACAGTTATTAAAGAAATTAAAAAACTTTAATTTACAGAATAACCACAAAGCAACAGCTATTAGAGATGCTTAAGCAAATTTTACGAGGCAATTATTAACAAGTTTAAATTGTAAGCCTTTCTACTCCAACTAAAGCCCAAATTTGTTTTTTTTACACTAATATTTTCTCATTTGAACTATTACAGCTTCTATTATAGCTTCAAACTCGATTTTGAATAAGGAATTCTTATAGGATTCGATCCTTGTGATACCTTGCTTCGAAAGAGTTCTGAGTGCTATATGCAAACCGCGTTATATGATGATTACCTTTACATGTATACCTTTTATAAGGCTTTATCGTATAATATGTATATAAAATGGAATGTTTTCATGAATTTTTATGAACTTATAAAATTTTGGCAAGAAATATTATGTGATTAATTGGCATGAGTATGATTATCTATACTAGAGCTTTAAAATAAAAAAAAAAGATTTTTTTGTCACCGGATAAAAGCGAAATTGTGTAAAATAGTACCGCAATCATCCGGAAGATTGGTGTATATCATTTGTGGATCAAGGTTTTGAATTTACACTGGTTTCTTAATGTTGATAAATTTTGTAATGATTAAAAAAAACTTACCATTTAACCAGTTATTTTCTTAGCTAAACAGAACCTTAAAATGTCATTCCTATTTTGGTAGGAAATTCTGGTTTTAGTATTTTGTACAGGGAACTTGAGGTCTCAAGATTTCTTTGCCGAATAAAATTTGAACATGATTTTACAGACTCTATAAAAACCAAATTTAGGTTTCGCTTTTTGTACAGTTTTGTATTGATGCAGAAGGCTAATGTTTTTTCACTGATCTAAATAAACAAGTCTGCGTCACAGGCTATTTGTTCATGGTTTTAATGGCTGAAAGAGATAGGGAAGGGTAGAGTATCCTTACTGGGGTTCTACTTTAATCTCTAAAATGTTTATCCGAATCATCTGAAAGTTATAATACAATTAATGGATATTTATTGAAAATGTTTACTTTAAAATTACTCTAACAATGCAAATATAAAAATAGAAAATGATCACTATCAACCTTCCTAGGCTCTTCATGTTATTTTAGTCCAAAACTTTGATTTTTCCAATAAAAATTTAATTATTTTTGTGCTTTTGATATGAAACTTCATTGGATTTTATTATTATTTGAAATTAAAAAGTTTGTGATAGTATATTGTATTCATTCCTTAGAATTAGAAAAGAGTAGTTTTTACACCTTTTACCACTTAGTCAAAAAGACTCTAAATAAAAAATAAATAGCGCACAAAAAAACTAAACATTAAAATTAGACTTAGAGGCCAATATTATACCCATTGCAAATACATATAGAAATTTAAGCCAATTGAATACTGTCGCGCTTGATTTACTATTTTTCATTTGTTCAAATTCACGAATCAACGCGATCTTACAAAAGTTTTTAAACAGCACTGATAAAATTGTTAAGGATACCTTAATAATTAAAATTAAAGGTACCTCTAAATTACTCTTTATTCTCCAGACATTGACAAATAAATGACAACAAACCAAAAAATAATAAAATACTATAATAAACTAGAATTCATTCAACTGAAGGGTATCACTTTGCTATCAGGTCCAGGGTAGCATCACACGGATCATCCCGATCACTGATAACTTCTTCACATTCTTATCTCACAATAAATTCAGCTAGATAAGAGTCAAGATGATGGCGAGCCTTACTTTTGTACTTTTTAGTCCACTACTTTGCTGAGCTCCATGTTTTTTTACGACTTGAGTGTGTACCTCTGGGTCGTCGGGATGGAGAAAGTTAAGAGAATTAAAAACATTGAAAGGTTTGTAGTCAAATTCCTCCAACTGCTTAATTTTTAGCCTTTCCAATAGTCCAAAATGATAATCTGTGGAATGTGTTCCTCAATACAATTTAATAGCGTCTTAGCAAAGTGGACCGGGATTTCCATCAGGACGCTATCACTAGTCTCATAAAAAATCCCTCTTAACATCCATTGTGGCGGTAGAACTAAGATATGTGTGATTCTTTGGGAGTATTCTCTTTTCTTGCAGTAGCTTGATAGCTTCTTCCTCAGTCTATGGCAAATTAAACAAAATCATGATAGATACTTATAAAAGATATACTAAAAATTATATCCCGAATAACTTATAAAATACAAAATACTAAACATTCGATATACAAAATGCAATATACAATTACTTAAGGTAGCCCGGATAACCTATAAGTACCAAATTAAATTTTGAATAGAACAATTTGAGAAAATCGCGGACAAGAAATGAAAATAAGAAGAGAAATAACAACTCAATAAAGCTAAACAAAAAATTACGGCTAGGCCGTTCTTAATTAATAAGTACAAATGAAAAAAAATTAAAACAAAAACAATTTGTGAATGAAATTTCCTAATATTTAGAGCTTGTTTGAGCTAAAAATGGAATTCTGAGACAGTCGTAAAAATAAAAAACGGGGAGCCTGTATATCTTGACAGCTGGCAGTGATTCCAGTAATGAATGGAAACGGTGGATTGCTTATAAAGAAAGCGAAAACAAAATTGAAATTATCTCAAGTGTCATCAAATAGAAAACTAAATATGTAGAGACACATATGGAAAAATCAAAAGAAAACCAAAGAATAAAATTGAAGAATATCACCGAGAAAAAACAGACAAAAAATAGAGAAGCGTAACTTAAGAAAGAAAAAAATTGAGTTTCAAGGTGTATTGAAGAAGTGCTTTTCTTCCTGAGGGGTTGCAATAAGCACGTGTTCTTAGTTATACTCTGTTATTTGGGTCGTTGTAAATTAACAATCAAATGTACTGATCAATAGTAGTTATATGTTCTGAATTCCTATATGCTTTGGATTTAGATCAATTATTTTTAATTTCACATTTCACCGACAACCCCAACAAAATATATAAATTTAATATATTAACAATATCCTGATGTTAATAATTATAACTCCCAACAGCATTTAAAATTATTTGATAATAAATATGATACAACAAATTCTGGAATTCAATTACATTGTATAAATTGCGATTCGCTATAACTAGAATAACTTCCACGGCAAATTTCGACTGTAGGGTCAAGGTAGTGCATCGCAATGCCTTTAGTTAGCCAGGCTCAACTCTTTTGAGTTCAGTGATCAGTATTAATTGTTCGCTCCATGATCAACTTTTATATAATTCCTATCATTTTTCCGAAACTCACATAACAAAGAAATTGACAGGATCTGCTGAAAACTATTGCTTAATTTATTTTATTAATATTACATGATTTTTATAAGCAATCCAGTTGCACTTATTATATTTTTACACCTATACCCTTCACCTTTTTTATTATTTTTTTACCATTTTGATAAATTCATTTTGGAATTTTAATCATTTTTCTCCATATGCTTGTTAGGTAGATCTTCTTACGAATATACGCAGCCTCGATCCTTAGAAGAAACCTTGCTCCGGTATAATGGTTAAAATTTTACATTAATTTTATTTACTTGCTATAATAAATAGATTAAATAAAAATTTAATATTGGAATAATTAAATTAAAAATCTTAACAATTTTATTATTTAAATTTGAAGATTCCGTTAATCATAATTAAAAAATTAAAATTTGAATTATTATTCATAACAGTCGCAGGAGCCGTAGACTAATGACTGGGATCGGAATTCCTTGCAGGACAAATACATTGATCCGTCTATTATTAGAATATCTTCCCGATCACCCGATTGATCCGTTTGATCCATATGATTCGATTGGTCATCATTCAATTTTTGTATTGATCCTTCAAAATTATTATTTTCATTGAAATAATCCTCATTGGAAAGGTTTTCATTATTAAAAATTGAATATTCCGACTCTTTTTGAACCGACTCTTTAAGTTTCATTTCTTGATAAATCGGTTCCATTGAATAGTTTTCTAGGTAACTTAAAGAAGTGTCAAAGAAATCTTCTTTGGCAACTGGTGATTGATCTTTGAATAAAGATTCATTGCTTAATAATTCTTCGTCAGATTTGATAATATTTTTATTATCATTATTAGGATTTTCGGTTGAATTTGTCGTCATCTTATTGTCGATCCTTTCGCATGTGTTGGAATGGATTGGAATCGAATCGTAAATATCCTCAACTACACATTCAGATTTGTTTGAATCAATCACTGTGATAAGATTTTTCCCATCGATGTGTTTAACTGTCAAGATTCTTTCATGAAAACTCTCTTTATCCGCTCTACTTTCAAATTGAAAGAACGAAAACCATAGCCCGTCTTTATGATGATGGAGAACAATTGAGCAGAGCTCGTATTGATTGAAGGTAAATATTTGTTTGATGTTTTTATATTCATAGACTTTTTTGTTGATTTGATAAAGAGTTTTATTTCTGCCGACATGGAACTCGTTTTCTCGCATTACCAAATTACATTTGATATAACTGACTCCAAGTAAGATCCGTTGAAGTAACTCAAAGACTTTCGTTGGCAACTGATCGGTCGATGTAGCCTTATACCTACCGTCAAACTTTACAAGGTATTTATTAACCATTTGAAGTCTTCAAAGAGGATGGAATTCTAAATCAAATATGTGTAATATATGTTTTTTATCGATAATTTCACTTATTATACCTGGTGAACAACGAAGTTTTCAACAAGCGTACTTAAGTAAAGTAATCACTGTCGGCAATGAAAATTACACAATACTTACTAATTATTCAGCACCACGAAATCTTGACTTGTTACACTGGATCTTGGTGTCAATATAACGTTTCACTCAAATCTTTATTGTGCATATATCAATATATCTGTGCAGAAACATGACAACTAATGTTAATATAATCATTTTGTTTGTTCTTCAATGTTTAATCAAAAATAATTCATTAAAATTTGAAATATGAACAAATATAATTACCAGAGACTTTAATACTTAAGTTCGTTTGGGGTCACAATTCCGAGGGTGAATTGTAGATTTTTAGAATATACTTTTATAGACAGTTCCAGTAGAATCCTTCAAAGGGCGGCGATTCATCATAGACTTTTATAGACAGTTCCAGAATGGCAGTTCACAGATTTTTATGACTGAGTTCTAGAGACAATGTTATATTAAAGATTTGATTTTTTATAAAAAGTATCCAGAAACTTCAGTAAAAAATATTTTTAAATATGTTAAATGTGATATCTGTTTAAATTAGGATTAGAAATTTGTCTAAAAATTAAAAATAGTAATTAAGTATTACTTTAATTATGAAATAATAAAATATAAATAATTATGGTAATTTTAATTAAAATTAAAGTATTATAAGGACTTTTTTATTTTTCACGTCAGATTTCTTTATAAGTCACATGATATTTTCTACAAAATCTGATTCGTAGTCAAATTTTGTAGAAAATATTATGAAAATTAAAGTAACTAAAAAATTAGTATAAATAGAAAGTATTAGGTTGAGGCAAAAGTTCGTCCTACTTTTTGGCTCCAGATGGCGTTTTATCGTAAATCCGAAGTTTAATTAACTTCACAGGAGTAAAGTTTGATATGGTTTGAAGACATTTTAGTGATTAATTGTGAAGAAAATATATAATATCTTTGGGGTTTATCACATTTTGTTAAGAATTTAAAATGGAAAATATAGTAGTACGTCGCAATAACGGCTTTATCGAGACAGGACTCTTGCTATTACGTAAAAACCACAGGTAAGTGAATTCGGGCTTTTGTGTGACACACGAGTGCCTATGTGTTTCGCTTAACTTTATTCTAGTTTCTCATTTAATGTAAACTGTTTGAGATTTTGTACATCGAGACGTAAGTTTGTCGTGTTTTCAGTAGTTAGTGAATGAAATAAACATACACCATAAAAATTCTTTATTTGCTCGCTTTAGTTACCGCTTTCTATCGTTTTCAAGAAAACTCGCGCCCTCAAAATTCAATGGAACATATTTGACATTGACCTATTTATTTGACCTACCAGATTTTGTAATTTTAAACTGTTTAATACTATTTATTATTATTGTTTTGAAAAATTATGATAATAATAATAATGCCAAAAACATATTTTTATTATATCATTTAAATAATCAAATCTTTAATATTAAAAAAAAATTTTTAAATATTTCAAAATTGTAGGTCTTTGTAAAAATATTGGAAAAAAATATATGTCAAAAGACTGATATATAAGTAGTGTAAGAAAGCCACATGTAAACCGATTCCCCCAACCAACGAACCAACCGTTAAAATGGTGAATATTATTTTTATTATGACTAATATTTATCTCTTTGTATTTAAAAAATAATGAAAGATATTTTTTTTAAATTTTAAAAAAAATATCTAATGAAAAAAACGGAAGTATCCGTGAATAGGGCAGGAATCGACTTACACGCGGCTTTCTTACACTACTTCAGAAAACATCTAATGCTTTATTATTCTTATTAATGTTTGAGATGTTAGTTGAGGAAGATATTTGATTTATTAAGGTAATTGACGAAATCTGACGAAATAGAATTTCTAGAGGAAATTATGCTCGATCGATTTTTTAAATGCTCAAGAAAGTAGATAAATGGTAGTTGAGGAAATCGAGGAAATACTAAGGAAATAAAAGATGATAAAAATAGTGCTCGAGATGGTAGTTGAGGAAATCGTGTTCTAGATGGAAATTATGCCCGATAGACTTTTTCTTAACCTAAATTTTTTTATACCCGAAAATTGAGAAAATCGAGGAAGAATGCTCGATGAATAAACTCGATGAATAAAGGAAATTATGTTCAAGATGGTAATCATGGAAACTTAATAAAATAGTGCTCGATGGATTTTTTTATGCTCGAGATGGATAAACCGAAGAAAATTATGGATGATATTATTAAGTAAAAACTATCTATATTTCAATATTTTTAACATCATTTATACTTAAATCTATATCTGTATAATTTGTATTATATTTCTTATTCAATACCTCCCTTTTTTCTATAGATTCTATTTTATAATTTTATATGGAAGAGTTCTGATTCCATCGCTTAATATGTAACGTTTATCATCATAATTATGTATTCCTACTCTTGAATATTCTTGTAGGAATATTTTATGATGATCAGACTTTAATATCCATCCCCCAACATCTTGATGTTCTTTCCCGAGGAGACATTCTTTTGCTTGCTTATATCCTAGGTTTAAGATAGAAGGTTTTGAATGTCCCTACACTCTTTTATGTTCAAAGTTTCTCTCGGAATTATCTCTTATATATAAGAAGTACACTTTGGACTTCAAACCGCAAACACCTAGGATGTTTTTATTAGGACCCATTTCATCCTTGAAATATCCAAGTTTTGTATCATGGATATGTTCACGAATCTTATCAATTCTTTCGTGATTCACTAATTCTAATATTATAGAATCAGTGTCTCCGAAATGGATCCTAAAGGTTTTGTTGTATGTTTTGTACAATACATCATAGATGAATTTGTACATCACAAGTTTCAATAACTCTAGGATTACAAATCCTATATAATTGAACTTATCGAACTTGATAGTCGATTTCTTAAAGTGCACTGCAGAGAAGATCTTAAATCTCTGAAATCCTACTTTTGAGGAAACCGTCTTAAATCTTTCTTTAGAGGAAACTATTTCTATTTTCTGAAACTTCCTCAAATTCTCCAAGTTTTACGATAGAAGGAGTTATTCATTAATTTATAAAGAAAATCTTCAAACTTATCCCCTATAGCTTTTGATTTTAATCGTTTCGGTCGATAAAAAAGCCTAAAATTAAAATTAGCTGAAATCGCCTACGATGGTCACATAGGGTATTTTTCATCCACAAAATATTTTTTTACGATCACACTATAGTCATGGAGTATTTTTAACTCATTATAAAAAACAATGTAATATTGGATCTCAATATTTTCTATAGGTAAATATAGACATAAAATAAAAATGGCTTGACTTGCCTACCGATAAAAAAAATTGTCAGGGGTATTTTATAGGCTTGTTAAAAATACACTTGTAATATTTGGTCACACAATTTTCATAAGCAAATTTAGGCTCTAGATAAAAAATAAGTTAAAATACCTAAAGTAAGTTAAGGTAAATTAAAGTAAATTAAAGGGTCTAAAGTAAATTAAAGTACATTAGAGTATATTAAAGTAAATTAAGGTAAATTAAGGTAAATTAGAATACAGTTAAGTAAATCAAGGTTCCTAAAGTAAATTAATGTAAATTAAAAGGTCTAAAGTAAATTAAAGTACATTAGAGTATATTAAAGTAAATTAAGGTAAATTAAGGTAAATTAGAATACATTTAAGTAAATCAAGGTTCATAAAGTAAATTAAGATACATTAAAGTACATAGAGTAATTTAAAGTACGTTAGAATAAATTTAAGTAAATTAAGGTGCCTAGAGTAAACTATGGTAATTTTGGTAAGCATTTTTAAAATTAAATAGAGGGTCAACAGTTAAGGTACATAAGAGTAATTTTTAAAGCTGAATATTTAAAAAGTAGTTATAGTTGGCAAATTACATAAGGTAAGAATTTTTTAAAAGTAAATAGAGGGTGAAAAGGTAAGTTATATAACGTAAGGATTTTTAAAGTTAAGGAGTCGACAAAATTACATAATAAAATTTGTTAAATAAAATTTTTAGTATAGTTTTATCGATCAATTTTTATACATATTTTTAAATGATAAAATTTTTAACATAATTTTACAATGAAATTTTTTATACATGATTTTTAAATAGAATTTTTAGTATAATTTTATCGATGAATATTTTATATATGATTTTTAAAGATGAAATTTTTAGTATAATTTTACAATGAAATTTTTAGTATAATTTTTTCAATGAATTTTTTTATACATGTTAATAACGATAAAATATTTTCAAAGTAAGATGTCAAAAAATAAATTAATATGAAATTTTCAAAATAACAATAATAATAAAAAATAATAAATTCATCAACAATCAAAGAAAATAACTTACTTGGTATCAACTTCTGAATACTGATAACCAATACACACTGAACAATTCATTGATTAATAACTGAACAACAATCACTATGTACTATATACAAATGACTGAGTACTGTACAACTCACTATATATATATTAGGCATTGAATAATTGAGTATCTTATTCATTAAAACTCACTATTTAAATAATATTTACTCTTTGAACACCAATATTCATCCAACTTAATCCACTTAAAAATAAAATAAAATTTTCTCTCAATCGTTTCCCCTTAAAATACGTGGTTATTCACTATACACACAATGACAATATGTTATCAATAACTAGTTACTGAACAAATCAATATCAAAAATTGTTTACTGGCCCAGAAATCTTTAAATAAAAGCACATAAAAATTTGAAAAATCAAAATAAATAGAATTTCAATTACAAATGATACTTAACTTCTTCACTCTTTTTCGATCCTTGATGCCTCAAAATTGTTTGGTTGCTTAGTTATCTGGTTGCTATTAAGAAACTATTAATCAAATTCATTGAATCCCAATCAATTGTTGTATTTTCTCTTAATAAACCTTTATTTTTTGTTTACAGTCTTGTATGTGATTTATTGTAATTATTTTGTAAAACTTATTAGTTTTGTTTAAAAACCTTGAAATTTTTCTATTATTTTTGTAATATTTTTAATTACATCCAACAATGAACATTTATTTTCAATGATAAACGTCAACCTTTTAATTTAATTTTCATATGCCCCTAAATAAATTAATTGCTAACAGCTCAAGAAATTACTTAAATTTATTTTTACATCTTTTCTATTCTTTTCACTCCAAATCCTGTGGTTTACTGAATGATAAATTAATTAGTAAGTATAAGTGGTTGTAATTGTTAGTAAAAAAAAATTTGACTAGAAAAATATTCTTAAATTAATTTCATAAAACATATATTACTTTCACAGTACTTGCGATAAATTTTCATATATTTATTGAAAATTATTAGACTTTTAAGTTTCTAAACATCATTGAATAAAGTTAATAGATAAAATAATTATCATCTACCACATTACTAGAAATTAAATGATAATCGACCAACCACTAAATTAGTTGAATTTCTAACGAAGCTTAAAAAACTACGCGGAACAGGTACTTGTGATTAAAGTTGTGAGAAATATTTTAAGTTGTTAAATAAAACTGATTAATTTGTAATTAATGTTAGTACTTTGAAGAAATTTTAAAATAAGACCTTCAGCAAATTGGTAAGGAAATAGTAGTTATTGAATAATACTTATTAAAATTACCAAAGTTTTATAATTTTTGACAAGTTTTGATAGATCTTTAAAAAAATTTGTTAGTACTTTGAATAAAATTTTTTAAAAAAGTTTCAACATAGTAGCAAATTGTAAAGAAAATAGTACTTATCAATTAAAAAATAAATTAACTTAGGTTAGACTTAAGTTGTAAAATAATTGAAAAAAGTTGTTAGATCATTTTTTAAAATTTTATAAGATTGTTAGGTAATTGTTAAGGAAAATGTACTTGTTGAATGAAAATTAATGCATGTTATCGACTGACCATAGTATTTAATTGTACAATTTTTCTCTTCATTCCTGGAAAATTATCATAAATATTTCAATTATTCAGAAAATTGTCAATAAAAACATAAATAATGGGTAACAAAAAGTTTTTAAATACTAGTCAATTTTAGTTTTTAATTAAATTAAATTATAAATATATTAATAAAATCAAATAAATACTGACTTGTATACAAATAGTTACATGAATCAAACAATTTCTTATAACTGAAATCTTATCGATATATTCTGATTAACCTTAAATTAATGAAAAAACTAACAATTTTCCTAAGTATCTTATAAATTCAACCAACTGAATCCCCTTAAAAATACCATAAATTTGCCTCTCAACCAATCATTTATCTTCAAATGTCATTTTTCACTCCATTATACCAACTATTTTCATAATTTTCATAAAACCTATCAAGTAGATAATATTTACCCTTTGTACACCGATATTCCCGCTATATTCCTTATTTTCATAAAAATCACCCATATATCAATATTCATCCGATTCTATCTATTAAAAATATCATAAATTCTCTCTTAACCAATCATTTCTCTTCAAACGACATTATTCTCAACTATGTCCACTATTTTTCATAAAAATATACCAATTTTTAACCAATCAAATTCCCTTAAAACCAATGAATTGCCGTTGTCCCCTCCCATTCATCCGTTAACTGAAAAAATAAGAAAAGTGAACAGCAAATCTCTTGAAAAAGGCTGTGCAGAAAATTCGTGAATACCTTAAATAAATCTGATTCATAGTCAAATTTTGTAGAAAATATTATGTCACTTATGGTGGGTTACTGGGTGTTGATGTTTGTTTAAATGTTCTTATGATTACCCCGGTAACGTCATATAAATATTTTCTAGCTACCACTCGGCACCCGTTGCTAGGCAACGTTGGGAATGTGTTCGAATGGGTGGATTGTTCGCAAAAAGTGAGCGCTATTACTAATGCTGTAATTGCTCTGACAATTCCAGGGTCCAACGAGCCGTCGTTAGAAGACTCATGCTCGCTTTAAACTATTGGGTCCCTTTCTATTGTTGACTTTCATGTAAGAGAAAATTGACAATAATATTATAGAAACACAAGCGGCTGCCTTTCGTAACGATGTGTTTTCGTGTGTTGGTTGTGAGGTCATAGATACTTGGAATAACCTTTGAAAATATCGTTTTAAATAAACAACAAAAATTAATATATAATTGTAAGTTAAACGTATACAATTTACAACTAAAATACACCCCATAAGTTCTTTAGGCTTTATTTAACAACCGAGCGGCTCGACGTCGAGCCCGCTCCTTCTGTCCGGGCCGATAGCCGTTCGTTCCTGTTGTGATTGGAGTGGTGGTCGTTGCTGGAGTTGTTGTTGGGACTGCTGGAAGGGTTGCCATTGCTTCGCGGCAAGCCAATTGCGCGGGAGCGAAAATGAGGGAATAAGTTACAGCTGCTCCCTCTTGACAGGCGGACAGTGCAACTTCCAGCCCCTTTATCTGAATCTTTAAACTTTAAATCAATTGTCTTTCATCTGCCCATCCCTTTTGGGCTACAGTAAGTCTTTGGTTCAGGGATCTGGCCTTCCTGGGGTCTATCCATGTGGCCTTTAACTGTTGGACCTCCCGGGTTAGTTGAATAACCTGGTCGAGGAGATTCCTATTGGCTCGTCTGGCGTGGGCCAGTTCTGTTTGCAAGGGTTGTGAAGGCTCCATTACTACAATAAAGAACATTAAAGTTGTCTTTATTAGTCGATTTAAAATTCGCTACCATTTAGTTAATTTAAACACATGTTATAAGAATTACTCTAAGAAAAGAAAAATTTAACACCTGTTTTCAGACATCAAATATATATTAACAAAATTGCAGTTAGGTATGATTGAGTGATCGAGGCTCATGAATCATTAGGACCCTGAATCTTCAAAGAGCCGCTTTATCCCTTCTTCAGGGGAGTAGCCCGGCATTGCGAATATGGGCCGCTTCGTGTTACGGGCCGGCCTTGGGCTGGGTGGGTAGACGTCTGCCAATCTTCCGCAGGCGAGATCATCCTCCACGTTGGCCAGATAGCGGCTGTCTCGGTCTACCATGGAGTTGACCCGGCGCTGGTGTTCCTTGAGATGGGTCAGGAGTGCTTGGGCCCTCACATGGATGTCGTGGGCTGGGCTGGGATCACTTGTTTGTCTTTTCTTCCGAAATTGTTCCATGGTGTTTGCTATGGACAGCGTATCCTCCCACCTGTTCTCTCCCGGTTGAGCCACGTCTGGGTACCGCTCCTGGCAGGTACGCCTCCAGACTTGACGCCACTAGTCAGCTACTGATGTAGGAACGAAAATGAAGGGTCCGGATCGTTCTAAAACATTATTAAGAAGATATAGATCAATTGGTTTGAAATGCAAATGATAGCAATGAACATCGTTAAACCCTGGTGGTATATCCTCAAACAGTTTTATTATGTGGCACCAAATGAAATAAAGGGAAAATAAAGCAGATTCGTTTCCAAAGCTGCTACCCTCATAATGCAATGTCGCGTATCAAAGAAATTCAATTTTATTGGAACTCAGATCGACAACCCTTTTTATTCTTAAACACAAAATTGATTCCCTCCGACAGGCGAGGCTTGTTTGGATTCGTGCTAATGAATATTTATACAACGAATATTATAATCAACACAAAAAGGAAAATAAAAAAAAACGCTTTCATTAAGCTTTCTTGTTTTACACAACCTAATCTATTACCTTAGTTATTTAAATTATGGAATTTGATTCAAGTGCAAAAATCCAAGTAAAATCTTTATCGTAACAATTTTACGTTCGTTATTTTTTCTGCGAAACTCTAACGGATTTGGGAAACAATGGAGATGATCGTCGACGCTACTAGTTACTGAATGTGAAGAGAAAACTTAATACTACGGTATATTACCTTAATTATTAAAATGATTTTTTAAATGGACATTAACAGTTACTTGTGTTTACCTGCTACAATTTCCATAGTAAACTTTAACGGAAGATAAAATGATATCTTAATGAACCCTCTATTCCCTGGTGGACAACGTTGAATGAACATAACGAGGAGCTCAGGAGTATTGAGTTGTGGGTGATTATTATTATTATCTTAATTAATGGAAAATTACTATTATTATTTTGATTAATGAACGAGAAACAAAATTTCAAAAGTACACATAGTATTTTATTTCATCGAATTCCGACATTATAATATAAGAAAATGTTACCATATTCTTCATGGAAAATGAAACCTTCGTAAAGTTAGAGAAAACAGACAATTAAGCTCGGTTCGGATCATCGAAAATGTCATTCTTCGGATACCTTACTTAATCGCTTACGGAATTAATAGCAAATTAACAGAAACCTTTGGAACTCCATTTCCGAAATATAATTAAGCAATTGGCTGTGGAAAATGTCGAATCTGTAGGGTCTTGGAAAGTTTTACTAAATTATGTCGTAGTGGTTGAAAATTTAATGTGAAGTTGGCGAATTGGGAATTTTATTCTTTAAATGGCTAAATAAATGTAATGCAAGACGGTTGATCGTAGGGGAAAATTTATCTATAACAAAATGGTAAGGGTTTTTTGTTTTAAAATATAAATTTAGTGCTTAATCCAAGATTGGGGATCGTGGCTCAGAGCTTCCCATTGATTTTTCCTCGGCTCACCGTGTCTCTGGATTCTCATGGTTGTTGCATAATAATTTTTTATGTTGTGCGGTTTGGCTTGTCTGCAAGTCCATTTATGGAAATTAATGGTGGGTGTATGCACACCACACCTTGCTCGGCGATGTGTTGGAATATAGGCATGCACACTCGACTGTGTGAAGGGAATTCACAGAAATCAATATGTTTAAATGTCAACACTGGGTTAGTTTTTGAGGTCAATGGATTTATCTAATTTTATGTATTAATTTCCAGATGAACTATTGGAGAGAAAAATTTTACAAACTCAATCGGCAGCCCTTAACCCTTCTGGGCATATTTACAATTTTGGATTTCTGAATTTTTGTCATGACAAATTTACTGCTGTTCGAATGGACGATTTTGTTGGAGAGTTTTGGGATTGGATTCCTTCGCCTACTTGGTAATCTGGGTCATATATATTCTTTGTGGGTTAATTATTTTTTAGGTGATTGTACAGAAGTTGGGGATTTTTGGAATGAATGAATTATAATTACACAAGGACGTTATCCGGCTTTAAGGGGCACATACGTAGTTTGATCGGATTTTTTCCTCGGAACTCCTCATCGCCTATCTGAAGGTTGCGATCACTAATTGTCTAGTGAAACCTATTGTGGTCGAGAACTTTTTCTTTGGTTACCTACTCACTTAGTGATAGGTGATTTGTCTAATGATTGGGAAAGTTTTACCAGGTTTTGTTTTGGGTATTGCTAATTAATATTGATCACTTTTTAGGCGAAATTTCTCTTTGGGTCGTGTAAAATCCGTGGTGAGTAAATATACTATCTTTTGGACTATACTACGTGGAAAACATTATTACTTATTTATTTGGTGATATATTATTGGGAAAAAACATTTTTTCTTTTTTAGAATTTTATTTTTTGTGGCATGCCGATCGAATTGTTGGACTGGATTTTGATTGTTATTTGTTTATCGGATGTTATTGGGAACAGCTGTTTGCAGGTTTGGGTCTGTTGGTGGGATATCGTCCTTTATTGTAGATTAAATTTTTCAAAAGGAAAATCTTGTTATTTATCTATCGCCATTTTTGAAAACCGGTTCATCGGAGTTTATATTTTCTTTTATTTTAATTTTATAATGTAGACAATTTTAATAGGGTCATTTGTGGGAATTCCCCCGACTCTTTAATTAATTAATTTTGTGAATTTGGCCGGGTTGGAAATTTCATTTCAAAAATTTCTCGATTTTTTCCTTTGTAACTAACCTTCGACTATGGTTAGAAAACATTTGGGATTCACTATCTATTATTGGAAATCATTTTCTCAATCTAATAGGCTCGGTTAAGGTTCTTATATGTTAATTTACAGATCGTATGACCTTTTAGATCCTGATTGACGGCGATTTTCCTATGAAGTTAATAATTTCATTTGGCTTGGTTAAAGTACCTCGGGTTCCAACGTCGTCTACTTCTTATTTTCCGTAAAACCTCATGGGCTGACCATTTTATTTTTGGTCTTCCTTTCTTTGTATCATGAGCACGGGAGTCGTTTGTCACTTCCTATAGGTTTAGTAAAGCTAAATTTTTTCGGTATAGAGTCCTAAGTTTTATTAGATGAGCATTCACAGGTTCCTCAACGATTCTATATTTTTCCTACGTGTCATTTAAATCTCATTAACATTTGGTCTTTATCAAAAATCCTCGTATCCAAATAGAGCATTTAATTAATAAGTTTATTGAGTTTACTTTATTTTATTTTGCAAACATAGCAATGATTTTATTTCAAGTTCCCGTCACCTTCCCTTAAGTGATCCTAGTTGCTGTTATGTTTATATTATAGTTAGTGAGTGCCCACTGGACTACTCGGTGTGGTGATTTTGAGCCGTGTGTAGAATAATTTATGTCGAATTTAAAGAAATCGAGAAACGAGGAAGTAGCCAAAAGATCCCTTCCTTACTTCTCCTTTCTTCTATATGGGTAATATTGACGTTCCGATCGCTGCGTTCCGCACGCCGGGTCTTCACGGGTACAGATCATTGGCGATATTCCACGCACTTACACGAATCTGAATAACATTTCTGATTTTAATTACTTGTGATGTGTTTTGGCTGTGGGCCGGAAAAATTTCGACAATTAATAAATAATTAATGAAAAAAAAATGATTTTATGCATTATAAATACTTTATTAATATTAAAAACAATTGTTGGGCTATAAGCCATCATTAAAACAAAACCAAATGACTAGGAAAAAGTCATGTCGAAAAATTGTGAGAATGGCTATTATAACACAAGCACGCACCTCAAACAGAAATTAAAAATATAATAAAAACATTAAATAAAACAAAATAAAAAATAACATAATTAAGTAAGACAAATAATTAATAAATTCCGCATGCAATATACATGGAAAAATAAAGTAAAAATATAAAACCGCCAAAACCTTACAAAATAAGGTTTAGAAAATACACAGGCGGAGGAGGCGACCAGAATAAGAATCAGCAAAAAATAAAAATGCAAATTTAATAAAATTAATACTAAAAAATTAAGAAAAATAAATAACAAAAGAGAAAAATATAAAATTAAATAAAAGCCATCAAAAAAACCGAAAAAATGGCCAAAAAAGATTCGAAATTAGCTGATTGGTCGCACACACGCACGAAAACAGTATAAATACAATAGCCATTGTCAATTCGCACTTTAGCCGTAGGTACTTTTGTTTATTTTATTTTTATGCTAAATATATTTTTTTGATATTCGTTTTAATTGTTTTACATTATCATGGATGGCCTCGATACTTTTTAGTATCTGCGACAGGTCCCCCTAAATTTACTTTTATATATTGATTCTTTAATTGTGGGGAATGGCAAAGCAATATTCGATTCCGGCCGTTAAGTTGGCAGGACGTCGACGTGTTGCTTTGTCACAAACCACCCTTCGGTGTCTGCCTAGTCTGGTCAGGTCTCGTTACACTGATCACGGGGTAGGACACCGTCGTAATTCACCGAGGCGGCCATTTTCAATGTTGGTCGGAGCGGTATGAGTAAAATGCGGGTAGATCGCTACACCTAAGGGGTTGACATTAGTAAATGTCTAAGTAGGGAAACAATATTTTTCTTTAAATGCCTGTCGAGTAATTGATTACTACAATGGGAACGACTAGTGTTGAGTATAGGAATAAATGTATGATGTTTTAAACCGAAAATCAATATAACGAAAGGAAAAGATTTAAAATCTAACGCGACTCGGAAAACGACCGGAGTATCAATATTTTTCATTTTTCTATGCAGATTTATGGTCAGCAGATCAACAATAGACTTTTACACTAAATTCATTACTGAGTAAACTAATTTTGATTGTGAGTTTGATGCAGGATTGTGCCGTGTGGAAGTCCCAATTAATTATTATCTTTATTATACTTATTATTAAACTGATATAAATTTATAGTAACAATTTCTTCCCATTCAGTCTCTTTCGTTATAAACCTTTGACAGCATGCAGACAGGATATAAAATTCCGAAATTAACGTCACAGAGATCTGAAAAATCCAATCCATTAATTCTCAACAACGATGACAACTCCCACCAAGAATGCCGAAAAAAATATGATCAGTTAGTCGCAGAACACGAACGCACGCTCGGTACGTGGTTCGCCCTCGAGGCTGTGAAAGCCCTCCACAAGCAAATTCACCGACTAACCAGGTGCCGCGAAGATCTCATTGCCGAGAACCGAGCGCAGCGGATCGTGATCAACAACCAGAGTGCCGTCCTAATAGCCTCTTTTAATGAAACCGAATTGAAGAAACGATTAGCCGGCCGTGATCTGGCGATCAAACTAAATATAATCCCTGCCGAACATATGCCCGAAACAGCCACAACTGGTCCTTCACAAACGCCGAAAATTAGTAAGAAGCATAACCCCAGTAAAAACCGACGTCGCCGTGAACGACGTTGGGCTGAGGGAGTCACTCTGCTAAAAAATGCAGCCCAGACCCTGGAAGAAGCGGCGATGCTAGTCGCCGAACAGCAGGCCCAATTAGCTAGAGATACCGAAAACCCGCCCGAAACGAGGAAATCCGGAGAAGATACAACCCAAATCTGTGCCGGTGAAACGGACGAATTACAAATTCGGATAAAGATTCCCTCTCCTTCTACAACCACTTCTGGAACGGACGAAAATCGAAAGCCCTCTACTTCAATCGGTTATTGGACGGACGAATTTGGGGACGAGTCGGATCCAACGAACTAAAGGTCGATCGAAAACGGAGATTTCCCGTCGACATCGACGAATGAAAGCCGGTTCTTGTGGAAAACCGAATTTCATTTCGACATAATAATTAAAAATCATTTTATGACATGATTATATTGTATCTTTTGTTTTCATTTATTGCTTTTCCTGTTGTAAATGTTATAATTATAAAATAGACTTTTATTTGTTAAATTTCTTAATAAATTTCAATATGTCTGGGCACAGATGAGAGAAGGAGGTATGGAGGCTTGCCTGAGTATAAAGTAAGATTGATGAAGTTTGATGTATGAGAATAGTATGATTGGAAAGCTGTATTTAATTTAAAATGTTGAAAAAGGAAATAATTATGATTATTGAAAAATTGATTTTAGGCCTTTAAAAAGAATATGTTGAGAAATGAAAGAATAAATATGAATAAAAAAGAAAATTGTAGATATTAAGAGGACTTTATTTTCTTTTAAAAGCGATCAGGAGATTTTCTCAAACCTAAAAACAGCTGATTTAACAGCAATTACAATTAATTAGATAAACATTTAAATTTTCGCCGGTTATTTGAGTAAAAGATTTTCCAAATTAAAACAAAAGTCGAGGTTACTGACATTGTTTCGAAATTTTAATAACTAATTCGGAAGAAAATCGGAAATTTTAGATAATTTAAAGGTCTGAATTTTCAAAAGTTATTAATCCAATTTTTCTTTGGAAAATATTCTATATTTTAGAAATAAAAATTAAATTACTAAATATTTAAATTTAATGTTAGCTAAATTTGACTGATAAAAGATAAATAAGTAGCCCGAGCGCAAATGAGTATATTTCCGGCAGAAAAGGTGCACGAATACTTACCAACGAATTAAATGAGACCATAACGGAGATCTGATTCGGACGTATACATGAAACCGACGATAACAGATGGGGAAGTGTATGCCAATATCGAGAGGAATAGATAAATGACATAGACGTAAGTCCTTCTATCGGCCGTCAGGAACCCGAAAGCAAGATTATCACAAGGAGTAGTCTTGGAAACGAGGCTCACCTGCTTGTGGACTCTCGGCTGCTGTATACAATACCAACATGGGCTTGCTCATGGGTATACAGTGGTGATGTAAAAATTGTGGGGCGTCTGGGAGAGAAACCCTAGAAAGGTAAGAGAGATTGGAGAAGCAGAGTTAACAAATGCGCATCGATTAAAATAAAATTAGTTCTACCCAGTACGCCAACACAATATAACAATTACTTGTCCAAAATGAAAATCATACAAAATACCACTCTCCCCACGCCGACATCCAAGCAGAGCTCTATCGAGATTGCGAGGATGCGACGTGGAGAAAGCTTCCAAATAAAAACCCTCACTCACTTAGTAAATAGATTTTAAGAAAAACTGTTTTATCAGAAAAACGATTAAAATTGTGTAAAAATGAATCGGTATATATACCTATTTTTTGTCCCTAACCTTGCGTGTTCTTTTTGATTTAGTAAAACAAAATTCGACCTTGGATTTTTCTAGTGTATTCTAATCTTAATTTTTATTATTTTTTAATTTCATTTGATAATTTTTTATTTGAAATTTATATTGAATTATTTCTAATTCAAATTCTTTGATTTTAATTTCATTTTTCATGAAATTTTCATTTTTGTTAAATTATCAAATTTCGGTCGAATTTGTTGGGTTTTCGTGTTATGTTTATATTTATATCGTGCGGATCTTGTTGCATTTTGTTATTATTTTAGTTTATTTTTATGTTTATTATTTTATATGTAATTATCTTCTTTCTCATATTTGATAGGGTTTAATTGATGTTTTAATAGGTCGAATTTAAATTTGCATGTTATATTTGCGTGTGTGTTACCGATTCATTTAAACATTCACAAGGCCGTTTGTGTTCTGGCCCAACACTTATAAAGAAATAAGAGGTGAAAAATAAAAAAGTCCTTATAATACTTTAATTTTGATTAAAGATTACCATAATTATTTATATTTTATTATTTTATAATTAAAGTAATACTTAATTACTATTTGTAATTTATTGACAAAAAAATTTGAATTTCCTTACATAAATTTTTTAAATATTTAGCTGTTTTTATATACTTAGAAAATTTTGAAAAATTTTAGTTGACCTACATAAAAAATTTCGAAAATTCGGCTATGTTTACAAATACTTAGAAAAATTTTGAAAATTTTTCGTTACCTTCTTAATTTTGATTGACTCCCCTAGAGAAAAATGTATGTGTGTCAAAAATTTTGTATATATATTTTCGTGACCTAAATAAAATTTGGATTCGACCTAGATATTTTTCAGGGGGTCTGAGTTAGCGGTGACATATCATACTACTTTCGTTTTCGTCGTCTTTGATTAGATCGACGTCATCGTCGTTTTCCGTAATACTGGGTAAACATTCTTCAGTCTTCACATTAGAAATAGCTTTCCTGTAGAGAACACCAGCCGCAACCAGTTGTATACCGTGTGCTAAGCAAGTTTGCTGGCCGATGTTTGATACACGCCCAAATTTTCTTTATGACGGATGCTCTATCAGTGATGCAAAATACTGGTGGGTTACAGGGTTTCGCTATTTGTTTGAATTATCCTGTGGTTGCCCCGTAACGCCATACAAAAAATTCTAGCGGCCACTTGGCACCCGTTGCTAGGCAACGTTGGTAATGTGTTCAAGTGTGGATTGCCCGCAAAAATTGAGTATTATCGCTAGTACTATAATTGCTCGGACAACCCTCGGGTTCACGAGCTGTCGATAGAAGACCTACGCTCGCTTTTAATCATTTGGTCCCCTTGCGTTTAAATTTCCATCGTCTTTCTAGCTGTTTTACTGGTATTAGCTTGAGAAAACAAAATGAGTGGTGTTTTTTATTTAACCCTTCTACAATGTTATTTCAAAACCTTACGAGGACATAAATACGATAAGAGATATGCGGAACTACAATATAACTAAATGATGGTTTATTTGTCTATTAAATACACTGATTAGGGAATCGAGCGGCTCGGCGCTTAGCCCACTCCTTGCGTCCAGGTCGTCGACTAGTTGTTGATGGAGTTATTGGAGTAGGGGTTTCGACAGTGATTGGCGTTGTAGATGAGGTCGGATTCGCTTCACGATAGGCCAATTGAGCCGGGGCAAAAACTAGAGGGTAGGTTACCGCGGCTCCCTCTTGACAGGTGGATAACGCTACCTCTAGCCCCCTGATTTGAGTTTTTAGGCCTTGCACTAACTGTTTTTCTTCGGCCCACCCCTTCTGGGCCGCAGCTAGTTTTTGATATAATAGCTTGACTCTCGTGGGGTTTATCCACGTCGCTTTGATTTGCTGCGTTTCTTGGACCATATGGACGAGTTGGTCGTGAAGATTCTTATTTGCCTGTCGCGCTCGGGTCAATTCATTTTGGAGTAGCTTCACGGGGTCCATCTCTAAAATAGTAAGGGTTGAATTTGATGGAGACTAATACCAAGATAAGTGTTTTTACTTAAACATATTTATGAAATGAAAACTACAATAATGAGAAAAGAAGAGACAGAAGAAATTTTCTAAAATCTATCATACTAATACTATAACAAACGATAAAATGTTCAATCATTGAGGGTTAGTCGTCGGCGAGGAATCGTTTGATACCTTCTTCAGGAGAATATCCAGGGATCACGAATACCGGTCGCTTGAGATTCCGGATTGGTCTTGGGGAAGGCGGGTAATTGCTAGCCAGCCGTCCTGCCGCCAGGTCATCTTTGACATTGGCCAGGTATTCCGTGGCTCGTGCTACATCTGCCTCGACTTGGCGCTGATGCTGTAGAAGGCCTTCCAGAAGCTCTTGGGCCTGCGTTAGGATGTCTCGTGACGGATTCGGTTCGCCAGACGTCTTCCTGAACCGTTTCATAAATTCCTCCGGTGATATTTCCTCTGGTTGGTCGTCTTCAGGCACATCAGGGTATCGCTCTTGATACACCCGATTCCATGCCTGCCTCCATTGTTCCACGATGTGAGCGGGCAGATCAACCATAGTTCCAGTGTGTCCTGAATGGAAAAATATGTTTTCACTCAGTATCTCTCCTGACATTTTTGATGGGGACGGTGATCTGATGGTTCGCCAAAAAAATGCAATCTCTCTTGTCATTTAAGAAAAACTCGTTAACTCGATCTTAAATGCGTTACAATTCGTGGGGCGTTGGACGTATTTTATGAGTAATGTGTCTGGTATTTCATGCGTTCTCGTGCCGTAAGGGTGCGTTAAAAAAATATCTTTGGTGTGCTGCAGAATAACATTGCAATTTATTCATGATTGCGTTTACGTTAGTACATAACGAGTTTATTACTAGCGTTAAAATCGTAATACGTACCCGTTATTTGACTAGGCATAAAAAATAAAAAAAACGAATGAACAATTCTATAATGACATCAACCTAAATATATGTTTAAATAAAAACAAAAATAAAATGAATGAATAGTGTTGCAATAACATTTTATAAAAATATTCTTTAGATAGTTATTAAATTTTCGGAAGGAACAGAGTTTCATGGGTTATCTTTTACAAAACGTTAATTTGATACTCACGCAAGATAAGGAGATTTTTTCCAATTACTGTTTCATTACTTGAAAATACAACCGTGATTAAGGCTACAAGATGCATATGTAATGTCTGACCCGTTGATCGATTATTGGGGTAATTATTTGAGAGATTCATTCAACCAGAATTATAAATTGTTGGCGACTTCAAATGTGACCAAGATAGAATATTCACTTAATGATTTCCGATCAACTATTTGTAGCATTGCAGATCTATAGCGATTAACGAAGGTGTGTAGTCCGAATTGTCGTGTTTAGTGATAGGATGGTTGGATTTGGGGTTCATCTCGGTAAGAACCGTAATATATTTTGTCAAGTATGGTTTGATGATTTTGGGGTCGTCCCTATAACTCGAATGCGATCGTAAATTGGTTATAACAATAATTAATTAAAATTTACCTAATGGAGCTTCGGTAATATTTGGGGATTCGAGCTCTAACTCCTCATCGGAAATATTTAGCGGATGCATGGTTCGATGAATGAGAAAAATGATGTAGATTTGATTGTTGATTTTAAATATAATGCAGGTTGTTTAATTAAAGTCAGACGACAGGAAATGGATGCCGATTATGATTTGATCATTATGGTGAATTACCGGAAACGTCAACGGTTAGATTGTTTATTTTGTTCAATTTATAATCTACTAAATTTATTTTAGGCGAATGGATTATTTATATTTTCATCTCGAATCTGGTGAAATTCATTCTTGGTATATGGACTTTTATGATCGCATCGTCGTGGATTATCGGGTGAGTTATATGTTTTCATTGTATTTAAATATTTTCTAACTCCGTTTTTAAGGAAAATATTATCTATATCGTGCTCTCGGATTATGCTCTATTGTGGATTTTGGCGTCTGGAATTTATCCTTTGGAAATCTTCTTATCATCTCTCGGAAAAGTTCGGGTCATCTCATTAATATTGTCATGGAGTCAGTGGTACGTCTTTCTTACAGTTTGATATTTAGGGTGATGTTAATATCACAATTTTACATGCCGTCTTGATTTTTATGTATGCTTGATTTTTCATTGGTTAGGTATTAATCTTTGTATTTTAGGGTTCAGATTTGGTTTTCTTGTCGCAAAACTCGCTGGGGATAAATTTTAAACGAAACGCTACCATTAATGAATTATTCAACAACTCCTACTAATGCTTCTCTCAATTTCTCGATGATGATATCGATTTTACTATAACGTTTGGCAGTGGTTTAATTTTAGCGTATTGTGAGGTGGTCATTAAACGACGGAGTTTTTCATTTACTTATCTTCGTCTTTATTCCGTTAATTGGTTTGGTCAATAAAACTCATTATTTCTACATGTAAATTATTTTATTTCAAACCGACGAATTGCTATATTTTTAAATCGATGGATTATTTAGCTAATAAAATTTGTTTGGTCAATTACTTTAGTCAATCAATTATTCTATAGAATTAAAGCTTTACTCAAAGGATTTGCTGGATTTCTATCGAAGTATAGTTTTACTTTTATCTAAAGGGATTTAATGTTAATCGAGGAATCTCGTGGTTCAACGCACAATTCTCTTTATTTCTCTCAACGAATTAATTTACGGTTAGTCAACGAATTCACCTTAATTGGCTTTAATTCTCAATTTACTTTAACGAAGACTTCGTTTGTTAATTAAGGAGCTGTATTGATTTTTTCTCAATATCTATCTTATTTAATGGAATTTAATCAATAAGGTATTAAGTGTTACTATATAATTATTTTCTTAGTAATCCATAATTTATAAACAATCTGGTTACTTAATTTTCCTCAAATATTTATTCTGCCTTCAAGGTGTAGTAATTTAATGATTTACTCTAAATTTTCTTTATTTTTAAACAATAGTTACTCTAATTAAAATCAGTGAATTATTTATTTCATGATCTTTACTAATTTATTCGAATTGTAAATTTGATTTTGTTCGAAATATTGATCCAAATTAGTTATAAAACGATTTCCATTTAATTTAATCCCCGTACCATTCCCCTTTAATAAGCCTTAAGCGCATATTGTGTTTACATTATATTTACTGAGTGCCCACTGGACTACTCGGTGTGATGATTTTGAGCCGTGTGTAAGATAAATTTAGGTCGATTTTACAGAAACGAGGGACGAGGAAGCAGCCAATAGACTTCTTCCTTATTCCTCATCTCTCTTATACGGGATAATATTGACGTTCCAACCCTGCGTTCCGCACGCCGGGTCTTCACGGGCACAGATCATTGGCGATGTTCCACGCACTTACACGAATCTGATTTGTTTGTAGATTTTATTTACTTGCGTTATGTATCGGCTGTGGGCCGGAAAAATTTCGACAGTTTAATTTATGAAATATATATATAAAACAATTTATGTATAATAATATTTATTAGTTATAAACAAAAAAAACATGTTACCATTCATTGCCAATCCATAAAATATCATAAATTCACATATCATAAAATAAACCAAATTACCTCTCTCCCCACGCCGACGTCCAAGCAGAGCTCCATTGAGTTGCAAGGATGTGACGTGGAAAGAGGGTTCCTACGTAAATATTTCTCACCTAAAAATTAAACTATTCAAAATGGTTCTGCAAATGGTTTTAAAACTGGCTTAACACGATCTCGAAATAATTTGAAAAAATGGTTTTGGTTTGTTTCGAAAAACGGTTAAGATTTTCAAAAATGGTTAAGTTAAATGTGAAAATGGATCAGTATATATACCTATTTTTCTCGCATGTGAGATTTGATGCAGTAAAACAAAATTCGACCTTGTTATTTTCTAGCAAATTCTATTCTTTAATTTTATTATTTCTTGATTTATTTTTATAATTTTTTATTTAGAATTTTTATTGAATTATTACTAATTCAAATTTTCCGATTTAATTGTCATTTTAATGAACTTTTATTAATTTTTCAATTTTGTCGAATTTGTTGTGTTTTCTTGTTATGTTTGTATAGGTATCGTGCGGATCTTGGTGCGTTTTGTTATTATTTTAATTTATTTTTATGTTTATTAATTTATATTTAATTCCCTTTTTTCTCATATTTTATAGGGTTTAATTGGTGTTTCTAGGTTTATTTAAATCTGCCTGTTATGTTTGCATGTGTGTTACTGATCCATTAAAACATTCCTCAAGGCCGTTTACGTTCTGGCCCAACAATACAAAAAAACCAAATTTAAATTAAACGTATTCAGTTTTTCTTTTAAAATTTCTAAGCATCTAGGAGCTGGCATAGAACCATGAACTCTGCCTATTCCAAGATTCCAGAACTTAGTCGTACTATGCTCATTAATGTTCATGTATCGGCGGTTTCTTGTTCGGTTCCTTTTAGCTTACAAGACGAAAGTTCTTCACTTGTTTCTTTGCGTATTTTCGTAGCATACTCCATCACCATTTTTTAATTGAATGCGGAGAAAACAGAAGCGACCCTTTTGACTCAATTAGTTTCCTCAGATCTTCCGACGTACAGTACATTTTGAACGACAGATCATCTTTAGCTACTAGACGAGAAACAATAGCATGTAATGAATATTATTATTGTCTACCAGCTTTTTACAATATCATTGGAATTGGATGGACATGGAGTTCACAGGTTTCTCGAACGGATTGTCATCAGTATTTTCCATTTTTATGTTGTGAATAGTCTTTAAATGTGTATGTAAGCCAGATTGTGAGCCCCAAGCTGCTTTGATTTTCTTGCCAAAATTATTTATTTGGCGTTTGCCACTGTCTTTAACTCGTTCAAAATATTGCCAAGGCGAATCTTTTTTACAGTTATTATTGCCCTCCATTGAAGGTTAGTTTTGAATAGCGTTCTAAAAATTTCAATTATTATTTAATTAATAATAATACAATTAAATATAAATAATTAAATAAATTTGGCAACGATTTAATTAAACGATAACGCCAATAAAAAACCTTTCTTACGATATATTTCGATAGCACAGCTATCATCTTCAGGTACTCAAAACCAACTAAAAATATTATGAATTAACATTTAATTTAAACAAATTATTTTTTATTAATTTAATTTTTTAATAAATAAATATTTTTAAAAATATATTTTAAATTAATTTTAAATTTTTTACTTATCTTCTAATTTTTTAAAAATTAATGCAATTTAAAATTTTCAATTATTTTAATAATATTAAAAAAACAAACATGATTTAACATACGTAAACTATTTAAAAACATTCAAAACATTCGTAGTCACAGCACTCTGCACATTAATCTTTGGATCCAATGACCTTATCAGCAATGCTTCACATATCACTCGTTCCCAATAACTATTAAAACTTCTCAACAAAATTCTAAAATCAGACATTCCGATATCACTTTTACAGCCTCTATTGTGTTCACTAATATTGGTCAAACCCTTCAATCGACAATGCTCTAGAACTCGAGTACAGAGATGACGGGAAGTCTCTCCAATGTATGTGGCATTACACCCATTACATGTAAATTGATAAACGAGATCAGAACACAATCCAACCGGAGTTTTTGATTTATTAATAAACATATTGCGTACCTTACACGAATTAGAGACGATCTTATACTCTAAATTTCCTATCAGTTTACCCAACTTCCTCTTATAATTTGTAAAGCCTTCAGAGTACGGCAATACTAACACATATTTAGGCTCAATTTTTTATATCCATTTTTACAATCACCCAGATCAACACTCAATTCACACCCATCCGACAAATTACATTCAGACTTTCCACAACATGGATCCTTAGGATTTTTAATCAATTTATCAACAGTTTCTTTTATCATTAACAATAAAAATGATTTAGAATATCCATTCTTTATCAACAACTCAACCAATTTATCAACACTTTTTACCGAATTAGCAAAAGTAGAAGATAAAGCCCATGAACGATAAATCAATCCTTTCACCATATTTCTCTTATACTTAAATTCACAAAAGCTTTCTGGAGAAGTATAAAGACCAGTATCGGTTGGTTTTCTATAAATCTCTGTCTCATACTGTTTATCTTTGCGTTGAATTAACAAATCCAAAACGCAATTGATGACTTTCTCTCCGTTTCACATGTGAATACAATGTTTTTATGTAAACTGTTCATAAACTGCAAAAACGGTTCTACATGTTTCTGGTTTTCAAATATAAGAAAAATATCATCCACATACCTTTTATAAACAAAAGGTTTTTCAAATTGGAAAGAAGCAATTTTCTTTTCCAAACTAGCCAAAAATATTGATGCCATCGTTGGTGCTAAAGGGGAACCCATAGCGACTCCATCTATTTGTTGATACCATTCATCATTGAAAAGAAAATTGACATTTGAAGTAGCAAATTCAAGAAGTTTTCGAAATGCCCTTCTATCCAAAATGTGATGTTCCGAATCATTTTCATTCCACAACGCACAGCATAAGTCAATTGTCTCAACCAGTGGCACATTCGTAAATAAACTACAAACATCAAACGAAACCATAACATCATTCATACTTCGTTTTTGTAGCTTTGCAATACAAGAAACAAACTCAAAGCTATCCTTACATTCAAACTCTGATCGCATTAATGGTTTTAATAATCCATCTAAAAACTTTGCTATTTTATACTGGGCAGTACCAACCATCGACAAAACTGGTCTCATAGGTACACCATCTTTATGGATTTTTGGTAGCCCATATAGTTTAGCTGGCTGCGATCCTATTGGACGAATAGACTTACCTACCTCTTCATCAATAAGCTTCTTCTCAATAAAACCATTTAACATTTTTTGCACAAACTCTTCATCCTTAAGAGGAGGTAATTTTCCATTCTTCCGACCCTTTGGCAATTTCACAAACTGAGGAGAATTTAACAAATCATTCAACTTATTTACATACACATCATGGTCAAGAATGACTATCCCATTTCCTTTGTCAAACTTACAGATATTTATATTTTTTTTAGCTAAGTTTTTTAAAGTCATAAAATCCCTAATATTCTGCTTATTATTTTTATCGATATACTCCATCGTACTTGCACTTAACGAGCTCTTCACATAATTACCATTAATGCCTTTCATCGATCATTTTTATTGTTAATGATAAAAGAAACTGTTGATAAATTGATTAAAAATCCTAAGGATCCATGTTGTGGAAAGTCTGAATGTAATTTGTCGGATGGGTGTGAATTGAGTGTTGATCTGGGTGATTGTAAAAATGGATATAAAAAAATTGAGCCTAAATATGTGTTAGTATTGCCGTACTCTGAAGGCTTTACAAATTATAAGAGGAAGTTGGGTAAACTGATAGGAAATTTAGAGTATAAGATCGTCTCTAATTCGTGTAAGGTACGCAATATGTTTATTAATAAATCAAAAACTCCGGTTGGATTGTGTTCTGATCTCGTTTATCAATTTACATGTAATGGGTGTAATGCCACATACATTGGAGAGACTTCCCGTCATCTCTGTACTCGAGTTCTAGAGTATTGTCGATTGAAGGGTTTGACCAATATTAGTGAACACAATAGAGGCTGTAAAAGTGATATCGGAGTAGGTAGTTAGGAGCACACTGGAACCTAAAAAAAACATAGGGGGAGGGGGGGGGATTATTGCAGATTAAATTTCGGATTATCTTGATTACATAATGATGTAATCAACTTAATTAATTTTGTGTGTATTTTTTTTTTCGAGTTTTTGGCGCGATTTTTTTTTGAATTCAAATTTTTGGAACATTTTTTTTTAAATTCAAATTTTGGCGAATTTTTGAAATGAAATTGAAATATTTTTTTTGAATAAATTTTTTTTAATCACACTATAGTCAGGGGGTATTTTTGAAAAAGACTAAAAAAAATTGGCTTGAATCGCCTAACGATAAAAAAGCATAAAATTAAAATCGGCTCAAATCGCCTAAGATAGTCAGAGAGGGTATTTTCATTCACAAAATTTTTTTTTAATCACACTATAGTCAGGGGGTATTTTTGAAAAAGACTAAAATAAATTGGTTTAAATCGCCTAATGATAAAAAGGCATAAAATTAAAATTGGCTCAAATCGCTAAGATGTGATATAGTCAGGGATATTTTTAATTAGTAATAAAAACTAATGCAATATTTGGTCTCAATACTTTCTATAGGTAAATATAGGCATAAAATAAAAATGGCTTGAATCGCCTACTGATAAAAAATTGACAGGGGTATTTTATAGGCTTGTTAAAAAAAAACACTTGAAATATTTGTTCACACAATTTTCATAGGCAAATTTAGGCTCTAGATAAAAATAATTTAAAATACCTAAAGTAAATTAAGTTAAATTAAAGTACATTAGGATACATTAAAGTATATTAAAGTAAATTTAGATAAATTAAAGTACATTAGAATACATTTAAGTATATTAGAGTAAATTAAGGTTCCTCAAGTAAATTAAGATACATTAGAGTACATTAAGGGTCGAAAGTCAATTTAAGTACATTAGGGTATATTTAAGTAAATTATGGTTCATAAAGTAAATTAAGGTACATCAGAGTAATAGGTATTTGGTCTCAATACTTTCTATAGGTAAATATAGGTATAAAATAAAAATGGCTTGAATCGCCTACTGATAAAAAAAAGCATAAAATTAAAATTGGCTCAAATCGCCTAAGATGTGATATAGTCAGGGATATTTTTAATTCGTAATAAAAACTAATGCAATATTTGGTCTCAATACTTTCTATAGGTAAATATAGGCATAAAATAAAAATGGCTTGAATCGCCTACTGATAAAAAATTGACAGGGGTATTTTATAGGCTTGTTAAAAAAAAACACTTGAAATATTTGTTCACACAATTTTCATAGGCAAATTTAGGCTCTAGATAAAAATAATTTAAAATACCTAAAGTAAATTAAGATAAATTAAAGTACATTAGGATACATTAAAGTATATTAAAGTAAATTTAGATAAATTAAAGTACATTAGAATACATTTAAGTATATTAAAGTAAATTTAGATAAATTAAAGTACATTAGAATACATTAAAGTATATTAAAGTAAATTTAGATAAATTAAAGTAAATTAGAATACATTAAGTATATTAGAGTAAATTAAGGTTCCTCAAGTAAATTAAGATACATTAGAGTACATTAAGATAAATTAAAGGGTCGAAAGTCAATTTAAGTACATTGGGGTACATTTAAGTAAATTATGGTTCATAAAGTAAATTAAGGTACATCAGAGTAATTTAAAGTACGTTAGAATAAATTTAAGTAAATTAAGGTTCTTAAAGTAATCTAATGTGCCTAGAGTAAAGTATGGTAGGTTAGGTAAGAATTTTTTTAAAATTAAATAGAGAGTCAACAGTTAAGTTACATAAGGGTAATTTTTAAAGCTGAAAATTTTAAAAGCAGTTATAGTAGGCAAATTACATAAGGTAAGAATTTTTTAAAAGTAAATAGAGGGTCAAAAGGTAAATTACATAAGGTAAGAATTTTTAAAGTTAAAGAGTCGACAATATTGCATGATAAAATTTATTAAATAAAATTTTTAGTATAGTTTAATCGATCAATTTTTATACATATTTTTAAATGATAAAATTTTTAACATAATTTAACAATGGAATTTTTTATACATGATTTTTAAAGATGAAATTTTTAGGATAATTTTAAAATGAAATTTTTTATACATAATTTTTAAATAGAATTTTTAGTATAATTTTATCGATGAATTTTTATATATAATTTTTAAAGATGAAATTTTTAGGATATTTTACAATGAAATTTTTACACATGTTTTTAATTGAAAAAATTTTTAATGTGATCTTACAATCAAATTTTAGTATAATTTTTACTATTACTTTTTATACATGTTGATAACGATCAAATTTTCAAAGAAATTTTTCAAAAACTTTTTCAAAGAATTTTATTAAATTAAATTTTTGAGTTTCAGTGTTACATAGTATTGCCTAAGGTAGGTAGTAGTCATTCGCAAGAGCAACCCATCTTCTCCACTCTGCAGCAACCCATCCTTAATAAAAAAAATAATAAAATAATAATAATAAATAATAATATTAATAAAATAATAATAATAATAATAATAATAATAATAATAATAATAATAATTATAATAATTATAATAATAATAATAATACTTTCAGAAAATATAAAAAGTTAACTTACTTGGTATCAACTTCTGAACACTGATAACCATACACAGTGAATAATTCATTAATAACTGAACAACAATCACTAGGTACTGTATACAAATAACCGAGTACTGTACAGCTCTCTATATACATATTAAGCATTGAATAATTTACTTATTTATTAAAATGACATATTTAAATAATATTTACTCTTTCAACACAGATATTGAATCAACTCAACCCACTTAAAAAATAAAATTTTCTCTCAATCATTTCCCTTTAAAATACTTAGTTATTCACACACTCACAATATGTTATCAATAACTAGTTACTGAACAAATCAATATCAAAACTAATTACTGAACCAATAAATATTAATGATGGGTTACTGACCAACTAATTTTGAAATAAATCACATAAAAGGTTAACAAAAAGAAACACAAGTTGAAACTTTATTAACTTTTTCACTATTTTATCGATCATTGATGTGTCCAAATTGGTAAAATTTTTGGATGCTTAGTTACCTTGTTGTTATCAAGCGATAATTAATCAAATTCATTGAAACCATATCCATTGTTATATTTACTTGGTATCAACTTCTGAATACTGATAACCCATCACACTGAATAATTCATTAATAACTGAACAACAATCACTAGGTACTGTATACAAATAACCGAGTACTGTACAACTCTCTATATACATACTAGGCATTCAATAATTTACTTATTCATTAAAATTGACATATTTAAATAATATTTACTCTTTAAACACCGATATTCAACCAACTTAACCCACTTAAAAATCAAATTTTCTCTCAATCATTTCCCCTTAAAATACTTGGTTATTCACACACTCACAATATGTTATCAATAACTAGTTACTGAACAAATCAATATCAAAAAATTTTTACTGACAAGAAATCTTTAAATAAAAGCACATATAAAAATGAACAATCAAAGAAATACAATTTTATTAACTTCTCGACTTTTTTATCGATCATTGATGTCTCCAAATTGTTTTGTTGTTTAGTTACCTGATTGCTATCAAGAAACTATTAATCATTGAAGCTCAATCAATTGTTGTATTTTCTCTGAATAAAAATTTATTTCTTTACAGTCTTGTATGTGATTTATTGAAATTATTTTGTAAAACATTGAAATTTTTCTACCATTTTTGTAATATTTTTAATTGCGTTCAACAATGAACAATTACTAAACGTTATTTTCAAAGATGAATGCCAACCTTTTCATTTATTTTTCACACGTCCCTAAATAAATTAATTGCTAACTCATCAAATAATTACTTAAATTTATTTTTATAGATTTTCTATTCACCCCAACTCTTATTGTTTACTGAATGATAAATTAATTAGTAAGTACAAGTAGTGGTTAATCTAATTGCTAGTGAAAAGAAACTTGATTAGAAAAGATACTTAAATTAATTTCTTGAAACATATATTACTTTCATTGTACTTGGAATAAATTTTCATATATTTATTGAAAATGATTCGACTCTTTAAATTATTAACTCAAAGATGCTAAAGGTTTGAATAAAACTGATAGAAAGAAAATTAATATCTACAGCATTACTATAATCAAATAACTATAATTTCTGATACCATGCTTCAATACATACATAGGTTCTTGTGTACTGATATCACTTACTGAAAACCCAAACTTATAGGAAAAATGTATGTGATTGTCTATTAGTCTTTGTAGAAATTATTTTTATTAAATTGTGGTTAGCTGGTGAATAGAATTTGATTAAAGTAGTGGGAAAGATGTAAATTTTAAATAAATTTGATTAAATTTGTTAATTCTTTAAATAAAATTTTTAAAGAAAGCTTCAACATAGTAGCAAATTTTAAAGAGAATAGTACTTATCAATTAAAAATTAAATTAAATTAACTAAGTTGTAAGATAATTAAAAAATTTATTAGATCATTTTTTAAAATTTTATAAGGTTGTTAGGTAATTATTCTAGGTACTTGTTGAATGAAAATTAGTGTATGTTATCGACTGCTCATAGTATTTAATTCTACAATTTCCGGATAAATAATTATTAAATTCTTGATTCCTGAAATAATCGTAAATATTTAAATTATTCAGAAAATTGTCAAAAAAACCTAAATAATGGTAACAAAAAAGTTTTAAATACTAGTCAATTTTAGTTTTTAATTTAATTGAGTTACAAATATTTTAATAAAATCAAATAAATAGTTACATGAATCATACAATTTCATAGAACTGAAATATTATCGATACATCCTGATTAACCTTAAATCAATGAAAAAAGTAACAATTTTCCTAAATATGTTATAAATTCAACCAACTCAATCCCTTAAAAATACTATAAATTCACCTCTCAACCAATCATTTCTCTTCAAATATCGTTTTCACTCCATTATATCAACTATATTCATACTTTTCATAAAAACTATCAAGTAGATAATATTTACCCTTTGAACACTAATATTCATTCCAGTATATTCCTTTAAAAATATTATAAAATCATCTCTTGACCAATCATTTTCCAACGAATAACAATATTTCAAGCCATATTCAATATTTTTCATAAAAATTATAACAATACCCATTTCTATAATATTTACTCTTTAAATAACAATATTTAACTAACTCAAGACCCTTAAAAATGACAACAAACTTGTTCTTAATCGACTATTTTTCACTAAATAAATTCCACTCTTGACTAATCTTTTCCAATCAAATAACACTTTCCCCTACTCTACCAACTATATTCATTCTTTTATAAAAATCACCTATTAAATAACGATACTTAACCGACTCAACACCTAAAAATATCAACAAATTTGCTGTTAATCGATTATTTCCCTTTAAAATATCATAAATTCTCTTCTTAGCCAATTGTTTTCCCTAAAATAAATTTACTCTCAACAATATTTCTCTTTAAATGACATTAATCCCAGTTATATTCATTATTTTCATCAAAAATCACCGACATATCGATATTCAACCGAATAAATCTCTTGAAATCACCTTAAAATAAAATTCCTCTCTTGACCAATCAAATCCCTTAAAAGATCATAAATTCTCTTCTTAAACAATCATTTCTCTTTAAATGACAATATTTCCACTCTCTCAAAAGATTTACACACATATTAATATCTATCTGAACAAAGCCCTTAAAAATATTATAAATTCCTCCTCTATATTCTCCATTTATAAAATATTTATTCTTTGAACACAGATATTCAACCAACTCAACTCCTTAAAAATGACAACAAACTTTTTCTTAATAGATTATTTTCCCTTAAAATATCACAAAATTTCCTCTTAACCAATCATTTCCCTTGAAATCACATTTTCCCCACTGCACCAAACAATACACATATTTTTGGTAATAACCTACAAGGTAAAATTTCTTTAGAAATCTATATTTAACCGAATAAGATCTTTAAAAATTCATCATTTGGATCATATTTACTATATGTATTCAACCAATCAAATTCCCTTAAAATAAAAATCTGAATTTTACCAATAAAAATAAATTTTTTTTTAAAGTATTACAAAATTGTTATCGATACCCAACATTTTCCGTCGAAAATCACCACAATTTGATTCTGGCAACAAATTCAATCAAATAAAAAATTCATCAAAAATGACTAAAATCGAATAAAGTCTATCATATTCCTCCGCCTATAAGTGTCCATCAAAAAAAAATATATATATTTAAATATAATTGACCGATGAAATCAACTCAATTGTTAATAATTTTTAATTGAATTTTTAATTCATCCACTCTTATAGTACGTTCATTATCAGTGCATATTTTCATCTTTTAAGTATATTTGTTGATCAGTGAATAATTCAAACTCCATTTAAAGTATTTCCCAATATTTAATTGATATTTCATCTCATCATTGAGAAATTTACAATCTAATTTATTATAAGCAATTTTCGATTCACTGAATATTTGGTAGCTTCAATTCATATTTTCTCACTTTAATGATTGTTTTCCTCTTTAATGAATATTTTCTCTCTTCAATTAATGCTTTCCTTATTCAATGAATGTTTTTTTTCTTCAACGAATATTTTTCTCTTCAATGAATATTTTCCTCTTCGATGTATATTTTCTCCATTCAAAGTATATTATCCTTGTAAGTTTTTAATATATCAATTGATATTTCATCTATTTAGTAGATATCTTTAACTATCCCACTTTTTTCCCAGTAACTTCAATGATTTTAGACACTTAATGTACTCTCTCACCAACATTGCTTCTTCACTGAAAATTTTCTTTATAGAATTAATCTCTACTAATTAAAATTCTATTTGTTGACTTGTTATTTTCAATGAAAATTTAATTAAATAAATAACATCTTTTAATAGACTAGGTTGTACTCGACAAAAATAAAATAATTTTAGGCTATGTAAATCAATTAGAGCTCTTAGGGAAATTTTATGATAATTTAAGTGATATCTAGTTTTACGAGGTATTTATTTTAGTAAATTTTAATCATCTTTGTGAATTTATGGTTTTCTTCTGAATTTTAATAGATTTAGGGTTTGATTATGTTTTAATGAAATTATTGAAGAAATTAGGTTAAATCTATAATTTAGAAACACTTAATTTCTTGATAATTTATTAGATTTGACTTGATTTTAGGATTATTTTAAATAAAAGTTAAATTTATGATCAAAATGTTATGAAACATCTATTTAAGATAATTATTTAAGAATTAGAATCAAATTGACTGATAGATTTTGAATAGTAAATGATATTTTAATTTTATGTTATATTTAAAAAGTTGATTAAATCAGTTAATTTTTAAAAATATTTTAGTGAAACCTAAGATTTTAATTGATTTTACAGTGTAAAAAAGGAGATCAATAATTATTATCATTTTCCATTTATTGATTTCGTGGATATCAATCACAAAAGTAGTATATTGTAGAGATTTTTAAGAGGATGCTCAGTATGGTTATCATATGAAAATCGTTGAATTATATCTATGGGTTGACTGGTAATTTTTATTGAATTTATACTTGATTTACTGATTAATTTTAATTATTTGAGCAACATGATATATATTTTATGATTTTACATTAATTTAGTGAAATTAAATTTATGTGGGAAACATAGACTTTATTCGATTTTAGTCATTTTTGATGAATTTTTTATTTGATTGAATTTGTTGCCAGAATCAAATTGTGGTGATTTTCGACGGAAAATGTTGGGTATCGATAACAATTTTGTAATACTTTAAAAAAAAATTTATTTTTATTGGTAAAATTCAGATTTTTATTTTAAGGGAATTTGATTGGTTGAATACATATAGTAAATATGATCCAAATGATGAATTTTTAAAGATCTTATTCGGTTAAATATAGATTTCTAAAGAAATTTTACCTTGTAGGTTATTACCAAAAATATGTGTATTGTTGGTGCAGTGGGGGAAAATGTGATTTCAAGGGAAATGATTGGTTAAGAGGAAATTTTGTGATATTTTAAGGGAAAATAATCTATTAAGAAAAAGTTTGTTGTCATTTTTAAGGGAGTTGAGTTGGTTGAATATCTGTGTTCAAAGAATAAATATTTTATAAATGGAGAATATAGAGGAGGAATTTATAATATTTTTAAGGGGCTTTGTTCAGATAGATATTAATATGTGTGTAAATCTTTTGAGAGAGTAGAAATATTGTCATTTAAAGAGAAATGATTGTTTAAGAAGAGAATTTATGATCTTTTAAGGGGATTTGATTGGTCAAGAGAGGAATTTTATTTTAAGGTGATTTCAAGAGATTTATTCGGTTGAATATCGATATGTCGGTGATTTTTGATGAAAATAATGAATATAACTGGGATTAATGTCATTTAAAGAGAAATGATTGGTTGAGAGTAAATTTTATTTTAGGGGAAAACAATTGGCTAAGAAGAGAATTTATGATATTTTAAAGGGAAATAATCGATTAACAGCAAATTTGTTGATATTTTTAAGGTGTTGAGTCGGTTAAGTATCGTTATTTAATAGGTGATTTTTATAAAAGAATGAATATAGTTGGTAGAGTAGGGGAAAGTGTTATTTGATTGGAAAAGATTAGTCAAGAGTGGAATTTATTTAGTGAAAAATAGTCGATTAAGAACAAGTTTGTTGTCATTTTTAAGGGTCTTGAGTTAGTTAAATATTGTTATTTAAAGAGTAAATATTATAGAAATGGGTATTGTTATAATTTTATGAAAAATATTGAATATGGCTTGAAATATTGTTATTCGTTGGAAAAATGATTGGTCAAGAGATGATTTTATAATATTTTTAAAGGAATATACTGGAATGAATATTAGTGTTCAAAGGGTAAATATTATCTACTTGATAGGTTTTTATGAAAAGTATGAATATAGTTGATATAATGGAGTGAAAACGATATTTGAAGAGAAATGATTGGTTGAGAGGTGAATTTATAGTATTTTTAAGGGGATTGAGTTGGTTGAATTTATAACATATTTAGGAAAATTGTTACTTTTTTCATTGATTTAAGGTTAATCAGGATGTATCGATAATATTTCAGTTCTATGAAATGTATGATTCATGTAACTATTTATTTGATTTTATTAAAATATTTGTAACTCAATTAAATTAAAAACTAAAATTGACTAGTATTTAAAACTTTTTTGTTACCCATTATTTAGGTTTTTTTGACAATTTTCTGAATAATTTAAATATTTACGATTATTTCCAGGAATCAAGAATTTAATAATTATTTATCCGGAAATTGTAGAATTAAATACTATGAGCAGTCGATAACATACACTAATTTTCATTCAACAAGTACCTAGAATAATTACCTAACAACCTTATAAAATTTTAAAAAATGATCTAATAAATTTTTAATTATCTTACAACTTAGTTAATTTAATTTAATTTTTAATTGATAAGTACTATTCTCTTTAAAATTTGCTACTATGTTGAAGCTTTCTTTAAAAAATTTTATTTAAAGAATTAACAAATTTAATCAAATTTATTTAAAATTTACATCTTTCCCACTACTTTAATCAAATTCTATTCACCAGCTAACCACAATTTAATAAAAATAATTTCTACAAAGACTAATAGACAATCACATACATTTTTCCTATAAGTTTGGGTTTCAGTAAGTGATATCAGTACACAAGAACCTATGTATGTATTGAAGCATGGTATCAGAAATTATAGTTATTTGATTATAGTAATGCTGTAGATATTAATTTTCTTTCTATCAGTTTTATTCAAACCTTTAGCATCTTTGAGTTAATAATTTAAAGAGTCGAATCATTTTCAATAAATATATGAAAATTTATTCCAAGTACAATGAAAGTAATATATGTTTCAAGAAATTAATTTAAGTATCTTTTTCTAATCAAGTTTCTTTTCACTAGCAATTAGATTAACCACTACTTGTACTTACTAATTAATTTATCATTCAGTAAACAATAAGAGTTGGGGGTGAATAGAAAATCTATAAAAATAAATTTAAGTAATTATTTGATGAGTTAGCAATTAATTTATTTAGGGACGTGTGAAAAATAAATGAAAAGGTTGGCATTCATCTTTGAAAATAACGTTTAGTAATTGTTCATTGTTGAACGCAATTAAAAATATTACAAAAATGGTAGAAAAATTTCAATGTTTTACAAAATAATTTCAATAAATCACATACAAGACTGTAAAGAAATAAATTTTTATTCAGAGAAAATACAACAATTGATTGAGCTTCAATGATTAATAGTTTCTTGATAGCAATCAGGTAACTAAACAACAAAACAATTTGGAGACATCAATGATCGATAAAAAAGTCGAGAAGTTAATAAAATTGTATTTCTTTTGATTGTTCATTTTTATATGTGCTTTTATTTAAAGATTTCTTGGTCAGTAAAAAATTTTTGATATTGATTTGTTCAGTAACTAGTTATTGATAACATATTGTGAGTGTGTGAATAACCAAGTATTTTAAGGGGAAATGATTGAGAGAAAATTTGATTTTTTAAGTGGGTTAAGTTGGTTGAATATCGGTGTTTAAAGAGTAAATATTATTAAATATGTCAATTTAATGAATAAGTAAATTATTGAATGCCTAGTATGTATATAGAGAGTTGTACAGTACTCGGTTATTTGTATACAGTACCTAGTGATTGTTGTTCAGTTATTAATGAATTATTCAGTGTGATGGGTTATCAGTATTCAGAAGTTGATACCAAGTAAATATAACAATGGATATGGTTTCAATGAATTTGATTAATTATCGCTTGATAACAACAAGGTAACTAAGCATCCAAAAATTTTACCAATTTGGACACATCAATGATCGATAAAATAGTGAAAAAGTTAATAAAGTTTCAACTTGTGTTTCTTTTTGTTAACCTTTTATGTGATTTATTTCAAAATTAGTTGGTCAGTAACCCATCATTAATATTTATTGGTTCAGTAATTAGTTTTTGATATTGATTTGTTCAGTAACTAGTTATTGATAACATATTGTGAGTGTGTGAATAACTAAGTATTTTAAAGGGAAATGATTGAGAGAAATTTTATTTTTAAGTGGGTTGAGTTGATTCAATATCTGTGTTGAAAGAGTAAATATTATTTAAATATGTCATTTTAATAAATAAGTAAATTATTCAATGCTTAATATGTATATAGAGAGCTGTACAGTACTCGGTTATTTGTATACAGTACCTAGTGATTGTTGTTCAGTTATTAATGAATTATTCACTGTGTATGGGTTATCAGTGTTCAGAAGTTGATACCAAGTAAGTTAACTTTTTATATTTTCTGAAAGTATTATTATTATTATTATAATTATTATAATTATTATTATTATTATTATTATTATTATTATTTATTATTATTATTTTTATTAATATTATTATTTATTATTATTATTTTATTATTTTTTTTTATTAAGGATGGGTTGCTGCAGAGTGGAGAAGATGGGTTGCTCTTGCGAATGACTACTACCTACCTTAGGCAATACTATGTAACACTGAAACTCAAAAATTTAATTTAATAAAATTCTTTGAAAAAAGTTTTTGAAAAATTTCTTTGAAAATTTGATCGTTATCAACATGTATAAAAAAGTAATAGTAAAAATTATACTAAAAATTTGATTGTAAGATCACATTAAAAATTTTTTCAATTAAAAACATGTGTAAAAATTTCATTGTAAAATTATCCTAAAAATTTCATCTTTAAAAATTATATATAAAAAATTCATCGATAAAATTATACTAAAAATTCTATTTAAAAATTATGTATAAAAAATTTCATTTTAAAATTATCCTAAAAATTTCATCTTTAAAAATCATGTATAAAAAATTCCATTGTTAAATTATGTTAAAAATTTTATCATTTAAAAATATGTATAAAAATTGATCGATTAAACTATACTAAAAATTTTATTTAATAAATTTTATCATGCAATATTGTCGACTCTTTAACTTTAAAAATTCTTACCTTATGTAATTTACCTTTTGACCCTCTATTTACTTTTAAAAAATTCTTACCTTATGTAATTTGCCTACTATAACTGCTTTTAAAATTTTCAGCTTTAAAAATTACCCTTATGTAACTTAACTGTTGACTCTCTATTTAATTTTAAAAAAATTCTTACCTAACCTACCATACTTTACTCTAGGCACATTAGATTACTTTAAGAACCTTAATTTACTTAAATTTATTCTAACGTACTTTAAATTACTCTGATGTACCTTAATTTACTTTATGAACCATAATTTACTTAAATGTACCCCAATGTACTTAAATTGACTTTCGACCCTTTAATTTATCTTAATGTACTCTAATGTATCTTAATTTACTTGAGGAACCTTAATTTACTCTAATATACTTAAATGTATTCTAATTTACTTTAATTTATCTAAATTTACTTTAATATACTTTAATGTATCCTAATGTACTTTAATTTAACTTAATTTACTTTAGGTATTTTAAATTATTTTTATCTAGAGCCTAAATTTGCCTATGAAAATTGTGTGAACAAATATTTCAAGTGTTTTTTTTAACAAGCCTATAAAATACCCCTGTCAATTTTTTATCAGTAGGCGATTCAAGCCATTTTTATTTTATGCCTATATTTACCTATAGAAAGTATTGAGACCAAATATTGCATTAGTTTTTATTACGAATTAAAAATATCCCTGACTATATCACATCTTAGGCGATTTGAGCCAATTTTAATTTTATGCTTTTTTTTATCAGTAGGCGATTCAAGCCATTTTTATTTTATACCTATATTTACCTATAGAAAGTATTGAGACCAAATACCTATTACTCTGATGTACCTTAATTTACTTTATGAACCATAATTTACTTAAATGTACCCTAATGTACTTAAATTGACTTTCGACCCTTTCGACCCTTAATGTACTCTAATGTATCTTAATTTACTTGAGGAACCTTAATTTACTCTAATATACTTAAATGTATTCTAATGTACTTTAATTTATCTAAATTTACTTTAATATACTTTAATGTATCCTAATGTACTTTAATTTATCTTAATTTACTTTAGGTATTTTAAATTATTTTTATCTAGAGCCTAAATTTGCCTATGAAAATTGTGTGAACAAATATTTCAAGTGTTTTTTTTTAACAAGCCTATAAAATACCCCTGTCAATTTTTTATCAGTAGGCGATTGTAACATAATTTTGTCATTTGAAATACCGGTATTTAAGTTTCAAAATACTGGTTATACTGTGGCCATTTTTTCGGCTCAATACCAGTATTACCGGTATTGCATTCCTAGCTGCTATTGTTTTCTTCTGAAATCATAGTTAATAATTCAAATTCAAACTCCACAACATTTATTGAATATCATATATTCAACAAATAAAAATTAACAAAAAGTTAATGAATAATTTGTTAAGCATGTAGAGAACCCGAGCCATATGGGAAACTCGAGGCATGTGGAGAGAACTAACCATCTTGAAAACCAGAGGAAATACTTTGATCAATTCTCTCAAAAAATCAATAAACCGAAATTAGTTTTCTGAGTTATTAAAGAAGTTAAAAGTCACCTACCCAATTAGGGCTGCTAAAATCAAAATAGTTTTTGAATGATTAGTTTATTGACTAAAACAGGTATATAAAGAATGAGTTGAAGTTGACCATTGAGTAGATAATTGAGTAAGTCGTATAAGTGTGTGAGATATTTGAAAAAGAAAAAAAGTGTATCTCTATTTGAATTACAGAGGTGAAAGCAAGTGAAAACTGATAATAGCCAATTTAAATTTAACGTTCGTACCATAAGTGGTAATCTATTGGAAGTGTACTTAACCAAATCGTAATAGTGCAGGTACAGAGATATTGTATTGATGATTTTGGTTTTACTGGTAAATACGAATCAAAATTTCTTTAGTTGGGTTCTGTCAATTTTCTTTACAAAGTTAGAACTAAAGAAGATTCAACAATTTGTAATATATATGTGGCTAATCCATGTAAATGAATTTTTTTTGGTTTTTTCTTTAAATTTGGGGAAATTTTGTGGTGTATTTAATATTTAAGGGACCCTTCAAACATAGTAGCTCAGTGCGACTGCATTTGTTGCACCTGCGATGGAACGGCGCTGCTCCATTCATAAAAATAAACTTTTTAAAAAACCTTTTCTAAAGATCTCAATTTTAATTATGGTTTTTATTGTGTAAATTTGAAATAATAAATATATTTACTCTGCTAGACCAACAAAATCTTAAAATTCCATCTAGATTCTATATCATAATTTTGATAAAAATTTTTCTAAACGTCCTAATAATAATAAAAAACAAACGGTATTACGCTAAAGTTAAAATTATAAAACTAAATTATTTCAATTTAAATAAAATCTTGAAACATCTATCGAAATTATTTCTGAATTTTGTTTAATTAAGTCATGAAAAACAATTAAGTTTTCGGTCAAATTAGGAATGGCCATTATTCAAACTATCATTATTATTGTTAATCTCAGTTATCAATGTCCGTTGATAGTTTGAAATTCGATTTAAATAAACTGAGTTTCCAAGAACTCGTTTTCCAAAGATGGATTAACAGTAATCTCTTGAAAAAAGACCTTAAAATCACAAGTCTATACGATGATCTGGCAAATGGAATTCATCTCGTTCATTTAATTGAATCTTTAACTCATCATGAATTCAAATCAAAAATCAAAACTCCTTCATTTCGTACTCAGAAAATGGAAAACATTACAATGGTGTTGAATTATCTTCAGGAAAATGAACAGATCAAATTTTTGAATATTGGTAAATACTAACTCTAATTTCATTAGAATCTTGAAACAATTTTTATTCAGATTCCTCAAATATTTTAAATAAAGAATCAAAATTAGTTCTCCCTTACATTTGGCATTTAATCGAATATTTTTCTATTTCCAAATCTCTTGAATTGTATTTTAATTTGCAGGTAATTTCAGTTGTTAATTTTCACAAAAAAGTTTTGTAATTAAAATGTTATTTCTACTGCATGAAAATCGAACATTTGTAAGTTATATATTTATACGTCGATTATTGGCATCAACGAGAACAGAAAGTCGTTGTATGCTATAAATTTGAGCAGTTGAAGTTATGTATCGGTTTTAATTTGAACAGTTCCTAATTTTGTTTGCAAATTTGATGCTATTTTGAATTAAAATGTCCACTCTTTTTTTCCTTAAAGGCGTCTTTTTGGTTATTTTTGAATTTCCTGCAGGTTCCACTTGATAATTGTTTCATTCTTTCGAAATATGCACATGTTTCACGTACAGATGTTTTTACGAGTCACAACCCAATTTATTGTTAATAATATTCAATCCGTCATATTTTTCTTTGAAATATTTCATGTATTCGAGATTCTAACAAACGGGAAGATTTTGATCGTTTTCAGATTCTATTTCTTTGTTTTTTGAACTGTCATTCTTTTCCAGAATCCGCATTTTCTGTTTCTGATTTAGGTTTTTCTTTAAAATAATCCAGTAAATCTAAATCTGTTTGTCTATTCATATTAAACTACTATCAATCAATTAATATTTATATTTTACATTTTTATAACAACTTACCCTTACAAAACATCAAATTGAATGTTGGAAATTTAATGAATAACAACTAATTCCCCAGAATTATTAACAGTTGTGGTTCTGACATACAGCGCAACGTAAACGCAAAATATTGTGACTCCGAAAGTCCGAAAGCTAGTTAATACTAATCATACTGATGAGCGATGTAGCCTGATGCCTTGGCGGGGACATTCGCAGACCAATGTCACACTTACGTGTGATTTGTTCAAAAGACTTTTGAATATATATATATATATATATATATATATATATATATTCATATTTTGTGGAAATCTATTGAAAATGAATTAATGTTTTGATTTCAATAATGGTAGTACATCACAATTTATGATTTTTAAACAACATTATTTGTTTAATAACTTTTTTAATTTATTTTATTTTGAGCAAAAATTTACTGTTTCATTTGACATTGAATATTTATTAAAGAATAATATTAATTCCGGCAAATCAGTAAAACAAAAATTTTTGACATGGTTAAAGTCTAAGATTTATCCACTTACTATACGAAACTTGTCAACAGATTTCAAAAGTGGAATGATAATCGGTGCTTTAGTAAACTATTATGATAAGAGGCTTTGTAATAATTGGAAATTATGGAAAGAAACCAACGCAATAGAAAATGCAAAGAATGCAATTGAAACTGCGGCAGACAAATTGGGAATTTTTCAATTAATCGAAGCAGAGGAATTAGCAACTGGTAAATTGGATGATAAATCGATTATGACTTATCTTAGCCAATTTATTCTTCTGGAATACGAATCTGCGAAGGCAGTTAATACAGAAGATGTTAAGATTAATGGATTAGGTTGGAACGATTTGTTTAAGTTAATTGCAATTAATATTTTAATATGAATAAAATTCTAATTTTGTTATTCCGTTGCGCAATTGTAAATAATTTTACCCGATGTTTTGCATATGCATTTTCTCGATTGCAATCCTTTATCTATATTATTTGATTTATTAACTTTTTCATTTTATTTCTTTGCAAATATTAAACAAAACTTCACTTTCGTAAACTATTAACATAAATATAAGTATGTATCATGTTGTTAGACTTCATCAACAAATTAGTGTCTTTAAACTTTAAATTCACTACTACATTATATTTATTTATCAATTAATGTTGCCTATCTAATGCAGGGATATCTAGTGTCTCACCGTTTTAAGGTTGTCTGTTTATTTCTTTATCTCTTATTGAGATAACCAGTATGGCATTCTTTTGGACCGGCTATCTATGTATCCTTTAACTCTTTCAAGTCTGGTGGTGGTATATAGCAGCGTTTATTGTATTATATTTAATATATGACTATTTATCTTTAATTATTTAATGTTGACAAAAGTGTACATAGCTGTTTTCCGTTTCATAAGCAAGTATACAAAACGAGAGTAATTTAAATTAGTTTAATTAATATATTATATCCTATATACTATATAGGATATATCACAAATTGTAAATTTTTTTTCTATCAGCCTTGTAGTACATTGTACTGTACCATACTTTTAATGTAATACTCGATTCCTACAGTAACTTTGCTATGGCAACAACCGGTATAGGTTGCAATAAAAACAAAAATCTTTCAAAAATTCAAATATTTGTTAATGCGACTTACAAAGGGTTAAAATGCAAGGCCGCTCATTGACATCCGTCGTTCTTACATTGAAAATAGATTAAAATAACCATAATTGATTTTTGAAAGTCTTTGAAATATTTATAGTGATCAAGGGGATATAGACTAAAACAATTTATTCTTATGTTAAAATTGGAAGATTTTCTATTTTTAATTATACTTGTTTTATTTATTGTAAATTATTGCAACAATAGATTTAAAATTTATAATTTAAAATTGTGATTTCTTTTATTTATTTTTAAATTATTTTATCCACCGTGATTATCCACAACCTTTTCCTATCTTTTCAGTAAGTTTTCAATTCCTCTTTTATAGAAATTTCCTGGTTGTGGTGAGAAATTCGATTTGACGTAGACTTGAACACCACTTATATTTTGAAAACCTATTAAGATCCATAGATCTGACCAAGCTGCTTCGAGTGTGTCAACTATTTCTTGCACGATTAATATTGCTCCGACTCATCAAAAAATTTTAAATCATCAATCAGTGATGAAAGATGTATTTTCGGAATTATAGATCATTGTAAGAAATGTATTTAGTTAAAATATTAGGAACATTTGGAACATCCAGAATAATTAATTGTGATGTGGACAATCCAAGTCATTAATAAATTTTTATGAAGATCATAATATTGAAATCATTTATTCAAGCCCATATAATCATTCAGCGAATGGGAAAATTTAGAGATAATTTCGAACCATTAGAAACCTAACGCAAATTACAAGGAAACCAAACGCAGGGATAAGAGGAATAAATCCTGGATTAATATTCTTACTAAAGTGCAGTTCATAATGAATTTTAATTTCCTAAAATATATTAAGAAGGCTTTTGCAAAAATTGTATTTGGAAAGAATGCATTTTAGAGAAATCTCTTGAGAAAGAAACTGATCGAAGTACGAATTGTGTATTTCAAATTGTGGATTTTGTTTTATATAAAATATATCTTCGGAATAGATATAGGCCAGGTGATTTTATTAAGTTATGTAACAACATTAGCTTCTTGGATTACATATGCGCCGTTTCTAAAATTAGATTTAATAATATTTGAATTAATACAAGTATAAATATAGATCGAATAGCATATTCGGTCAATGAACCAGTAGATTTTACAATTGAATACACAATCTCAAATGAATTCATTGTGACAGTAATCAGTCCAAATGGAGATAACTGTTACGTAAGAACTATTTTCATTACAGAAAATTTAATTCTAGTTAAAATAAATTACTTTTAGGTAGACATTATTGATATGATACTGAATTCCAGTGGTTCGTACATATTGTATAGATTTACGCCACTGGCTGTTGGTCAATATCAAGTCTCAATCATGTCGTCCGAATCGCAACATATTATCAAATCGTTACCGGTAATGGTAATTGGTGAAAATCGTTTAAAGAATTTTAATTCAAAAATATTGCAAAATAATAATTCAGTGGACGATAAATGCGGTTAGTATTGATAATTGATGGCAATTCTCCTTTTCCACTTGTACAAATTATAACAGAGAAATTATATTTTTGATCTTTTCATCAGTGATTGACAGGATATGTTTTTGTTATTGATGGCAATAACCTAGATGACAAACTTATTTTTTATTTGTTGTCTATTACTTTTAGTATTATTACATTCATATTTTAAATCAGATAATATTAATTAAATTCAATATTTAAATTGCAATAATTTTACCTTTATGAAGAATTTTATTGGAAGTAGAGTAATGTAAGCAAAACGACTTTTCATACAACAGAATTCCACAACCAAAGGACATTTTAGGACATTTAAATTGCACGCTTGAATTATTAAAATGCTTTTTAGAGTAAAACGTTTTTTGTTTATGTAAAACTTTAATGAAAATTAATTTAACCATAAATTTTATTAATTTATTATGAATTTTAAAAATTATGGATTTATATTTATATAAATGTAAAATGAGAAATGCTAGCGAGTACAAATATTTGGGTTGATTTAAATTAGGTATTAACAACAGCTGTTAAAACGGTAAATAATATTAAATCAAGTTCAGTGAATTCAATATTACAATTCAATATAACAATCCCTTCGATATGTTCAGCTGCTTAACAGATCAAATGATTGAAGCTAAAAATAGAAACCAATAAATTATTTATAATTATAGTTAATTATTTAAAAACTTTATCAAATTTGAGGGATATTTTCCAGTAAGCCAAGACTCGAGAACAGATACATTGTGGGTTTTAGATCGATTCAATTTCACAAATACAAGAAATGCCCTATCTATAGTTGAAGAAGATTTACTAACTGATCTCTAATCAGACGTGACATTGCAAAATGTAAAAGAAAATTCATCACATGCTAAGTTTTGAATCCAAATTAATGGCGAGTACAAGGTTTTAAGTGACAAAGCATTTCAAACTATTCTCCCATTTCCTTTCACTTATTTATGTGACAGTGGATTTTCAACTAAGGCTAAACAACGGAATAAATTAAATTTGACATCGATTGTAAGATTATCGTTAACAAATCTTCCACCATATATTGAAGATTTATGCAAGTCAATGCAAGCTCATTCTGCCTATTGATACATAAATGAATGGGTTTTTTTGAATTAAATTTTTTTTGGATTAATATTTTTTTATTAAATACTTATATATATTTAATTTTAATAAAATATTTCTTTGCTAGTTTTACCTTAATAAAAACAATTTAGCATAAAGCTTTATTTTTATTTTCATTGTAGCAGTTTTTTCAAATAAATTACCATCAAAGTACATTAATATGAAATTTTCCCTTTTGAAATTGCTTAAAATAAATTCAACCTTTATGATCTACAAATATGTCAAAAAGAGGGATTATAATATAAGTGGATAATACTCATCTGGTTATAAAAATTTCCGAAAGGGTTCCGCAAAAACGAAAAAAATTGATAGGGTTCCGAGGTGCCAGAAAATTTGAGAAACACTGCTATAGAGAACCTATATCTATAATATGAATATTTATTAAAATTATTATTGTTACACACAAATCAAAGAAATCAATTTATTTTAATTGAAATTTTTATTAGTTTATTTAGATCTTTTTGAATAATACGAAAAGATTAATTAATAGTTACTAATAAATCAGAACAAAATGAAACTTCTAATTATCGGTTGAAAAGCACTGAGTTAGTTTTTCAGAATGAATTTTTAGTATAAAAAATAAAAATAGTAGCTATTAAATATTGCTAATTATAGAAACGATTAATTCAAGCAATTTTAATTATTAATTATAGTATTAATAAGTATATTAATTTTAATAAATAAATAGGTGAGATATTTCCGCAGTGTTTATTAAATACATTATTTTGACCCCGTTATTTAAGTTTAAAACAAAATTTAAAAATCTTTCTTTGCCTCTATAACTTTTATTAAGTATTTCCATTATCAAAAAGATATTTTAATTTTTTATATTTTTTATCCAGCCAATTGGGCCTGGGCTTAATTGTTATATTAAAAACTTCGAAGGATAAATTGTGCGGCTATATTGTTTACCAAATATATTAATTAAATGAAGTGACAAAAAATATTAAATCATTAACCGGAAACCAGTCCATTTTATTACAAAAGCAATTAAATACAACAGTCTGAACAATGCAAAGACAATAATGTGTTTAAGTGTCGCATGATTATCTGCCGCGGGTTTAAATGTCGGCACATCTAGTGAACTGGACCTATTTTAAGTCGAAATATTTTCTATTAATAAATGTTGCGAAAATGGCTTAGCTATTTTTATAAATAACTCGGCTATCGACAAGTTATTTTTAAGTTTAAATAATTATATAATTATTTATAATACTACGGTTAAAATTAATTATTATCTTTTATATTTTTTCCGTGTACAAATTCATTCATATTGTTGTAGTTTTTGATTAGATCGATTTTCCCTATCAGAGAAAAAAATGAAACCCTTACTTACAGTCACTGAATTTTGTGGTCTTCTCTGTATGATAGGCCAATATATTTTTTTGATTTAAATTGAAAGCATATATAAATACTGAAGAATTTATTTTATTTATTCAATATATTTTTTAGTTTTATTATAAATTGTCTATTGCGGAATTTTTTAAAAAACAATTCGAATAAATTTGTAAGCTCTTTCAGTAGTGAGTTTTAATTGAAAATTTTCGATCTAAAGAGGTCACATATTCTTGAAATTTAGTTAACTTAATTGGTTGAAATCCATCTATCACCTCATTTTACGGTGCTATGGTTGTAAAATTTATATTTGTTACTTTTACCGCCTTAACCCTTCTCATTAATTGTCAATTTCATAATTGCATAGTTATTACTAAGCCTGGGCCAAATTATCGGAAAGGAAGGGTAAAAAAATGTATTTTCCGATGGATTGTATCGGAAAACCATAATTACGGATTTTTTGCTATAAATTCCGATAGTTTTTCCGATACATATACTTATTTTTGGAATACAGCTTATTAAGAAGATTTCTGTAATAATTTAAATAATAGATAAATACAAATACCGTCGGAAAACAAAAAACAAATAGATACAATGAAAATATTCTTTAATGAATCCATAAAGGTAAAAGAATTGTTAGAAAGGCAAGACATACAATTAAAGGTAGAAAATTAACAGACATGACGTCATTTAAGAAGGAAGAAAGAATATATATATATATATATATATATATATATATATAGTGGTAAACAAAAAGCTGAGGAAACGTCGTGTAAAAGATTTAGAGAATTTGGGAAGAGGGATAACTAAGTGCATTATAGAATGAAGCAAGTATATAGAGTGATTTTTATAGTATAAGCTAGATATTGGTGAGTTGAGTAAGTTGGATAAAAAACGGTGAATTATATAAGATGTTATATAAAGAATACGTGGATTAAAAATTTTGAAAGACGGTTGCAAAGCATTAAATAATTTTTTATATTAGTTGTGTGAATTAAAGCCATATAAGAGGTTGAAAGGGAAACATAGGATTAAGAATTGAATTTATTAATCTACTTCTTTTTTTGAAAAACAAATTAAATGTATGTGTACGAATTAAAACTTTGAATCCAATAGAGCTAATTGTAACACATTGAAATGAATATATCAATTTATTGGCTATTTATGTATTTTCCCATACATTTTATTTATACTAACCAATTAGTTCTCTTAATTACCGTTTTCACCGACATTTTTATTTGCTAATTTTTAATGTATCAGAACCAAAATTTTTTGACATAATTTATCTTTATGCCCTCTAATCATCTTTCGAACGATCTTCTTGTCAAGGTAATTGTTTCGATATTAATGGCAATATTCCAAAATATACAATAAAAACTTTGTGAAATTACAAAAGGTGTAAGTTTAATAAATATTACTTTTATAAAAATAATTACAAAAGTATTCGTTGTTTCACGAAGAATAAAATGTATAATAAAAAAAGTTATTTATTGAATTAATTTAATTAAAACTTTGATTTCAATACAAACACAACAACATATTTTTATTTTTTGTGTCAAACGACTCTGACTAGTCATCTAAAATCTTTCTATAAGCAGAAAATACTCTCTACCTCTAATGTGACTAATGGTACTTATGACATTTTCTTTTCAGCATAAGGGGCTCGTAATGCAATAAAACTTCTAAAGTATTGAATATCTGGATTTTTTCAAGTGATGCTGTAATAAATGCTAATACAGTAGAACCTCGTTATAACGAACCTCGTTATAACGGACCCCGTTATAACGGACTTCGGTTATAACGGACAAAAAAATCGCAGAAATATATTAATTAAAATTTTCTTATTTTGACTTAATCTCTTAACAAATCCGTTCAATGCATTACAAATGATATTTATTTCTATCAATTAAACAATATTGATTGTATTTTGAAGTGAATAGCCTTCATATAAAATAGTGGCCTGTTTTAAGAATAAGAAATAAAACCCTATTTTTTTACATTAGATTATTTTATACATTGCGGTATATTTTTTTTAGTGCAATTAAAGAATCTTTTATTTCTACTAATAGTTTGCTGTTCCTTAACCGTCAAAATGGATAAACGAAAAAGAACAATGCTCAGTATCAACCAAAAATTAGAAATAATTAACAAATTAGCATCAGGTGTTCCTGTTTCTCGCATATGTGAACAGTATGATATAAAGAAGCAAACTGTATCAGATATAAAGAAAAATGCCGAGAGAATAAATAAATTTGCACTACTCGGTGATGTAGGGAATATGAACAATGAACGTAAAAAAATGAGATTTACAAAAAATGCATTGCTCGAAGAGGCGTTAATGAAGTGGTACATTCAACAACGCTCCTGTGGAATTCCAGTAAGAGCTCTTGAGCTAAAAACTGCAGTAATCAAGTTACGAAAGTATATGAATATAAATATTAAAGCAAGTGATGGATAGTTGTGGCGCTTCCGAAAAAGACACGGAATATCAAACAAACGGATTTATGGCGATGCAATGAGTTGTGCAGTGGAAGAAATTGAGCCATTCAAACAAATGTTTAAAGATTTTATGACTGCTAAAAACTTCTCAAAGTTTCAGATTTATAATGCTGACGAGACTGGTCTACTCTGGCGCACTTTACCTGAGAATACTCAAGCTTATAATTTCGATAAAAATACACCGGGAAGAAAAAGTTGTAAGGATAGAATTTCAGCGTTGCTTTGTGCAAACGCAGATGGCAGCCATAGATTAACCCCTGTGATTGTTGGCAAATCTTGCAAACCTCGGGTTTTAAAAGATGTTATGCATTCTTTGCCGGTAGTATATTACAATTCTAAAAAAGCATGGTTTACTTCAGAAATTTTCAAAAATTGGTTTTTTAATCATTTTGTTCCAGATGTTATAAAATTTCAACATGAAAAGCTTAGAATTCTTCATGCAGAAGCTACTGGTATTTTGTTGTTAGATAATTGTCGTGCGCATCCGTCAGAAAGTATCTTAAGAACACCAGATGGCAAATTTACTTGCATGTTCTTGCCAAAAAATACAACAGCTCTCATTCAACCAATGAATCAAGGAATTATATTAGCAACAAAACGAATCTATCGCAAGAAGTTTTTAGATGAAGTGATGGTTGTGTGCTTGAATCAAAAAGAGGAAGAAGATACAAGAGGTCAACGCACAGTACAAAATTTGAAAAATTACAATATTAAATCTGCAATTTTTAATTTGGCCAGTGCATGGAAAGAAGTGAAAGAGCTGACACTAACAAACGGTTGGAAAAATCTTTTTAATGGAATTGATGAAGATATTGATATTGTTCTTGATGGTATTGAAGTTCGTGACTTTTATGAGGTGATCCAAAATAACGGGGAAACTAAAGTAGCAGAGGATGATGTTTATGAATGGTTGGAAATAGACGAAGATGATCCTGGCTATAATATTATGACTGAGGGTGAAATAGCAGATCTGCTTATAAATGAGCAAAACAGCGAAAAAAGTGAATCAACAACTGAAGAAAACACACCTCGAAGGGTAAAAATATCAACAATCGCTTCTCACCTTGCCGATCTGATCGCGTTTATTTACACTTCGCCGGACAGTGATTTCCAACAATATTCTATGCACTTTCGCCTTTTTCGCGAGTTAATTATCAAGAAGCAACGAGCGCTATTAAAACAGGCAACCCTCGATTCATTTTTGATTGCATCTTCATGCCCGAAACAATTAGATAGTGAAAAAACGAACTTCCAAGATGAAAAACGGGATAATAATTAAACAACTTTAAGTTAATTTTTTTATCTTGTAAAAAACTTTTATATGCGCATTTTAAATGCATAAGTAACAATTGTGACATTGTTTTTAACCCAGAGTCTTTTTAAGAAGATTTATGGAGTCGATACGAAAATTTACTTATAACGGACTTTCGGTTATAACGGACAACCCGTTCCCCGATATAGTCCGTTATAACGAGGTTCTACTGTATTCTTTAATCAGAAATATTTCTAATAATGGATTCAATATTACCAACTTGTTCTACGACGGATGATGAGTTTTCTGACATTTTATTAATAGTATCGACAATTGGTAAAAAATTAAGGCAAAATCTTATCTGATTTTCAAACTCATTAGAATTCCAATTTGTTTTATATTCTGTGGAGTTTAACCTATCAAATTCTTCAAAAAACTACCTATTCTAACGTAATTATTTCATTAAAAATTCAAAAAACTCAGCCAGGTTCCCCACCTTATTATAATTGAAAATGATTGTAATGTTTCATTCACAAATGTTTTACATTCGGATAAATATTTTTTAGCTGCCGACCTGTTGAGAGCATATTTTGTGCTTGATCTGTCACAGCAGCTTAAAATTCGAAGATAGCGATTCTGCACCTAAAAAATTGCAGACAACTTCAATTATTTTGTTTACATAATTAATTGCTCGTCCGTCTTCCAATTCCAAAATTTTAAGCATATAAATTTGAGATTGATGATCTCTTTCACATAAGCCAATCATAATACAGAGAATATTCTTCATTCTTTGATCCTTCGTACTATCCATTAAAATTAAAAAAAATTTCTTTAAGGAGTTCCAGTTCTCATTTTTTGCAAGATATTAACGGAAAATATAAATGCTTGTTTGCAAAAATTTTACAAGGTAATTTATCAAGATTACTAAGAGTAATTCATAGATGTAAACAACAATAACAAGTCTTCATTATTAGCCCTTGATTACGTTGTTTGGCCACCTATATCTCTTGACCTTCTTTCTAAAATATAGTTTCTTTTGCTAATATGGCTAGCAGTCTCAATATGCTTAATGAAATTACCTGTACCGTCCCTCGGATCATATGATATCTCATATCCACATTCTGTACAACATATTTTTTCTTTTATTATCATCAGAAATTCATCTTTGTCAAGCAATCTTTGCACTGCGGCTTAGTTTTCAATGCTTCTTCGTAATGTGATCATTTTAAGGATTCTAATAAAGAAGCAACATTTAATGATCAATCGATCAAAAAAAATTAATTAATTTGGATTAAGCATTATAATTTAATATATTAAGTATTTTTTATTAATTCATAAATATGTATTATATCATAATTCTGATTTCCGATAGTTTTGCCCAGGCCTAGTTATTAATATAACGTTACAAGGCAATACTTCAGTTTTCGGGATTTTAGCTAAATTTTATGTAAACGAAATCTAAGAAATTAAATTGTTTGAACAATGCTGCAAAGAATTTTCAATTTAAATTTCTTTGAGTGTTTGTTTTCTGCTTGAATGTTTAACTTGAAAATTATCAATAAAGTATTCGCTAATGGTTCGAATATTATAATGAATTATAATAATTTTACGAGATCCGATTTAGTACTAAGATCAGGTTCTCTGGTGATGCCAAATGTTTAACGCTTTACATTGCTAATAATATTCGTTATAATAATAACTATATTACTCATTCATGCCAAAGAGTAAATAATCTCGATTTCAAACATAGACTTGGAAATTCCAGATTCGATTCTACTTTACAGAGGTAGAGGTATCCAGCCCTCTGGAATAAGGATTGGAGATATTTCAGAATTTACAGTCACAGTTTCAGAAAGCGATAGATGGAATATACTCAATTTGATTATCATAGTTGTAAGAACTCCAGGTAGATTTATTAAAGCCTTACATTAAACATTTATTATTAGACTTTTATAGACAACCAAAATTTAGAAGTTAAAACTGTTAAATATGATAATGCAGTGAAATGTCAGTACGTCCCAAACATGAGTGGTCTTCATAAAATAATAATCAAAATAAAAAATTATACATACTATCATTTCTTTAAGGTAATAATCTATAAAATTTCTTAATCATATTTAACATTGTTTAATAAGATTTTTAAAATATTTATACTGTGGGAAGTATAATAACTATGCCATGACACCGTAACTAAGGCATCCTTAAATTTTTCCAGTCTGTTAATAACTTATTCCCAGAATTAGCTCAAGCGGTAGGTCATGTCCCCGTCAGATACAATCCCATTATTGGTAACATAATAATTACGCAACATTATGTATTAATTTACGTTTGAACTCGTGTACCGGCTTAGTTGCTACCTAACAACTACTTAATGACACGTGTAAACATTTTAGTTGCTAGTTAATGACATACTTATATCATGATCCTTGATTGCATGCTGTTTCCAACTCTCACACATCCTAATACCGACTTGAACTGTTATTGGTTTTCGTTTTTATGGTACCTCAGCCAAACCCACCCCACTCACACGGCTACTAATATGATGGCGGCCACGACTACTACTACTACTACTGTAGTTTTGATGACCCATAAACGGAAAGGTTTATACGACCTTTATGTTTCATATTATCGGTATGCCATTTATTAAAAATTATTAATACATCGAAACTTTCAATTGTTAATTTTATTATAGAACATGGAATTATCAAAACAATCACTTAATAAAATAAAAAAACATCCAACTGGTCAGAAAATAAATATCGAAATATTTATTATTTTAACTACTGTATTTTAGTACAATAATTAATTACATAATTGTAATTAGTTATTTGAAACCTTGACCAATTTATTTGAAATTTAAATTTGCATCAATTTATTTATACTGATTGATATTTTATTTAAATGCCAATAAGAAAATAGAAATATGTATTTCACGCACCATGGGATTTGAACCCAATACGCTTCAGTTGTTTAAAGTGACATATGATCACTGTGGCTACAACTGTCAAAAAATTATCATTTATTATAAATATTGGATTTTATTATACATTTAGTGGGGTTTTTTTAAAAAATAAGTCGTACTTTCTTTTACTCACAAAATCATTCGAAAAGTAGAAAATATAAGTCACACACGATAGGATTTGAGCCTTAGATTCACAAAATTCAAAACAAACACATGTTAAAAGTATTATATGATAAAAAATGATAATTTAAATGCCAGTTGTAATACAGTGGCATGTCTCGCTATCAATTAGTAGAATCGAGAGTTCAAATCCTATCGTGGGTAATTTATTTTTTTAAATATTGAATTTTTTGTAAGTGAACGGTTCAAATGTGTGGCATTTGTTTCTAAAACTATTTCCTAATCATTTCAATCTCGTAAATTTCAAACTTTTAAAACAACTTAAATTCGTTGTGTTTTCTGATAAAGTATTTTAAAGATTATAATTTTAATGCTAGATTAACGTCAGTGATTTATACCTCCTTCAAATATTGGCTTTTGGGCCTGGTTTAAAGTGTGCTTTCACAAATAATCCTGCTATATTTGTCGTCGAGACCAACGGAGAATCAGGATTATTAAGTAATTTACACTGCCCTTAAAAAAGAATACAATTATTGTCTATTATTGATAGATTTCACTATTGAAGGTCCCGATGAAGCTAGAATACAGTGTAAAGATAACGGAGATGGCTCAGCCACTGTCATTTATTGGCCTATTTCAATCGGGGAATATGCAATACATATTTTGTGTGATGATCAAGACATAAAAAATTCACCTTTTATGATCGACGTCAGAAAACGAGATAATGAATTCAATTCTTCAAAAGTACATAATTGAGAAAATTAATTTAAACAAGTCTTTTGCTAGGTAAAGGTTTATGGCCCTGCTTTAAATGAGAGTTTTTTAACCATCGGTCAACTGACAACTTTTACTATAGACATAGCAGAGTCTAAAGGCATTTTGGATAAGTTAATGGTTAAATGTTATGATAGATTTGGAACTACAATTCTTATAAATATAACGAAAGAAAGCTCAAACCAAAGAACGTATTCATTTATTCCAAATACAACTGTTAAATTATGCCTTTTGGTTACATATGATGACATGTGTGTATCTGATAGTCCTTATATGGTTAGATCATGTTGTTAAATATTATATACATTTTATTATTGGTAATCTGAATGATAAACAAATTAATATTATTAACTAAATTAAAACAACATCAGCAAATTTAATCACATTGTTGGCTGTAGTGCTTTTTAATATTTATAGTACTTGTTAAATCTGTAACGAAAATTATCTACAGATCCATTGAGCTATAAACCTTACCATTTGGAGTTGGAATGTTGTTGAGGTAATAAAAGTTGCGAACTATTGTCAAACACTGTGAAAATGCTAAATTGTTACAGAAATAATTGTTCATTGTTTTTTAAAATATTAATTTATGTTGCAATTTTACTGTCAGATATATGTGGTCAATAATTCGCTTTCTGACAAGATAAAAGTGAGGGGCAGTGGATTGGAATCGGCTTGTTGCGGAAAAGAATCTTTGTTTTTTATTGACTGCGAACTAGTTTCAAGTGAAGAGAAGCTTGAGGTTATGGTTACTGATTCCAATTTAAATCAAATCCCATGCATCGTTGAACGTAATTCGGATGAGCAAAACGTATACAATGTCAGATACATCCCTCCATATAATGTCACAAGGTGCCTCATTGAAATTTTATTCAACAAAATTTCAGTTTATAAAGAACCAATCATAGTTCCAATTGTAGTAAATGAGCCGAATCTTTTAAAATTTAATAAATCAGGTAAGAAGGGATTTGGTTTATTATATTGTTTATGAATAAATACAACTTTAACTTAAATAAGTTTCGAAACATTTGAGAAGTCACTCAAATTTTATCTATAGTATGTAGACAAATGTTATTAATGTTATTGACGAACGAGGTAATAATATTTCTGAAAAAAATAATAGTTCTCACTTCAACTTTTTGTACAAAATAAAGGATATATACTGTGGAGCTTGAATTTTAACAGTTGAACTAACCAAAAAATGTGAATTGGGACAGACAAAATAATCATGTAGAATACGAAATGTCGATTAATAAATTTTTCTAATGAGAAATATCTATACCAACATCTACCTTCCCAAATTTTTTCAGTTTCATTCCATTTCTTATCTATAACAAAATCCGTAATAATTTCTTACTTATTACTTATATTTTTAATATAAATATTAATTGATTTACTCTAGTTACCAGTACCTGAATGCAAATCCACCAATTTTATAATATCATGATCATGTTTAATTTATCATTACTCATCCACTGTTTATTACCATTTTTTTACCATAGATTGAATTTTTTTCTAACAAACCAATAAAATATCTCACTCTTCCATCATATTTTCGTTAGATTCTTCATGGTAACAATTCAAGCATTTATATCTTGTTTTCGGCTTAATATCATTTCATGCTTTTTGATAGTCCAATAAATTTCATCTATGTTTATCGTTTTTAATACAGGTTATTTTTATCAAAATTATCTACAAAATCAAAAGTTATACCATTGGTAAAAAGAAGATTAAACGTACAATATTTATTCTGACAAATAACCAATTATTAAATCTTAATATTGTCCACTCATTGACTTTAATTTTAATTAAGCGCACTTTTTAGTAGTGAATATCAATTTTATATATGATCTTTCGTTAACCGATTCCATTACTTTATTAATACATTTTTAATGTGATCTTGTTAATTGATACACTCAACTGTCAAAATAAGTTGAAATTCTTTTGTGTGCGGTAGATACGTTCCTAGGAAAACCGCATAAAAAATGACAAGACTTATGTTGTATAAATAGGGATACGTTCCATAACTTTTGAACCCCACATAAAACCAAAAAAACGCATAAAAAGACAGGATTTACGTTGTATAAATAAAGATATATTCCATAGTTTTCGAAAAGCACAAAAAAACAAATAAATTAATGGTTGGAGGAGAAATTGAAAAAACATAAAATTACATAACAATAAATATATAGTTTAATAACTTTTTTGCTTTTAATATTTTTAAAATTTTGTAACGGAACATTGTGATTTGAATGAATCTCTATTCTAAAAAAATCTTGTTGGTTTAGGTTTGATAAAGATTAGTCATTTTCTGAACCGAAGGGGAAAAACCGCATGACTTCAAAAACCCATAAAAAATTGACTGTATATTAGTTTTATAAATACTATATTGGAAAGTAATTTTGGTTATATCTATTATATTTCTTAACCCTAATTACGTTGATATGAGTCTCGGAGACTCATTTCCATTTCGTTTTCATTTATTTGCCTCAACATTTTTTTAAGATTATCGCTGGTAAATGTATTTTAATAGAACGTATTTTCCATATTTATTATTTTTTATTTGTACTAACAAAGTGTTCCTTGGGCCAAATTCGCAAAACTAACGCAAACACACCCAACGTAATTAACTGTTTTGTAAATATTTCTTGAACTCAAGTTTGAGTTTTTGAAAATGATTTTAAAAGAATAAATATAAACTGCCGGTTAGAACGGTTATTCAATTCGTTTACAATGTCCACGGTGAACTACAAGGTTTTTTTTCAAATAGTTACTTGTTATTTAAATTGCTTAACGATAATTATTAACACTTAAATTTCCATTAGAAGTTTCAAATCAAATATCAGATCCAGACAATTTTGAAAATCAAACTGATAAAACAAATCCAGGGGATGTTTTCAAGGGATTTTCGGATATATTTCTTAATCCTAATACGGTGTCATTGCTAAAGTTAATTGTTCCTCCAAGAACTAATGTCGATTCCAATATGAACAGTTTTCAATCGACATCTCCTTATTCTAATGAGGAAAATAGCGACTGTTTCATCACAAACAGTCCATTGAGATGTCAATTATCAACTGTATTCGAAGAAAGTGAAGAAAACGGTTCTATTCAGGATTCAATTTTTAGTAGTGGAACTCATTCACGAGCTTCAATAAAAGAAGAACTAGTATCATTGAGTAGACGTTCTTCTTTTACTTTGGCCCCGTCACCGAACCTCAACGGAATTCAAGCTCACACAAAGTTAGAACCAAACTCTAACATGTCTAGTTACTGTAATCTATCTAATAATGACATAAACGTTTTGACTAGTTTACCTCCAAAGCCTTCTCAACAAGAAATTGATATTTTAAAATTAAACAATTTCGATGCGTTAGAATTCGATGAAAATTATTATGACAATATGCCATTACCGGAACCGCCGCCGGATTGTGAATTATTGATTTCTAATACAGGTATATTTTTAAACTTTTCCCAAATTGAAAATTTCAAAATAAATTTCGAACAAGTCGAATCAATTCCTAATAATTATCAAATGTTGCCCATTTCTTTTAATCCGTTGGGAATATTTGACCTCTTAATCCAAAGTAGGAATTCACATCCCTCCTTGAATCTTAGTCAGTCTATAAGAAGTTCGATATTATTTTCAAATCCTGATCAATATTTCGTAGATATTTGTGTTAATGAAGACTTTTCTCAAAGATTCAATAATAATTTTGGCAATATTGACATTGATAATAAAATGGATGATATTGATAATCTTGTCTCTGATGCTCTCCCTGTCAATTTAATGGGAGCTATTTTGTCTCCATTTGACGATGAAGATAGCTGCTTATCGGATATTAGCTATGATGCTTTACCATTTGAAAAACCAGTTTTGGATAAGAGATTTACTCGAAATACAAATCTTATTTATCCAACTGAAAATTATACGTTTTTATATGAAAATCAATCAGAAATTCTTAGGGCTATCAAATTAGTCCAACCAATCACAATCAAAGATATTGCGACAGTCGAACCCAAAAATCAATTTAGTAGAATCGTTAAGGAAATCACCACCTCAGAAATTTCTGAAATTAGTGACACTTCACAGTGGCTATCAGTGGAGGATAAAATAAACAATCAATTAAATGTGGACCATATTGATGACCAATCGTTTATTAATTCATTTTCTGAAATTCCGAAATCCTCGTCTAGTAACATCCAAGCGATTCACCTAATGAACGGTCAAGAAATCCGAACGGAAAATAATTTAAAAATAAATCAACATTATTTAACCTTTCAAAATAACGTTCAACCGGAGTTAATTGAACTGAATCCTTTGCCATATGAAATGGTTGTTAACTTACTTCAAGATTCAAAATATCATGAATTAGAACAAAATTCCGGTCCAATCAAGCTGTTATCGTGGGAATCCGATAATTGTACGGAGTCGTTAGCGTCGAATTCGTTCCCAGAACCGCCGACTGAACCTGTTGAAAGCCCTTATGAAATTAATCTGTGCAACAGTAGGTCTGAACTTCTCACTGAATATCTATCTCAAGATACAAATAAAATTAATTCAAGTTCAAAACCTAAAGACCTAAGTCTGAAACTGCAGAATCGAAACATCGATACAGAACTATATAATATAAGTTTCAAAGCAAATAATCTACGAATCGGTGCTCAATTGAAGTATTATGAATCACCTAAGAAACTTATGAAATTATCTGACATTAAGACCATATTCACTTACCGATCAAATTGTTCAACAGTTACATCCTATAAAACTCTTCACTCGAATTATTATTCCAATAATAATAAGAATCAAAATAAGGATTCCGAATTCACTGATATTCCATATAAGCGTAATTCACAAATAAAGAGTTTGGATTTGGATAAAAGATCCATAGACAATAATGAATGCTCGAAATCATCAAATCTTTTAACGGAAAATATATTTAATGATTTTCCAAGGCAAATAAAATTTTCCCATTGTACAAATCAAAGAAAGCGTCGATCTTATAGCCAATCTCATGTGTATAATTATCAATCATTGCAAACACCCCAGCTGTCAAAGCAAAATTCATTAGGTTTCTTTAATTTTCTATTTAATTAAATATTGATAATTTTAAAATTTATTTAATTATTTACCAGCATTTTAAATTATATTAAAAACTTAATTCATTCTAAATTGAATCGTTACAGATATTGTAACTAGGCACATAAATTCCTGTAATTTACAAAATTACTATTTTTATTATAAATCGCTAGCTAATTCAAATAAGAAGCAAGTTCACAATAGGGAAAAGAAATATTTTATTTATAACCAGAATGTCAGAGTATAAAAAATTAAAGTATAGCCATAATATTGAGGTTATTAGATTAATTTTCGTGAAGAATTTTGTGAAAATTAAAAAATTATTTTTTATTTGATAGTTTTTTAAGTTTGTGAAGGCTTTACGAATTTTGATGAAGCAATTCCCTTTAGACCAGAGGTCGCAAAAATAGTCTATATAGACCCCCAGGGGTCTATTTAACAAAAGTCGAGGTAGATCTAAGTCAGGAGTCGAATGGGAGTTGATCCGAATCGGGGGGATCGATTGGTGGTCCAAGGGAAAACAATTCTTTATGCTCAAATCACACATACCTAACTGGATATGTAAAATTTTTGAATGTTTTTATAATTGACTTAATATCAGTTAGTTTAGATATCAATTTTAATTATCAATAAATGTAAAAAAGAAAGTAAGCATTAATAATATGGATTAGTATAGTATACCAGCTTATTTATAGAACCCTAATTAAAAAATAGTAGCTTCAGTTTCTAAAAAGAAATTTCGGTATTATTCATTGGATTATTTGAAATTTGGATGTATTTTTTCACCGTCAACTGCGAAAAACTTTTGGAAATGACTCTTGAAATGGTTCACTTAGATAAAATAAATTAAAGAACTCGATTTTTTAAAAATACTCAAAGAAAAATTCACATGTTTACCAACTATAAAGTTTTATGAAGCAGTCTACAGAAATTGATAGAAAGATTAATAGGTTTGTACAAGATTTCGCTTAATATAGCAAAGAGAAGAAAATCACACACATTCTCTGAAGAAATTGTTACACCTGCTTTTAAAGACGTCATTGAGGATATAATTAAAAAAGACTCCGTTAATGTTTAAATCCTTTACATTAAGTGCAAATTCTGTAAAACGGCGTATTGACGAAATGACAGAAGAAATAAAAAATACTTTAGTTTTGTAGCTAAAAAATTGTAAGTTCTCTATTCAACTTGAGAATCTGTTTTTGGCATTTCTGATTTCTGATTTGGCGTTATGTATTTCAGTAAAATTAAAGTCAAAGATGCATTTTTATTTGCTACATATGTTAAAACGGATGGAAAAGTAGTAACAATTTTTAGATGTTTACAAGAATATTTATATAAAAATGATACTCCGCTTGAAAATATAATAACAGTAGCCACAAATGGCATACCTGCTATGGTAGGGCGTTACCGAGATTTTTCTACATTTCTCAAAGAAAGTGTCCGTATGCTTACTATTTACTGTGTGTTGCATAGAAACAACTTAGTAGCAAAATATCTGAGTGTAGAGTTTTTATTTAGCGGACCTTTTAGTAACATTTGATGAAGTCCAAGCTCGGTCAATACTGTTAGGCTTCACAGTAAAATTAAATGTATTTAGATCTTTATTGCTACGTAACGATTATCAGTATTTTTCAAATCTGCGACAATTAGAAATAGAAGAAGTCTTAAAAATATAAACAAGTCATCTTCAAAAATTAAGCGACGATTTTAATTAACTGAAAATTACTTTTATGGGTGTCGATGGAGATTTCGAAAAATTATATAGGGTTCGGTGATCAAAAACTTTTGGCGAACCATGTTTTAAATTGTGGTGCTATATTTTGAACCTTTTAAAATTAAATAATGTTTCACAATGATTGCAGAAATGTATACATATAATTTATGGTATTCCTCTGATGAAAGGTTTGTCATTAAATAAATTCTTTTACAAATAATTTAGTTCTCACTCAATTAGGATTTCCACAAGGTATCTTGGGTTTTAAAACCTTTTCATACACCCTTGACTTAAGAGATATCTGCTATCTTACTTTCAGTTCTATATCTTCGGGTTTTGCAGGCATGCTGCATTGTTCATCGGTATCAGAAATGGTAATTATTTTAAGATTTTTATTATCATTATAAATATTATTATATTTTTGGTTAATATATAAATACTTATATTTAGATTTATGTTTTTAGAATGTTTAAATAGAACAAGTGATAGATTTAATAATGATCTGCCTACGAAACTTACTGATAGTCAATTTAATAAAAAGGAGTATCTCAATACTTTTAATTTAGAACCACTTAGAAATGTAAGTTTCATCATAGAACTTCGATAGTTAATCATGAATTATCATAAAAAAAGTATTTATTAATGTGAAGTGTTGCTCTTTTTGGTCAAACTTAAATTTATTTCAATTCTATCAGAAAAAAAATTTATTTATCGAAATGAGTCGTTATAGTCTGTGTTTTTCCACACAAGTTATCAATTTATGAATTCAAAATTGATAAAAAAAATGTATTATAGTCGCAAACATTTTGATGAATGCAGTTTAAATTTTTTATTGTTAAAAATTTATATAAATGTTTATAGAAATGTATATAGAAATCACTTGAAAAAGGCTGTGTCGAAAATTCGTGAATACCTTAAATAAATCTGATTCATAGTCAAATTTTGTAAAAAATATTATGTCACTTATAAAGAAATCACAGGTAAAAAACAAAAAAAGTACTTAAAATATTATTATTATTCAATTATAAATCGTTTGCTCGTTATATAAAAATAATAATATTTTGTATTGATATTATAAATTATCTTAAAAATTAAGATTATATTATTATAAATTAATGTGTTATTATAAAATTAATTTATCCTAAATCATCATTATTAAAAATCGTTTATATATAGCAGCGGTTTTCAACCAGTGGTGCGCGTGTCACATGTCGCCAAGTTGTAAGCGGAAAAATATATAAATTATTTATAAAATGTATGCATTAAAATTTAAAATTTTCACCATATTTTTCAAAGATTTTAATCGTCCATCAAGCGTTTTGTTGTTTTAAATAAGTAATATCCACCAACAGTGAGTAGCTGACTAGCAATATCTAATTCTAAGTCTAAGATTCAAGTCAGTAATAATCAATAGTGGGTATTATAATTATAAATTATGTTGTTTTTGACTTGACTTTTGGTGGTGGTACGCCGACATTAAAATGTGTTATCTGGTAAAAGTTGAAAACCGCTGACCTAGAGTATAGTTTGACCGAAAAAATATATATTATTATAAATTAAACTATATATTATATACGTGTGTCCCACTTTAAGCCAGTGAGCTCATACTTATAATTTGTGACCAATATAATCTTTAAGTAGATCTTAATAAATACTTAGAAAAAAGTGTGAAAAATCATTAAATTTTAGTTGACCTATTATTTTATTAAATCTATGACACTTATTTATTTAGTTTGTGATCTATATAGTTGGTGAGTGACCTGCATAAAAATCCTCAGTTTTTTAAGAAATTTTAGAAAAATCCTCAGCATATGGGGTTGAGCTAGTGAGCTCCAATTCACCTAATATATATATATATATATATATATAATATATATATATATATATATATATATAATATATAGTAGACTTCTGATTATCAGAGTGCTGATTTTCCGGTTTGTGGGTTATCCGTGCATGAATTTGTTTCAGCAACAAATTAATTATTTGTTGATTAATGTGTCGTAGCTTGGTGCGCGAAATATAGCTTCTGGCATCTATACCTATAAGTGCATGTGCTTGTATCTTAGATGTTTGAAGCGGATGGTGAGTGTGTCTTTAGTCAGCTGGACTGGTTTTTCGTCATCTTTTCATACTCCTAATGAAAGTATATTGAAAACGGACGACGGCCAAATATTTTATCTTCTAATGTTACATCTTTTATTCGACCAATGAATCAAAGGGTTATCTTATTAATGAAACAACATTACCGCAATCATCTTCTTAAAATCCAATGTAACAAAGATGATAATTTGATTAAATTTTGGGGAAAATGACACTACTGGATGCGATACATGGTGTAACTCAATATTGGAAGAAAATTCTACAAAATTTGGAAGGTGATTCTATTGAGCCAGAGACAAGTGAAATACTATCTGAAATATGTGAGCTAATGGTAAATTTACTTGAATTTGAAAAGGTTGATAGAGAAAATATTGAGGAGTGGTTAGAACATAATTCATGTGATGGAGGTTTTAAAATAATGAGTGACGCGGATAATATTTACAATCTCATTCAACTAGAAAAATGAAGCTAAAAGTGCAGAAGAAATTATCAAATACATAAGTCAAAGCACGGCTCTGAATTCTTTAGACACTTTGTTTGAGTACATCGACCAATGTGAATTCGAATACAATGATATAATAGCTTTTTGAAAAATTCGAACTGATATTAGAAAATCAATAAATGATTCTCGCAAGCAAACCAAAATCACAGATTTTCTTAATAAAAAACGAGTATTAAACATGTTAAAATAATTTTTTGCTTTGTAAATGTGTAAGGTCGTATTTTAGAAATAAATAACTTTAGTTCGGATTAACCATGTTTTTCGATTATCCATGCCAACTTTCCCCACCATTAACCCGGATAATCGGGAGTCTACTGTATATATTTAATATTTATGAGTTTGAATAATTATCTGATTTTTTATGAAATCAACATTCAACTCTTAAAACACTTTAAAAATAAACTTGCTTAACAGCATCTCTAAAATGTCTGAAATCTCTGTGACTTTTTAAAAGAAATATTTCAAAGTTGATTTTCATATCAACTTAGATTATGGAATATGTATCTCAGTATAGTTTGGCCTAAAACTGATAAAATTCTATTTAACATTACATTTTTTTATTTCTTTAACATATTGATTCAACAATTTATTTGTTAAAACTAAATTTTATTTTAATAAACTGGAATAACATGATTTTTTAGGATAAGAATATTTCTTCTTTTGGAGACGAATCGATTAATAAACCTAATGTTCCAAGCTATCAGAGCTCTTCAAAGAACCATGTAATTCGAGGTAATAGTTTAAGTATTGTTTTCAAATAAATATTTTCTTTTTAAATAAGTCTGTACTTTAAGGAGTACGATTGAGAGCAATTCTTGCAAATAATATTCAATGAAATATTTTATATAAATATGAACTACAACTTTACCTTTGCTGGCAGGGATAAATGTGCACTCTGTTAGCAACATGTATTTTAATAGTTAATAACTTTGTTTAAAGTAAACCACCGTATTGTAATTTTCGGCAGCTCAGCTTTGAATAAAAATTTTTATTTCTTAAAATATCCGTAAAAATATTTTTTTGTACTTAACACATTAAACGCCAACAGGTTTTTGGAATAGATCAGTGTCAGTCACAGGTGACTGACAAAGCGGTCAATATGTTAATTGGTTTCCATTTTAAATATAAATTCAGATTTAATTATAAATATCAAAAATTATCGATTTTATTTAATGGTATTTTTCCATTAAAAAAATCATAATTTTCATAAAAAATTAAAGTATTGAAATTGAAATTTTTTAACTTTCTGATATTAAAGTTTGTCTATAACATTATTTAAATCAAATTTTCCTGTAAATCGTGATTTATATTTTTAAAATTGTCACATTGGTGGAGCGTTTTTATTTTTGCCATAATATAAGAAGCAATAATTTGAAATGACTCTCCTTAGCTTTTATTTCTCTTCAAAATTCCTTAAATTTTCATCTTTTAATTTGAGTATCGGTCATAACCTTACAACTCCATCGGCTCCTAATTTATATCTAGGAAGTCATCAGTAATATTTTCGAGGTTGTTAGCTAGTATTTATTCTATTAAACTTTGTCCCGACCGATTTCTGGACTTGAATCAAATAATTTATTGTCCAGTCATTGCAGATGTAGACAAAAATTAAATTTACAAGGTATTTATAAAAGCTTCTGTGGTGAATGGAAATATAAGACTTTCTAGTGTCTTTGCCTTCAGAAATTTTAGAATTATTGTTTCATCTATATTTTGTCTATGAGAAATCAATATCTAAGTATTTGAGAACATGTTTAATCTTATCCACGTAGTCCATTATTTCGATATTGTAACCTAATAATGTAGAATAGGTTAGGAGTGATAATATTTTTCAGAAACAGTCAATATGTAAATAAAATAATGTCAAGGATATTTAGCGGGTTATTTTATCGCTCATTATGATTTTCTTTTATCTTGCTCGTTTTATTGTATTATAGCTTTCATTCTTTTTCACATCTTAATGCATTTCTTTCAGTAAACCTAATATCATGTCTTTTATTCCCAGTCCGTCCAGAGTTAAGCATTTAATTTTAAGGTATCGATCAATTTTCTCACATTGAATATATACAGTTTACATAATATTGAGTGGCTGGTGATTTTGTATTTTTTTAGATAAAACAGTGACGAATGTTGATGGTGACTACAAATCATGTTTCACATCTGACATTAAGCCAGAAAGAGATGATAGCTATACGCATTACAACGGTTGCGATTATGTTGAAAAAGCCTCTCAAATTTCTGTTCAAGGAGAAGGCTTATTAAAAGCTTTTGTAAATAAACCTGCTGAAATTTTCATAGTTACAAATGGACAAGGAACAGGTAAGTTTTTTAGACTCATTGAATTTGAATTTTTCATTAGTTTTGCCATACAAAACTTTTTTTAATTTGTGTTTACATTATTTAGTAGAAAAACTTTTATATACATTTATTCCTCAGACTGAGGGGCTCAGTTTAAACATTTGTAAAATTAGCCAAGTTAATAAGAGAAATATATTAAATATATTCGAATCTTCTAAGCTGTTTTTCGAAGAGGCATTTGATAACAATGGAAATTGCATTAGGACGAATGAACTGGTCTGGAAATTTTTATTAAGTGTATTACTCATTTCAGACTTGGTATCGAAATACCTAAAATGAGTGAAAATAGGTAGCCAACTAGAGCAGTTCTTCGAACCTGGAATTAATGTGTGAAAAATGGAAATAGGTAAAAGACAGCAAAATGGCAATATTGAGAATTTTAAAATTCTATTCTTAATTTGTTAAATAAAGCTTTTTTCTATGAAGTTCACAAGATTTTCTTTCTAAAAATGTCATTATTGTTAATATTACTCGTATATTTTGCATTGAACGTTGTAAAAAGAAATAAAATGTTACGTTATTGAAACCAAAGAGTTGACAATGTCAATCAAGAATTTCTTCAGTAATTATTGCAATACAGATGAAAATGTTTCTGAATCCAAATACTAAAGACTTACTCTCGTTGAAATCATAAATACTTCTATATTTATAAAAATAATTTCTCTTTGAGAATGTATACCGGTTATACCGGTTTCCCGAAAACCGGGATACGGGTAAATTTTGACCGCTATTTAATAGCGATATTCATTGATTTGAATACCAGTTTTCGGTATTTATGCAATAAATTAATACAACCAAAAATCATTAGAATTTCACTGAACTATTTTTAATTTTTCAATTATTTTTGTTAATGATTTTATTTTACTTGTGAAAGTAAGCAATTTTATATGTATTGTTGGATTAAGTTCATCCGATGAACTAAATATTTGCTTTTCTTTCGCATATAAGTAATTAAAAAACATTCTTCCTTTACTAACCTTGAATCGCATGTATTGGAAAAAGTGAGAAGACCATCTATAATTTTATTTTCTAAAATCTATTGTCACATTTTTATTACAAGAGTAAAGATATAAGATTGAAAGGAAGAATTATATGTTTATATTGTGATTTGATTTTCTATTTTTCATTTATTTGTTAAATCTGAAACATTGGTGACAAATTTTTGAAAATTATTCAAAGTACAGCAAAATATATCAAAAAACGAGTATTTAATTACTTATTTATTTAAGCTTGTAAAAAACTAAATTAATTAAGGTAATTTTGTGTTCTTTTAGTTTAATTCGTATGCATTGTATATAATTAAATTGTTTTAATTTAATCCTACATGACAAATTTTTAATACATCCCCTGTCATGGAAGAAAATTTGAAATTTGTACTACATCAAAATAAATATTCTAAAAAGAAACGAGCCTTCTTCCAGTTTGGGTGTTAGACAAAAACTTGAAATCAACAACCCCAACCCACCTCTTAAAACACAATTTTTTTTTAAAGAAGTGGAGATTCATTGGCTAGAAGATCTTAGCTAGAGTGACAGTGTGGGGTGGAATGCCATTCAGATTTTTATAACATTAAAAAATCTACTGGAATGTAAAGAATCCTTGAAATTGTCTGATGAACTCCCAAAATCAGCAGGTTATAGATTTGGATAAAGTGGAGAAAAATACTGATTGCAGAAATTCCCGGGCGTTAAAATTCTGGGAAGGGGTTCAGTATCGCCGTTTTCTTAATATTAATATTATTCTGAAGCTAAGTTTTGGAAATTAGGGCTAGTGCGGATCAATGTCAGTTTGCCGGCAACGAAATGTATTGAATTGTTGGTTAAAAAGTCTGTAGATTTTGATCTATCATTGGAAAAAAATATTATGTGTTTGACAAATGACGGCGCCGCTGTAATGGGCAAGCTGGTTCCTACTTGTGTTTTGTTCACGGTATACAACTTGCTGTTATTACTGTACTTTATAAAAAACAGCAATGGAGGTTGATAGAAGTTTTGAAGCAGCTCAAGTCTCTATAAATTCGTCTAACTGGAATAAGAAATCCTGAAATAGTTTTGTAATTTTCTCCAAAAATAATACGATGTATATCTAATTATCATAAAAATTTAAAGTTATTTTTAATTTAATTTTCAGAAAATGTTTGCTAGTAATTCAAAATAAAGGAAATTGGTAACAATTTTTCGGTGAATATTTGCTTATTCGATTATATTTTCACGTTATTATTAAATAAAATTTAAATAAAACATTTTCTAGAAGGAATATCATTAACTATTGAGGGTCCATCAAAAACTGAAATAGAGACTACTAATTTAGCTGATGGAAACTGTAGAATTGTATACGTTCCTCAATCTCCTGGAGATTATGTAGTTGCCATTCAACAATATGATGAGCATATCACTGGTTCTCCTTTTAGAATTAGTGTAAAACGTAAGTAAATTGTTTGAAAATTAACTACTTATGTATAAATTAGTATAAATTAGAGTTTTCCGTCCTTCTGAAAGCACATAGAACTTACTTAGACATTGTGACGATACTAAGTTATTTTCCTCTAGACAAACTTATTGCTTCGCCCATTAAAATTGGTTGAAAAGGTCATGTAATTGTAACCATTTAATAAAGTTAAATTAAGAAACAATATCAAAAACTCAATTGATAACTTTACCGCCATTTCACATGTGAATAAAATGTTTTATGCAAACTGTTTTTATAATGGATTTGTTAATCCTGCACAAGTATAGCCATTGAGAGACAGATTTATAGAAGACCAACTGATACTTGTATTTTTACTTCTTCGGAAAAGTATTTTAAATTGAAATAAAAGATAAATATTGTTAGATGCTGTAAAAACATCTTCGTTTAAATTCAAAATTTGTATTCAAATCAAAATTATATCTTTCATATTTACGAGTATTTAAACAAAATTAACAACTGCATTTAAATTCTATTTTATAATTTATTTATTTAAATTTATTTTATTTAATATTTTAATAATTAATATTTAATAATTTTATATAATAATTTATAATCAGATATTTAAATAATTTTATCAAATTTATCAAAAGTTAATTTAAATCTTAATTTTAATCATTTAAAACTTAATTTTATGTCCGTTGATTATTAGGCTTAAATATCCTCACAAATATGATCGAAGAATTGATTTGTCGTTTACGGTCTTTATCTTTGCAAATTCAGTAAAATATGCTGGTTGAGTTGCTGATGAAGAATTACTATTCTAAATCTTTTTTATTGATAATGATTAAAAAGAATGTTGATAAATTTTTTTAAGAATCCTAAGGATGTATCGGTCTAAATTTACTGATTTTGGTAAAGCGATGAGTTAAATAATATTAATAATGAATGTAACATTGATTAGCCTAAATTTGTAAATCAAGATAAGCAAGTCGCTTAACAGTTTAAATTATAAGATTGTCTCTAATTTGTGTAAAGTCCACAATGTGTTTAACAATAAGTTTCAAAAAACTAGTGTTTTGTTTGGACCGCATTTATCAATTACCATGTAATGATTGAAATACTTAATGACATAGCATTTACATTTGTATGCATTTCTCCTTATCAATACTTTAAGCAGTTCATCCACTTTTGAAATTGGTGTTAATGGGTTTTTGGTTTTTATCATAAATGTAATCCCCTTTATGATTATTCATTAGAAATGGATTATGGATTTAAAGAACATCTTGATAAAGAACAATGATTTTTGCAATATTTCTAACCAAATTAAACAAATTACCTATGAGTTTACTAAACGTTACCCAAAATGACCATATTTTGCAAATATACCTGTAGATATTTTAAATGTTGCTCGGAAATGATTTCAATAACTGGATGTTTAAGCGTAAAGTTGTTGGATTTCTTGAAAATAATCAATAACCTACCTGGCACATTTTTTGGAATCCCCTTATATATTTTAATCATTTTTTTTAAAATTATTTATTTTTTAATTTATTTAATAACTTTTTATTTTTAATTAATTTATTTATATATAATCATTTATTAATTCAATTAATTAGTTATTATTATTATTTTTATAAACATTATTATTATTGGCAATGAACTAAATTAAAGAATAACAACACCAATACAAAATATATATTTCAACTGAATAACAGTTTTCTGCTTTTAAATTCAAAACATTTTATCAAAAATTAAAAATTTTGCTTTTTTAAATCACAAATTTTACAAAATGTTAAAAAATTAATTTTTAAAATTTTATAAAACCGAGATTTTAGCAAAATTTAAAATAAAAGTTTTTTCCAAAACTATTTTACACTTTGTTTCATCCTGCGTTAAAAAATTGCGCTTACTAATATCAATCAATTCCATCAGTCGACTGTGATCGAAACTCTGAAAGCGTAATTGACTGGCAGTCATTCCAATGTATGTGGTATTATATATATGACATAAATTGAAAGCCAAGATCCGATCAAAATCTAAGTATGAATTGAAATCCACTTATAAGCACAAAGTTCAGACAACAATTGTATTCACTGATACTAATCAATTCTTTCAGTATAAAAATATCAAGAATTGAGAAAATCTTATTTTAAATTTTGTTAAAATCTCGGTTTTGTAAAATTTTAAAAATTAATTAAAATATCACACACAAATAAAAGTACATTGCATGAAAGTTATAAATTATTTCTTCGAATTGCAACACATTAACTTATTTCATCAAATTCTAGAAAAATAAGAAAATATTGCAGTGAATTGCAACAAATTACTTAAATATTATAATAATTTATAAATGATTTCATAAAGTTTTAACGACGCTATGAAATATTGCAACCAACTAATAATATATTTCTTTAAATCTAATCGCAATGATAAATTATTTCATCAAGTAGTAACAAATAAAAAATTTTTACGGTTTTCCCGAAGACCAAAGCTCACCCCCGTGGTTTATGTATGTGTGTAAAGTTTTTGAATATTCATGATAAAAATTATACTATTAGAACAAGCATCAAAAATTACGGCTATAGGGATCAACAATTCCTGACGAATGTCAAAATTGGAACCGTAAAACACATGTCACTACTAATCATGTGTTTCTAAATAATATAAAAAATTATAAAAGTTCTTTGTTAAATGGACATAGTCGAATTTTTGAAGTCTTTGTTTACGAAAGGGGAACTTTGTTATGAATTCGAAAAATTTCGAAAATATTGATAAGTCATGGTTACCTCATGAAGATGTCTTTATTATAATGACCATGATCTGGTTAATGACTCATTCTTTAGTTCGATGACGTCATCTTATTTGTTTTAATGACCTTCATCTAGTTCATCACTCATAAATCAGTATCTTTGTTATGGCTTAGAAAATATTTACATTAAAGAAACTTCCCGACATTTGTTCATAAGTTATTGATTATTTTTGTCGGAAGGGATTAAACAATGTAACCGAACACTGTTAGAGTTACCGTTTTTATCAGAGCTCTTAGTGTTCAAAACCTTGATAATTAATAATTCCAGATAGTTAATAAAACTATAAAAAAAAATTTTCAAAATAATAACATTAGCTAACATTAGATAAAAAAAGCTTTTTGAGATTTTCTGATGTATAAATACGCTTCGCAAATTTTCAACATTCCACATTATTCAAAACAACATATTATAAATTAGTTTATTTTAATTTCAATTTAAATTTTTCAATTTATTTATATAAAATTTCATATGACTATCATAGTTTTAGTGATGCTTTCAGATTATTGTTATTTGTTTCATTATTTCTTGTTTTGATATATCTAGGATTAGCTAATTTTTTGATATATGTATAAACATTTCATGTTGAAGAATTAATAACATTTAAACATTGAGATAGTCAATAATATTCATAAGGGAATTTTTATAAATACTGTCAGAAGCATAAATTTATGTTGGAAACTACATTCTTTTTACATTACATAAAGTGTGTTAAAAAGCTCACATCTATTCTGAAATAATAAGAGATTAATATTTATTAATTAAATATGCGCCTTCAGCTCAATATTCAAACATTCTTATTGTCAAATAATATCACATCCCTATTGTTAGTCAAGGAATCTTTTCGGTTTAATGTTTCGATTAGTACGAACAAGCCTTCTCGGTGTATTTGATAAATTATGTGATAATTTAGCATTTCCCAATTCTTTTGTGTCTTTGCTCACAATACTTTTTTCTGAACCACTTGATTGATAGCTCACCTCTCAGAATTCCGAAAGATCTCTTTCTCCGACATAAACCTTTTTAATCTGATTGTAACTTCTCTTTATTTTTTATACAACTTTTCACTATGCAACAAGTATGTCCATTTATCTAAAACTGTTATTATAGTAAACGGCCCCCATACTTTTTACTAATAAAAGGTTTATAGAATGGATCAACACTCGTCACCACTTCATCACAATCTTCCCTTTTTTCATCATTTATTTTTTTAATTCTTTCATTTATTTGAATAGTCTTTCTATTACTCCATTTGATTGAGGATAATAGGTGTCAATTCTGTTTTCTTAAATTTTAAAATTTTAGAGTTCTCTAAATAATTATGATTGGAAATTTTTTCCATTATCAGAGTGAATTCTTCCTGGTACTCCAAATCCACTAATCCATGTTACCCATTGTTCACTCGCAATTTTATCTGCAGTTACTAATTGCATTGGAATAAACAACACGTATTTTGAAAAATAATCAATTATTCCAAAGACATATCAGTTTCCTTTCTTTATTTCAGGATATGGTCCTGCAATATCAATGCTTTTAATTTCAAATGGCTCCATCGCAACAGTTGATTGCAATTTTGTCCATTGTCTCGCATTTGTTCTTTTATTAAATTGGCATGACTCACATTTTTGTATGAGTTCCGTTACTTCCTTTGTCAAATTTGCTCAATAAAATTCATTTTTTATTGTCGTTTCCGTTTTTCAACCCCAATATTGCATATTAATTTGTTTTAGCCTTTTCTGGACTACTTTGTGTAATTACTGTGTCAGCAGCTATTAATGTTTGTCTAAGCCTGGAACCTTGTCCGTTAATAAAATAAACATATTTAACTTCCAAATTTAATTTTCGTTCCATCGTCTTCAGATCTTTACGTGATTTGACCATATTAAACCCTTCGTTCGTAATATTATTACAGTCTGCTACACTCAATAACTTTACAGTCTCTTCAGGTGAGCTTTTTTTTCAAATCTATCGGAAAACTCCTTGTCGAACGGCCTGGCAATTTTTCTTTTACAAAAACGCTGCAAATCTGATCCACCACAATTTAAACATTTAAATTTTTGCAGAATCGAACAATATGACCTTTTTCTCTACAATTATGCATATTACATCAATTTTGCTGTTATGTTGATAATTTTTATTAAAATCAATCTTTTTATAATTATTATAATTACTATTTTGATTTTTCAAACCAATTATTATATCTTATTTAGTTTGCTAATTTCTGCTTTGAGCTTTTCGACCAGATCTTTGCTTACTTTTTTCTTATTTAAATTTTGGAAAGGCAAATCATCAGGTTCTTGCATTGATTGTTTATCAATATCCTTGCGTCGTGAGCAGAATAAAAAGAACTGTTGAAATTGAAGTTTTATCTCCAATATTCCTCTCTTGGGGTAGCTGGAATTATTAAATGGCGATAGCGCCGACTTCTTCACTTTATAATTTTTTTTTCAATTTATCTAAAACTAAATTAAATTCTTTATAGTCGTTTTCCGATAACAATTCGGATTTAATGTTTTCATCCATATAATTCAATAAAAACTGTTCTTGAAACAGTTGTGGAATATTTAAAACTTCCACGTAATTCTTCATATATTTGACGAATTTATCGACATCGAAGATTAAAATAACAATATGTGTGAAGAATTTATTTATGAAAAGCAGACAATATGTATACTACATGTGTGTCTACACCGCATATATCATTGGGAAAAATAATAAGCAATAATGCAATCCGAGCACCCAGACAATCAAAATAATCAATCAAACATGCAGCTAATCATAAACATTAATTATAAGGGTTTTACATATAGGTTACAGTGAAATCAATTATCCCAATACAATTATATCACATCCCCCTCGCTTTAAATGGCTTTAGCGATTCTGCATTTCTTGTCATAAATTTCCCATTTAAATCTTTCAACGAATAACTATTTTTTTGATCTTTTTCTATTATTTCAAATGGACCTAAATATCTAATGTCTTGTTTATTTCTAACATCCTCCTTGACAAGTACTAATTTTCCGACACTAAAAGATTTATGAGTTCTATTTTCTTGATTATAGTTATTTATACGATTATTTATACGTTTTGATTCTTTATTGTTAGTTTCTGTACCAATAGTAAAAGGCTATTTGCACAATATTCTTCCATAAACTACTTCAGCTGGACTAACTTTTATACTTGACTGCATTGTTGAATTAATTTCAAACTCTATGTGATGTAATGTTTCTTTCTATGTCTTAAATTGTTTTTCTTCCAAAGAACAAGAAATCCAGTCTCTCAGTGTTCGAAATTGTCTTTCAATTTGGTTATTGGATTGATGATAATAAGGACTTGCATATAATATCTTCATTTTATATTTTAGTGCCATGTTTCTAAAACTATTTGAATCGAAACATTTTCCTTTATCAACGTGAATTTTTTTCGGTTGACCAAATTTCAAAATCCATGAATTTAACACATTGTCGATTAGCGTTTTTTCATCCTGCGTTCTTACTGTTTTTAGCACTATGTATTTACTAAAATTGTCAAATATAGTGAGAACTTATTTTCTTCCAGATAGTTTGTTTTTATATGGACTACAAAAATCAATGAATATATTTTCAAATGGTTCGTTAGCATTCAACTTTCAATAAATTCTTTTTTTTTACCCTTAAATGTTTTACGTTTCTGGTAAATCTCAGTTGTTACAATATTTTTAATAGTTTCATCTAGGAAATGCAATACCGGAGGAAATCTCAATACCGGTATTTCGGTATTGCAAAATGCTAATATTAAAACCGGTTTTCAAAAAAATAATTTTTTCAAAAATTCAGTAATAAATTTATTCATTGAATTCGTAATAAACATAAAAAAAGTTTTACATAATTCACAAATTAAAAATAAAATAAACACAAATTAATACGAAATAAACAAATTAAACATAAAATTCATAATTCATAAATAACATAAAATTCATGAAGATTTACTGCTTCCTTTAAAATGTCCTCTTAAAAAACAGAGTGTCAAGAGTCATCCAGTTTGCATCGAAATTTGTTTAAAATTACACCGGCAGCAGAAAAGCCGTTTCAGATTCAACACTAGTTGGACGAATAGTTAAAAGTAGATTATAACTTTGTTCTAAATACTTTCCCCGCACGCCTTCATCATCAAATAGACATTTCTTTTTTCAAACACTTTGTTAAATCACCAGCACGTTCTCGCTTTTTCCTGATAACAGTATAATTTTTTTGTTTTTTTAAATTGCTTCGTCCAACTTTTTCTTCAATTCTATTAATTTTTCCTCAGGCTCATTGACGTCGGAATCTAAAATTTCATTTGATTGCTCTAGTAGAGGTGTATATAAAAATATTCCGTGTTCCTTTTATCAATATTATCTTTTAATTCATTTATTTCTTTTGAATTACTTTGCTACTTGAAAGTTTGATCATCTGTTGACATTGCTAATATTTTAGTTTTGATTTTCTCTGCTTTGGCATCGATGTGATTCATTTGACACTGTGTACAATTCCAAATATTAAGTCGTGATAGTGCATCTTCATTATTATGTTTCTCACCTTTGCGATATTCTAATATCATATCCAAACTACTTTAAAAATTTATCCAATTTTGAAATTGAGGTCTAATTAGCTATTTTGTTGTTAACATAAATGTGATTGCTTTATGATCAGTCCTCAAAATAAACTTCTTTCGATACAAATAATTGTTGGGCTATAAGCCATAATTTAAACAAAAATGAGAAAATTGTGTAAATTAAAACAAAATTAATTAATGTCAATATGGCTGTTGTAACATAAGCACGCATCGCAAGCAGAAATCAAAAATAAAATAAAACAAAATAAAAACAACAAAATTAAATAAAACAAATACTAATTAAAATCATTGAAAAGCCTACAGATACAGAAAAAAACACAAGACCAAAACATAAAACAGCCAAAACCTTTCAAAATAACTTTTAGAAAATACATAGGCGGAAGCGGCGACCAAAAATTTAAATATCAAAGTGTAAAAAGATAAACAATCAAAAAGAATGGTCAAATAATAAAAAATAAAAATTTACTAAATATTGAGAAAATAATATAAAAAAATAGAGAAAAATAAAGAGAAACATAAAATATTTAAAATAAAATAAAAGCAATAACCCCCCCCCCCGAAAAATAGCCAAAAAAAGGCTCAAAATTCTCTGATTGATCGCAACCAGGCATGAAAACATTATATATGCAGCAGTCATTTCCATAATTTTTAGACATATTGTAGACACAAAATTTTTAGACTTTTGTTGAGACACAAACATGTTTAGACAATTGTTTAGTCAATTTTTATGCCGACATATGACAATTTTTCAAATTTGGATGCTTGACTAACAAACTTGTCGATTGTAAGTATTGCTTTTTTTGAAGAAATATATTTTTCTAAGTTAATGTTTTGTTTAATTTACCCTTATTCTGGATGGGCCGCGATGTCTTTTGGCATCGCTCGGCAGGTTCCGCCTAACTTATTTATATTCATTTTATATATATTAGTTTGTGGAAGGTGGTGAAATAATATTCAATTCCGGCAGTTAAATTTGCAGGACGTTGATGTATTGTTTTATCATTGACCACCCCTCGGAGTCTGCTTAGACAGGTCAGGCCTCGTTTGCACTGATCTCGGAGTAGGGCACCGTTGGAGTTCACCGTTGCGTCCATGCTTCGCGTGGACGGAGTGGTAAGAGGGTAAAAAGCGGGAATATCGTCACATTATTATATGTTTAAGTAGGAAAATTGAATTTTTATTTAACTCTTGCCGATTATTATATTATCAAGGGTACGACTAGTAATAGAAATTTAGGCCAACGAAAGTATAAAGTAGGGTTAGATCACGTACATGTTTGATAATCATCGTGGTGGAATATTAAAATAAAATGATACATTTTGGCATAAATCTGTGAGATGATAATATAGAGATTTACGAATGGTGGTAACTGTGGCGACCATAGGAAAGCGAATATCAGTTGTTGGACTAAAATAATGACATTATAATAATGCATTCATTTCAATTTACTATATGCTAACGTTTGTATGACACAAGGAATTTTCCATAAAATAAGGGCGGAACGCTGCCCAAATTTTTGAAAAATATTTTAATAAATAATGAGTAAAAATGAAAAATTGATATATGAATTGTAGTAATAGATGAGTATGGGCAAGCGTACAAATAGAAAGAGACGTAAGACCTTCCATCGGCAGTCAGGAAACTGAAAATATTATGAGAAGTAGTTCTAGAAATGGAGCTCAGCTGCTATATACAGTATCAACATGAGCTTGCTCGTGGGTATATATTGGTATGATTAAAATTGTTGGGCGTCTGGGTGAGACAGCATAGACCCTAGGAAAAGAAGGTATTTTGATCGAGGGAAAAAAGTTTGAATAAACTTTGCACAGATTTAAACAAATTAATTACACCCAGTACGCCAGCATAATGTTTAAAATGTTGAGAAAAATAGCTAATCTTCAACAGATAATAATTGTTTTCTCGTTGTACAATATCCAATTTCATGTTTATTCATACTTTTTGACCCATAGGCTATTATCTTTTTTTCTATATTGTCGCCTTTTTGAGATAAAACAGCACATACACAGTCAAAACTAGCATCAGTATCCAAAATAAACGTTTTAATAAAGTCTGGATGGCATAGTGCACTGGTCAAACTATATTTTAATTTACCAAAAGCATCTTCACATTGTGTTGTCCAAGCAATACTTTTATTTTTACCACCTATCAAAGATTCCAACGGTCTACTATCTTTGAATAATTTTGAATAAATTTTCGATTGTTCTGAAATGTTTTACACAGTTAGACTGTTTCATGTTTTTAATTGTTTCGATTTTTGAATTATCCGTCTTAATACCTTTGTCATTAATTAAGTGACCCAAATCTTCAATTCAGATACTACAAACTTGCATTTTTTGGATTAATTTTAAGCCCGAATTTTCTAATTTGAAGAAAAAGTTTATTAATTCTATTCTTTTGTTCCTCAATTGGTTTTGAAAATATTAAGATGTCGTTTAAATAAACTAGTGCTTCATTCCATACCATATTACCAATAATTAATGTAATCTGTTTTTGGAAAGTCGAAGATGCCGCAGATATTCCAAAAGGCAATCCAATTAAAGCAAAATCGACCCTGTCTCGTAGAAAATTCGGTTTGTAATTTACTTTCCTCGTTCAATACAACTTGGTAATAAGCATTTCCTAAATATATTGATGAAAAATATTTTCCCCATTCAGAGAATCTAACATTTCGTCAACATTAGGAATTGAAAAAGCTGGTCTAACCCTATTTAAATTTAAAACTCTAAAAAATAAAACACATTCGTATGTCAGAAGTTCTCTTTTTAGGCACACACACAATGGGGAATTCCAAGGTGATTCACATTTCTCTATTATTTTATTTTTCTCTAAATATTTAACAATTTCTTCTAACTTTTCTTCATAGTGCATTGGTCGTCATCGGGTTTTAATGGGTATCGGCTACAATTCGTTTCAATTCGGTGTTTTAAAATATATGTTTTGCCTATATCCCATTTATTACACATAAAAATATCTGTAAACTGAATGACAATTTCATATACTGGATTACAACTTTCAATTTTTATTATCTCATCTACGATTTTATTATCTTTTTTATCATTGCAGCCGAATTTTGCTTGCAAACTGAGGATATTATTATTGCTAAACTCAACTAACTTAATATTTAATTTATTTAATAAATCTATTTCTATTGTTGAGTTAGAATTTTATTTGGTTTGGTAGGAACTGTTTTCTCTGACTCCATGTGCTCTTTAAATGATACTGGATTAACTCAACACAGTAAAAATTTTATTTAATATCAACAATTTGACAACGATTCAAATATTACTTTTACAATATTGGCAGGAATCCCCAATGAAAGCCGGCCTTTTCAATTAACTACTAAAATATCCTTAACAAGTATGACTAGTTCTTTTTCAATCTCACGAATCTTTTTAACTTTTCTGTTACTCGCAATTTTTCGAAATTATTTGTGTTCCTGTTGTTGATTTGAGACTCCATTATATAGGGAATCTCTCTTCAACAACTAATTTGATTGACGGAAATTTGAGTTGGACTCAAATTTTAAAACTATCATTAAGTTTATTTAAAGGCCAATCATTCCTATCATTATTACTCAAAAATACAGTTTCAAAATCATTCTGGTTATTAAAATTATCGTATAAAAATAATATATTATCAAATTCTTGATTGGGGAAAAATCATTATTTGTGCTAAGATTATCAAACAAACAATCAGTCAAACATTCATTACGTTTAATATTTAAGATCTTCAAAATTTTATCATTCCTTACATGTGATTTATCGCTCCTAACATATTCCCTCTGCTTTGGCGTTTCACGAAATCACAGAGTGATCGCCATATTTGTGAGATAAATCTAATAATTAATTTATATTTATTATAAATATGTATATTAATTTTTTATGTTATATATTAAATAGTATGTGTATGATTGCTGTATGTTGACATCGCTCAGAATATGAAAATGCATAATTAGAATTCTCCAAGTTTTATTTAACAAGTGTGTTTAAATAATATAAAGTTTGGAAAATCTTTTAAATCTTTTGAATATTGTTAATGAATAGAAATAAGAATTTAAGTAACCTTAATAATAGTCATTTGGCTCGTCATCATGTACTGCAGCAACATGATCTCGGTCATTTTTTCGATTTGAATTATCCCGATATCGAATATTATTTCCACTGAATTCATTGGAATTTCTTCTGTATTGATTAGAGTTTTTTTCGAATCTCCTTTGATAATAATTCTGCTTCTGAAAGCACTTATAACTTAAATGACCTGGCTTAACACAGCACAAACATCAAATATTTGGGCATTGGACTTCTATTTTGAAAACTGGTTCGAATTGGTTGTCTGCCGTTGAAATCTTGACTGAAATTTCTTCTTCCTTGAAATTGATCTAGTGATTTTTGAAATTCGTTTTTTCTATCTATCTGATTGTTATTCCTAAATTGGTCGTTTTTCCCATCAATGTTGTATCGGCCATTTTTTTTAAACTGCAGCATAAGAGTTATTTCCGACCGCTGACACTTGTGTCTTGACTTATCTTCATCCATTTTTGTAATATCCTTTTGATATATTTATTTGGCGTTAGACCTTTGTGTTCTGAATCTCAATCGTGTTTCGATTCTTCTTTAGTTAATTTTCCTTTTAATAAATCTTCTGTAATTTCATAACGGATTATTTCACGTTTTTCTTCTTCATTGTCAAGGCAATGTTTTAGAAAGAAAGATGTCAACTTTGACATTGTTTAATTGTACTTCAAGAACTTTTGGAAACCTTTTCGATCTTGCTGATATAGATTTCTGTATCATCTCTCTTTCGATAATTGAGTAAATTTTCAAGATCCTTAGCTAAATCCTAGTCTTTTCAAATAATCTTCTTCATCGGGAATTTTGTCATATTTTTTGCGACAATTCTCATCCAAATATACTCTAACTATCACTTTTCTTTGGCTGTTGTCCAATTGAATTATTGAAAAATAGGATTCATTTTTCTCGATTAATTCGTCCACATAATCTCCAATTGAATGTCTTCGGCTGTGGAAGGATTCACAGTAATTCTTGAGTTGAAAGCGTGGTCGCCATGTAAGATTAAAATAACAATGTGTGAAGAATTTATTCATGAAATTCAGACAATATATACTACATTTGTGTCTACAGCACATGTATCATTGGGATAAATAATAAACAATGTTGCAATCCGAGAATCAAAATAATCAATCAAACATGCAGGCAATCATAAACATTAATTAAAAGGGTTTACATATAGAGGACATGGAAATCAATTATCCCAATACAATTACATCACATAGACCATTGAAAATATCCGGATCATTGTAGATCAATTTTGCAAGTTCCAAACTAGTTCGTGACGCTCTGAAATAATAAGATTAAAGTATTAATATTTATTAATTAAATATTGACCTTCAGCTCAATATTCAAACAATTACATTATTGTCAAATAATATCACATCTATCTACTAGCAAATTGAATTCAAATTAACTTAGCAATACAAAGATGATAATTTATTTAGACTAGTTTTGGTGAAGATTTTTATTTATTTGGCAACCTATAACAATGAACTGTATTATTGACAGGATAACTCCTGATATTTTATAAATATCATGGTAATGAATTTGTATCACATTAATTCGAAATACAAATACGGTTGAAATATTCTCAAATTGCATATTTTTATAATTAAAAATTAATCTCCAAAATTTTTGTCCTTTTGTGTGAATTTTTTAATATAAGGGCTTTGTGTGTTTGTAGTTTATCTTTATCGTCCAAATTATTTTCTACTATTCTGTAGTTAATGCCCTTAATTTGTGCAGCTTTCTAAGATTTTTATTGTTATTTTAAATATGTGTGTATATTTTTGCTATGTAATAGATCTTTATTAGAGGTTATACTGCTGGTAATTTAGAAAACTGTTTTATACATAATTACACCCTCTGAATTTTTAAATATTTATAAAATATGATAGTTGAAATAGATAATATGATAGTTGAAATAGATATTATATAGATAGATAAACCGAATTTTGATTTAGAAAAGTTTTAACCATATTACAAATAGCGAAACAATCGTATTTTATAAATATTTAAAAATTCAGAGGGTGTAATTATGTATAAAACAGTTTTCTAAATTACCAGCAGTATAACCACTAATAAAGATCTATTATATAGCAAAAATATACATACATTTATAATAACAATAAAAATCTTAGAAAGCTGCATAAATTAAGGGCATTTACTATAGAATAGTCGAAAATAATTTGGACGATAAAAATAAACTACTAACACACAAAACCCTTATATTAAAAAATACACACAAAAGGACAAAAATTATTGAAATTAATAGATTAAGTGTTACATTTATTTTATTGTGTTAATATTTATAATGCTTTGATTAATATAAAGTACTTTTGATACGACTTAGGATTTTAGGAAATGGTATTAAATTGTTTGACTACGCATATTTTTAATTTTTCTGATTTATAAATTAATTTCATTTTATTTCGTATTAAAATATTGTTGACAAACAATTGACAGATTCTTTGATTGCAACAAACGATATTGATAAAACCATTGTCAGCACAATTTCAACAAGTAAAAAAGCTTATGCCGAAGGACAGGGACTAACTGATGCAAATATCGATTTCCCGAATCATTTTAACATATATACAAAAGAAGCTGGCCCGGGTGGTTTGTCACTATCTATAGAAGGACCAAGTAAAGCTATCATTGAGTTTAAGGTAATTTTTATCACTTATTTAATTGACTATTAAGCAGTGATGTCTTGGGACTAGAACATTCCGGAATGTCGTTTTAGCACTTCACTTTTGAAGAGGCATTAACCAAAACGACATTTTGGAACTAATTTTGTGAAGAATATAATTATAATTACATTGTTAGAATTAATACAATTTTTGTACATATTGTTTTTAATAATAATTAAATGTATTCAGAATTTCTTTCTTAGGTCACATAGTAAAGTATTATATGTCAGCATTTCAAACCGAGTTACTTGTAAAAAATATGAATGCTTACGATAGTAGATGGATAGCAGCCTGCTAATTTAGATACCCCCTGAAAATATCTAGGTCAAATTGAGATTTTATGTAGGTCACGAAAATATATATATATATATATATTATATTTTTAGCACACATACTTTTCCCTAGGGGGCTAATCAAAATTAAGTAGGTCATCTCAAATTTTCTGAGTATTTGAAAACAGCCAAATTTTCGAAAAAACTTATGTAAAGCAATTCAAATATTTTACAAAGAAATACATTGAAGAAAATAATAAATTTATAGGATATTTTAAAGTTTCAATTATATCCCAAATTTTAAAAAAAATCGAAGTATTTAGAAACTTAGAAAAATTCTTATAAATCATTCCGAATATATACAAGGCAATAAATATATATACATTCGAAGAAAAATAATACAAGATTATTTTGAGCTTCTATTTTGTTTGATGATTACATGTCGTTAACAAATATACTTATATTTATACATTGGGGTGTTAGTGAATAATATCCCAAATCAAATAGCCCAAAATTTTAATAATTTTCTAAGACTTTAAATAATTAGAAAGATTTGTATAGATCAACCCAAATTTATATAATTTATACATATAAGGAAAATAATATATATACAAGTTATTTTAAAGTTTTTAATAGTAATAATATTGCTTGAGGATTATATTTTCGGAATCTTTTATCTTCATCGGCAAAAAATAAAACAGACAATTGAACATAAATTTAATATTTTATCCAACAATCATCATCAAACTTTCTTCGGCTTTTATATACTTCTAAATAATTTTGATTCGGTCTCTGCATATATTATATCTTTGAATGAGCACAGTAATCATGCAGTTGATTATACTTATCTTCTCCTCATTAGGAATAATATCCAAATCACTTTTGACATATATATTGTATTCATTAAATTGAATATCTTCATGCATTCTGACAAAAAATCAACCTAATATCATTTTATCATCAAACTTAACTATTGCGAATCTAACATTGTAAAAACATCTTTCAAAGTTAATTGTTCCTAGCAATAAAATAAATAAATAATTAAAATAGATAGATTTAATCAAAAATACGTTAAATATATAAGTTTTTGTGCGATACAAATAATTTGAATTGTATTTTAAAAAACAGGCTTTTTCGTATCCCCTCGAACAAAGAATAAGTTATCCAAAGACAAATTGCTATCTTTAAATTTCCGCTTTTCATTCTTTTTTTTATCATCAACGTTCTTCTTTTTAAGGTACCTAATAAAATATTAGATATAAAATGTAATATTTTAAAGGAAAACCACCTTTATTTTGATGATCCATTATAGTAGTATTTAGTAATGTTTTGAAACCACTATGTTATTTCGATGGCAAACTAATATCCGTTAACCAGACATGACTATATCAATGACTATATATCAAATTTCTAATTACCACGCTATTATTCAAATCCAACATGACTTATTTTAAACAAAGATATATATATTCTAATGTTAAAGGTTAATTAAGGTTGTAGTATCTCAAATAAATATAATTTCAAATAAAGAAATTTTAATTATTTTTATTTATATAATTTTATTTTATTATTTTTATCTAAAATATTACAATACATTTTTCACAATTCAACAAGTAATACATGAATTATTTCTCTCTTGGTACTTAACAAAACATGTTACATTATCCATACAACTACCATATATATATATATATATATATATATATAACCCCTAACCCTAACCCCTAACCCTAGCCCTAACCCTAGCCCTATATATATATATATATATATATATATTAATAAAAATCATAATTTCTAACATTTTCAGTACGTGTAATCATAGAATGATCCATGTGAATTAATTATCTAACATTTATTCATATTATTTCCTAAATGTTTAATGTCACAACTTCTGGAGCACAATACGGATAAACTACTATTTAAAATAAAGTCATTATACACATTTATTAATTATCAATTATTTAATCAAATATTTAACTAGACATTCATAGTTTTAAATCTATATTTAATTTCTAAATATATTAATAGCTTTATCAATTAGAGTTTTTAAATAATTTTATATACATTTAAAATCTTTTTGTGATAAATTTACATTTTGATAGTTTTATCTAAATTTACGCTCAAACGCTAAACTAACATATTGTTTCTTGAAATAAGACGTTGTAGCAGATTTGTAATAATTGGCATCTTTTATTTACACAAATTTTATATACCTAGCATCGATTCATTAATTAATAAATAATAACGTAGTTACTTATAATAATATTTTGTTTACTTTGTAAATTGTAATGATCAACAAAATTTAAAATAATATGAAAAATTGAGTGCAAAAGAAATAACTACATTTTGTATAATACGTTCTCCCCTTACAAAAAATGTATGTTTATGTTCGTCCCCAAGATTATGATGTCATTCTACTGTCTTTGTATTTATTACACCTTGGTTTTTTAAGTGTCATCTACATCAAACTGTACTGGTATAGATTCTCTATAATGTGAAATAAAAATCGATAGTCTTATAGATACATACGATCTGACTTTGATGTTGTTCTTTGGAAGTTCAGTAAGCTACACTAAAGAAAATTTAAAAGTGATAGGAAAATTAAATAATTAACACAGTCTCACAGACACAACACATTATACAAATTATATTCAGATTTTCAACATATAATGAAAGATGAGTATATTAAATTAAAATTAAATAATAAAATTATATTTAAAATTAAATCCATAAAATAATGTTATAGGTTACACAAAATTTAATTTAAACTTCCTTAAATATATTTTTTATTTAATTATTAAGTAATTGAAATGTATGTTTGAAATCATGGATCATTAAATAGAATTATCGAAGCTTCGAAAATATAATAAAAGAAACTTGAAAAATATGTAAATAAAGTTTGTTTAAAAATTCATTGCAAGAAATAAAAAAGTTTGTGGAATTTGAATTTTATTGGTTTTAATTATGAGTCTAGAAGAAAACGATTGCAGTGTAATTTAATATAATTAAAATGACAAAAATTGATTATATAAGATTATAAATAAAATAAATTTTACAAAATAGTATGCTCAGAAATTCCAGGATCTCATAAAGATAGTTTACCAATTTTGACAATTAAATATTGATTGAAATAATCCTTATTTTCTAATATGTATTTTAATAGGATGCAAAAAATGGTGTGTGTGGTGTGACTTACAGAGTCACTGAGCCTGGATCATACACTTGCATTGTAAAATTTAATAGAAAGCATATAATGGGTTCTCCATTTTCTATAAATGTAAACCCCAAGCAACAAGTTATTGGAAATTGTAGGTCAAATGAAATTCCAACTAAATTAGAGCCTTACAGACAAATGTATCAGGTTTTTATCTAATATTATTCAAATTCTATTTTACTGCTGATTAAGATTGGAAGGAGGTCAATTTTTAAAACAAATTTAAATAAAATAAACCTTGATCCCAAAATCGTGTGGTCTGCATTTCTTCATTCTCCGTCTGGGGAAAAGAATGAAGTGTATATCAACTACGATTTCAAAAATGATATCCTATGGACTGAATTCGTACCAAATGAAATTGGAATTCACTGGCTGGCATTTATGTACGAATACGACAAGCATTTGCCCATCAATTATGACATTTCTTTCCAAATAATTGTGGAAGAAATCGACAATTTTGATTTGACTAAATTTCACAGAGAATTAGAATCGATTAAAGTCTTTGGTAAAGGTTTGGTGAGAGGTAAATCTGGTAGGTTTCTTTTTATTTCCTAATTTTCCTAAATTGACTCGCAAAACAAGGAACTCCTAATTCTTTCCAAATCGAGATAGGAGAATCTGTTAGTGGTGCCTTAAATGTTACTGTAGATGGACCAAGCAAAGTAGAAATCAAATGCAATGAAACCGAAAAAGGTTTCCGATTTTCATACATTCCTGCTATACAAGGAGATTATTTAGTAACAATTAAATATGGTGGGGAATATCAAATAAAGGGTTCTCCTTTTCAAGTTTGTATTAATTGATTTTATAATCAGATATATTTAAACGCTTATTTACTTGATATTCTGAGATTTTAGGATCTCACGTGAAACCAATAACAATGGGACAAGAAATTGTGTAGAAGTAGTAGGGGAAATAAAGAAAATATATATCTTAGCACTAAGGATTTCCTACTAAAGTATTACAGGCCGCTAAAATATATATCCTTATTCCTATATCCGTTCGGGGAACCCTTTACATTTTTGATGCACAGAGTTGATCAGAATTCCGTTGAACATTTCTCTTGCAATAAAATTTACTTTATCTTTATTTTTGTTCAAATTATGTAAATAAAAATGAAATAAAGATAAAAAAATCGAAAATACAAATATGACGAAATAGATCAATTATGAAAAATATTAAAAAAATATAAAAAAATTATTGACTGCAAAAATGAATAATCAATAACCTGTATAAATAATAATAGCCTGTAGCTAGAAATTGGTTCTCTTAAGAATTCAAGTCAATGTGTATTCTGCTTAATTACATTAATCACATTACAAGTGCAAATACAAACAAAAGATAGAGAAATATCAAATGAACACACAGACGAGTCAGGCGATGAGTTGGAACCAGAACCAGCTATGGCATTAGAATAGTCAGATTTTATCATCAAAAAACGGGAAGAATAGTTACAGTAAAAGACTTATGTCGCCATTTCAGAAAACGAGTAAATGACGGGATATCTTGAGTCTTGCCCTTATGAAAGGATTTCTAAGAACAAAGATGATGATCAAAGACTGTGAGATAGAATTTGTGCGCAATGAAAAAGATAATGCGAACATTATCTTCACGGTCCATGGACGAATGTTTTATGATAAGGCTCATGACTGCATTTATGTTAAATAAATATTACAGAACGGGGTAGAGAAAGTACTGAATCGATGTGTAAGCAGAAGAGCGATCTTAAGAGGCAGATCAAACAATTCAATTCCCAATATCCTTTCTGAAGATAATATCCCAATCGTGTGACAATACATTGAACTATTTTAATTTATTAGACTTTAGTCTTGTATATTGAATTAATAATGACTATTTTCCAATACTAATATTGCATTCTTTTGGTTAATTTACTCTTGCATGATGTTGTGCCTTACTATTGTAGACTTTATATTATTATGGATATTTCATGCATGTCTTATTTATTTTAATAAAGTTAATTATGTAAATAACAATATATACATATATATATTATCTTACATTTTTACATATAAATATTTGATATAAAAAGGAAATATAATTAATTAACTAAAGTCGTTAAAAACAGGAAAAAATTTTCTAATAAAATCAGGTGATAATAAATCTATAATATACACTAATCAGGTGATAATAAATGTTAATAAAAGTAGGTAATAAAATATCTTAAATATATAATTTAATAAAGCAGGTGATAAACATTTAATAGGGAAATAATTTTAAGCGATTGATTTTATAATAGAAAAAAATAATAAAATTTCTAGTAGTAATTAACTTTCCAATCCAGTATAAATAGCGTTCAAAATTTTAGTCGCCCAATGATGTCCTTTGATAATATATAGTTGTTTTAATATATATTTAAAGGCGCATATTTAATTAATAAATATATATTAATACTTTAGTGTTCTTATTTCACATGGCGCCATGAACTAGTTTGAAACTTGCAAAATTGATCCTGATATTTTCAATGGTGAAGATGGACAAATTTTTCAAATATATGAAGAATTACTTGGAAGTTTTAAATATTCCACAACTGCTTCAAGAACAGTTTTTATTGAATTATATAGATGAAAAAATTAAATTCGAATTGTCGTCAGAAAGCGACTACAAAGATAAATGGAAAGAAACTTATAAAGTGAAGAAATCTGCGCTATCACGATTTCTAAAATTATTCCAGCTATCACAAGAGAGGTGAATCAATAACTTATTGTTCTTCGTGTAAGAATTGAAGTGTCAAAATCGGAAATTGGCGATAAAACTTCAATTTCAAAAGTTCTTTTTATCAGAGGACTAGCTAATAAAGGATATCGGTTTCGACTGGAACAGTTAAAACCAAAAACTATTGAAGAAGCAGTTTTTCTCGTACAATCACAAGTGGATATTGATAAACAATCAACGCAAGAATCTGATGATTTGCCTTTCCAAAATCTAAATAAGATTAAAGTAAGCAAAGGTTTGGTCGAAAAGCTCAAAGCAGAAATTAGCAGACTAAATAGCTTTGAAAAATCAAAATGGTAATAATCGTAATTATAAAAAGGATGATTTTAATAAAAATTATCAACATAACAGCAAAATTGATGTAATATGCCATAATTGTGGAGAAAAAGGTCATATTGCTCGATTCCGCAAAAATTTTAAATGTTTAAATTGAGGTGGATCACATTTGCGGAGTTTTTGTAATAGAAACATACAACAAGTCATGCAGGTAGATAAGGAGTTTTCCGATAGATTTGAAAACGAAAGCTCATCTAAAGAGACTGTAAAATCATTGAGCAAAGCAGACTATAATATGATGACGAACGACGGGTTTAGTATGGATAAAGGACGTAAAGATCAGAAGAATATGGAATGAAAATTAAATTTGGAAGATAAATATGTCCAGTTTATCAACGGATAAGGTTACAGGCCTGAACAACCATTAAGAGCTGGCGAGACAGTAATTACATAAAGGAGACCAGAAAAGGCTAAAAATAACGCATTAGTCGAATGTAAAGTCTAAAATGAAAATGTAAAAATTTGGTTGAAACTGCGAAGAATTCAAGGTGATAAGTGAAGAACTCGCTAACAAATTAATGACAGCAGACGATACAATAGTTCTGAAAAAGGAATCGAACCGTATTAGATGTACTAACGGGTCGATTATTAAACCTAGTGGGTGCATTTTTTTGAAAATGAACATAGCAATCTGTGATGTTTATCAATACTTTGATGACATACCAGGATTCTTCCCAGAATGTTTAATCGGCATAAGGTATATGAAGTAAAACAAAATATCAGTAATTCCAGAGAAAGATTGTATTAGTGTAAGCGGCGTGGAGTCTGGTGTTAAGACAGATCCGAAATAATCGTGATAATAATAATAATAATATGATTGAAGATACTAAAAGAATAATATTAACCAATGATGTGGCTATTTTGAGTTGGAATTATTTTTTAAGAAGGATGATCGGTGATGGGTCTAATAATAAAATTAATGTTTCGAAACGATTATTTGTTTACATGAAATAAACCCAATAATTTAAAGAGATATTGCTCTTTCAGATTCTTTAGTTAAATCATCAGATGGATATGTTTTAGTGGGGTTGAAACAATTAGAGGATGGTAACAAAAAACTATTAACTGAAACATCATTAGGATTTGTACAGTAAATAAAGCAAATTCAAAATTCTGATTTCGTAAGTACTAAATATTTAGTAGCCATAGACTTGGAAGAAAGAAATATTACACTGAACAAAATTATCAAAACTTTAATAGAGAAATTGGATACGAATTTAAAGAAAGATGAATTAATATCTCTTTTAGTTAGTAATAAAGATATATTCAGTACAGGACCAACAGATTTGGAAATATTTGAATTTCTGAAACACGATATTAAAACAAAAGTAGATTAACCGATAGCAGTGAAACCAACGAAGGTTCAGCACCTGCTACATTTCAGAAATTAATTAATATTGTGTTGAAATGTGAAAATTGGAAAGACTGCGTTATCTATCTTGACAATATTTTAATATTTGACAGAACTATAAAAAAACATTATGCGTGATTAAAAAACACTATTAAAGTTAAAGGAAGCTGGATTGAAAATGGCTCCTGATAAGTGACAATTTTTAAGGAATAATGTTAAATATTTAGTGCATGTTATAAACAGTGGTTCCCAATCTGGGGGCGTTCACCTCCAAGTGGGCAATTTAGGGGGTGGTTGGTATTCAAATGGGGGAGAATTAAAATTTTATTATAAATATTAATCTTGTTCGAACATTTAATATAAAAATATAAGTATTATAAAGAAATTATAAATCTTTTATTTGCTATAAAAACTACAATTTAAAACATTAAATATACTTCATATATTTAAAAAATTTTTAAACCTAATAACTAATAATATTTTATATTTTTATAGGGACTTTTATTGTTTTTCACCTCTGATTTCTTTATAAATACATGATATTTTTTACAAAATTTGACTATAAATACCTTAAATAAATCTGATTCATAGTCAAATTTTGTAGAAAATATTATGTCATAAAGAAATCAGAGGTGAAAAACAAAAAAAGTCCTTATGAAATATTTTTGTTTTAAAAGTATAATTTTTACAATATTCTTATGTAATTGGTAAACATTTTTTATTTAATAATATAAATAAATAAATATATATATTGGTTAAATTCAACTATTAACCCTTTTTATTATTATTTTTTCTCTTACTCAGCATAGTACTAGTAATTATTTCATTATTTTCACTATTCATTTTTCGTTAATTAAATTCAACTATTAAATTTTCTTTTGATTTAAACTGGTGATCTAATTACTTCAAAGTAGAGTGACAGAAGAAAGAAGTCGGGATGAAAATTTTAACAAATTATGGAAGAAAAGAAGAGTCAAAAATTTGAAACAATACATTATATTATTTTAAGAATAATTTCTATAGATATGTTGTACCAAAAACTAATATAGAAATTTTAGTCCAAATGATTCATGAAAAGTTAAGCTATATTGGGGTTTTCAAAACAGAAACAACAATAAAAAATGGATTTTATTGGCTAAATTTGACAAAGGAAGAGTAAAGGAACTCATTCAAAAATGTGAGTGATGCCAATTTAATAAAAGAACAAATGCGAGACAACGGGCAGAATTGCAATCAATTGCTGCAATGGAGCCATTTGAAATTATTTGAAAATATCCTGAAACAAAGAAAGGAAATCGATATATTTTTGGAATAATTGATTATTTTTCAAAATACGTGTTGTTTATTCCAATGCAATTAGTATCTGCAAATAAAATTGGGAGTGAACTATGGATAACATGGATTAGTGGATTTGGAGTACCAGGAAGAATTCACTCTGATAATGGAAAAAATTTTCAATCAGAATTAGTTAAAGAAATCTAAGATTTTAAAAATTAAGAAAACAGAATCGTAACCTTCTTATCCTCAATCAAATGGATTAATAGAAAGAGCATTCAAATCAATGAAAGAATAATTAAATCAACGATGAAAAATGGAGAGATTGGGATGAAGTGGTGACGAATGCTGAATATTGGCTAAATATATCTACGTAAAAATCAACCAAATATTCCCCATTTGAAATCCGAAATTATTTACCGGTAAAGTAATAGATAAAGTGCATTCAGAAGTCATTGAAACGTTCAAACAAAACCATACGAAAATATTTGAAATAGTAAAAGAACATTGTGAGATAGAATAAAAGAGACCAGCAAAATATTACTACAGGGTAATTACCATAATGAATTGACAGTTGGAGACACTGTTGGTCGAAATTCCATTCTATAGACCCTTTATTTGTAAAAAGTACTTGGGCCGTTTACTATAATAACTGTTTTAGATAAATGGACATACTTGTTGCATAGTGAAAAGTTGAACAAAAAAATTAAGAGAAGTTACAATCAGATTAAAAAGTTTATGTCGAAGAAAGAGATACTTCAGAATTCGGAGTTGTGAGCTATCAATCAAGTGGTTCAGAAACAAGTATCGTGAGCAAAGACATAAAAGAATTTGGAAAAGTTAAAATATCACAAAATTTATCATATACGTCTAAAAGGCTTCTTCGTGCTAATCGAAACAATAAACTGAAAAGATTCCTTGACTAACAAGAGGAATGTGATATTATGTGATAATATATAGTTGTTATAATATTGATTTAAATACACATATTTAATTAAATAATATATATTAGTACTTAAGTGTTCCTATTTCACACGCCCAAAAATAATTCCGATTACTCAAAATCTTTTAAAGGCAACCTTTAAGAGATCATAAAATATAACGGACCGAGACGTTAGACAAATGGGGAACGAAAAGCACAACTATTAAGACAACATTCACGATATACATTATAATATTTTACACAACAAGCACACAGTTTCTTTTTGGACATTGTTTAAACCAGCTTATATTTGATTATAAAGTAAATTTTGTTGTTTAAAAAATATTAATAAAGACTTATTGTTGTTATCACTATAAGTAGCTAGTGCACGTTTTGGATTTCAAATAATATTTTGAGACCTCAAATTAACAAAGATATAACTAAGTAATACACTAAAAACTTAATATCTTTTTTATGAATTCATTTTCGAGATATAGTTGCTTAATGGAAATTTCTCTTCTTATGATGCTTTTCAACATACCAAAGGTCAATTTTTTCATAAATTTTTTTAACTACAAAATATATTTTTTAATCTTGTTGAGAATCTTGCAATTTCGAATAATATATAACTTTACATTGTGCGAAATATATTCTAAACTTTTCAAAAAAGAATTTAAATCTAAATATAAAATTTTAAATGTGCTGAATTAAATTCTAAGAATTTTAAGTTTTTAAACTTTTGACCTTGGTGACTTTCGACTCTTGTGAAACATTAGAAGGTTTGGTGTAACACGTTATTTTACAAAGCTCATTTTCTTTTTATAAAATATAATTTTAAATGTTTAATTTAAATTTACATCCAAACTCATTTCTCAAAAACTTTCCAATTTTATAAAAGTGCTAAAATCAATTATTAAAATTCTAGGTAATTTCTAGTATTTTTATAATAGTGATCAATTTTATTTTTTTCATATTTCAAAATATCATTTGGGTAGCTTACTACATCATGTTATATTTTTCTTTCATTATCTTCAGTTCTTTTTTCTATGTGTATTGGTAAAGTAATAGATAAAGTGCATTAAGTTATTGAAACGTTCAAACAAAACCATATGAAAATATTTGATAGAGTAAAAGTTAAAAAAATTACTACGTCATGTTATATTTTCTTTCATTATCTTCAGTTCTTTTTCCTGGCGTTCATTACATTAACATGTGTGTGGTGCTAAATTAGTAACTCAAAATCTGTTTTATCAAGCAGGCAATAATCGAACACGTAATTTAAATGTACAATATCAGTAGTTTTCAAAGATCAGAGATGTGCTTCTGGATTATATCCAAATTTAAATACTTTTCTATTCAGCTCATTTCAAGATACGACCTAAAACCCACATGGTTATATTTTTCTCATTTTCACCCAACAATGTCCTTAAGAATAACGTTTTATAAGAACTTTTGCCCAGGATCATAATTTTATTATCTCCTGACAACACAAACTAGAACAAATATTTTTAACAATAAGTGGGTTGACAAAAATAATGAAAAAACCAATTTCTCTAAAAATCGATAAATGTGGTATACTTTCATTAGTTTGCTATACTCTTCATGGAAACTATTGGTCTTTTTGTTTCTGGATCAATTTAAATTCTTTCGTTTCTTGACGGGTGTGGTGGTTTTTTTCATGTTGCACAGGATTCGTGTAAAGGATATTCGTCTTTTATTGATTCTTGGTAGCTAATAGGATCTTCTTTTAGTTTATTTTGTGCTTGTGTATGCCTGTGATCCAGCTGCGTTCTCAATTGCTCACTCCACTCTCAAATCAAGTTAGCATATTCTATGACCTATAGTTTTAATTAATTCTGTTATTTCATTGCCCTCAAATACTTTCGCCGGTGAACTAAGGAAGAATTTTTGATTTAGAATTTAGGAAGAATTCATTGTGAAGAGAATATGAATTTTTTTAAATAAGATTGAAAAATTATGAATTTTAATGGCATAATGACCATTGTCAGCATTTATACATTTTCATTTTTAAATATCGATTATTAATGACACCTCCATTGCTAATTATTAAAATAATAATTATTAGTACTGTAATAGATATTTTTATTTTAAGGTGAAAATTTCATCGACAAATAAAGTACAAAACAAAATGACAGTAAGCAAGAAAAAAATATCATCCTCCCCGATGTCACAATCAAGCCTCAATGAATTATCCACGGCTTCAAACCCTGCCGATCTATCATCTATTTTATGTTACGGTTCAGGTCTAGCTAAGGCTCATTTATACACCTGGATGGACTTCTACATTGATGCCTCAAAAAATAGTATATAAATGAATATCATGAAATAATTACAAAGCTTTTTTAGAAATCAATCATTTGTTAGTTGGAATAATCGGTCCAAATGAACCATGCGAGGAAATGAGAATATTATATATTGAAAATAACAGATATTTAGTGTCCTACAAGCCGAAAGAAAAAGGCAAACATATAATAATAATTAAGTGGGGTGACATGCACTTATGCTGTAGTCCAGTTGAAATAGATGTAGAATAAAAACAAAAACTTATGACAATATTCTGTAAACAGATTTATGTAAATCTATAAAATTTTTAAGACTAATATATAAATATTTATTAAGATCACAACAATACAACAAATAAATATTATAATCATTTGCAAACATCAAAAATAAATCATAATAAAACATCAAATATACATCTTTTTGCTTCTTGTTCTGGTTTTAACACCTGAAAATTCAGAATTTTCTGTGTTTTTATTCTCAGTTAAAATATTTAACTGAATGTCACTGTTATTAGAACTTTTACAATGACCTCTTTTTTTCGATCTCAAAACCAATGTCTCACTATCACTCAATTTAGGCTGATTTTCTAAAAGTTTCGCTGCCGATCGAGTTTTTTTATGTGTTCCAGTATTAAAAACATTCTCTTTATTAGAATTTTTTACATTTCTTCAACATTTTTTTTTCTATTTTTATTTTTATCAACAGTGTCTTCTTGAGTCGATTCAAATGTGGCACTCTGTGCAATTGAAGAACTTTCCGTACTTGTGATATTTGTTTGGTTAATTTTTTTCTTATAATTTCTTTTGATGGTTGCATGTGGCTTTTTGAATTCATCTACTTCATTATTTTCTAAAATCATATTTTCTGTGATTTCACTAGCCAAAACTCCGACAACTTCATCACCACTAATCTCGTTTTCAATCAATTTCTTTTGTTGTCCTGTTGATATTTTGGGAATCTCATTTTCACTTTTATTTTCATCGGTAATCAATTTAGAGTTATCTGATTTAACTGTATTTGTTCGAGCACGAGTTGAGCGTAGAGTTAAAGAATTTACATTTTCAATAGTATTTGCGCTACTTTGGCCCATATTTCCAAATACTTTTTCCTTTTTTCGACCAAGTATTTTTGTGGTGTGTTGATTGTCTCCAACCGTAATTGAAACAGGTTCAAGGGTTTCTGTAAGATTTTCGATTATGGGTTTCTTTTGTCTTCCACGAGTTTTCTTTATAATAACAGCCGAATTGTCTTTTTCCAAAACGCTATTTTTGTCCCCATATCCATCATTAGTTTCACTTTCCAATACGCTTTGTGCATCCACACTTTCGTTGACTTGTTTTTTTGGTCTACCGCGAGTTTTCTTTGTAATAACAGCTGAATTCTCTTTTTCCATAATGCTATTTTTGTCCCCATATCCATCAAAAGTTTCACTTTCCAAAGCACTTTGTGCATCCACACTTTCGTTGACTTGTTTTTTAGGTCTTCCACGAGTTTTTTTAGTGATTACGACTAAATTCTCTTTTTCTACAAGGCTATTTTTGTCTTCATTTCTATCATTAGTTTCACTTTCCAATGCGCTTTGTGCATTCACACTTTCATTGATTTGAATCTTTTGTCTTCCTCGAGTGTTCTTTGTAATTACAACTGAATTCTTTTTTTCTACAGTGCTATTTTTATCCCCATTTCCATCATTAGTTTCACTTTCCAAAGCACTTTGTGCATCTACACTTTCATTGATTTGCTTCTTTTGTCTTCCTCGAGTGTTCTTTGTAAATACAACTGAATTCTTTTTTTCTACAATGCTATTTTTATCACCATTTCCATCATTAGTTTCACTTTCCAAAGCACTTTGTGCATCCACACTTTCGTTGACTTGTTTTTTCGGTCTTCCACGAATTTTCTTTGTGATTACGACTGAATTCTCTTTTTCTACAATGCTACTTTTATCCCAATTTCCATCATTAGTTTCACTTTCAAATACACTTTGTACGTTCACACTTTCAGTGACTTGTTTTTTTGGTCGACCTCGACTTTTCCTTATAGTAACAACTGAATTCTCGTTTTCAACTTTATTAACATTTTGAAGAATCACTGAATTACTGATTTGATCATTAGCAATCGAAACTGAACATAAATCAATAGCGTTTTCGCTTCTTAATGAGCCAATATAATTAACACTCTCATTCACTTGTTTCTTTGGTCGACCTCGAGTTTTCTTGACTACATCTAAACTTTCTAATTCACGTTGTGCTTCTAAATTCTCTTGATTAATTACTGCCATATTCAGATCTACATGATCTATTGGTTTGATTTCACTATATTTGGCATCATTCATTTTACTTAGGGTCGATATTAATAATCTCTTTGATTGTAGGGTGTCTGCCTTATCTGCATATGGTCTTTTAAGCTTACCTGATTTATTAAGATTTAACGGAACTGGAACTGTGGATTTTCGAGACTTTCTTCCACGGTTCGATTTTTGTAATATTTCCAGTTGATTTTCTGAAGATTCACCAGCCACTTGATCTATTTCATAATGTTCCTCTTCTGATTCCACAATAATTGGACCTGTTGATTTTCGTGACTTTCTTCCACGGTTCGATTTATGTGATACATCCATTTGTTTTTCAGCAAAATCAACGACTTCTTCATCAATTTCATATTGTTCCTCGTCTGATTGGATAATAACTGGAGCTTTTGATTTTCGAGACTTTCTTCCACGGTTCGATTTTTGTGATACTACCAATTGATTTTGTGAAGATTCATCAGCCACTTGATCTATTTCATAATGTTCCTCTTCTGATTCCACAATAATTGGACCTGTTGATTTTCGTGACTTTCTTCCACGGTTCGATTTATGTGATACATCCATTTGTTTTTCAGCAAAATCAACGTCTTCTTCATCAATTTCATATTGTTCCTCTTCGGATTGGATAATAACTGGAACTGTGGATTTTTGTGACTTTCTTCCCCGGTTCGATTTTTGTGATACTTCCATTTGATTTTCTGAAGATTCACCAGCTTCTTCATCAATTTCATAATGTTCCTCTTCTGATTGGATAATAACTGGAGCTGTTGATTTTCGAGACTTTCTTCCACGGTTCGATTTTTGTGATATTTCCAGTTGATTTTCAGAAAACTCACCAGCTTCTTCATCAATTTCATAATGTTCCTCTTCTGATTCCACAATAATTGGACCTGTTGATTTTCGAGACTTTCTTCCACGGTTCGATTTTTGTGATATTTCCAGTTGATTTTCAGAAAACTCACCAGCTTCTTCATCAATTTCATAATGTTCCTCTTCTGATTCCACAATAATTGGACCTGTTGATTTTCGAGACTTTCTTCCACGGTTCGATTTTTGTGATATTTCTAGTTGATTTTCATAGAACTCACCAGCTTCTTCATCAATTTCATATTGTTCCTTTTCTGATTGGATAATAACTGGAACTGTGGATTTTCTTCCACGGTTCGATTTTTGTGATACTTCCAGTTGATTTTGTGAAGATTCACCGGCTTCTTCATCAACTTCATATTGTTCCTCTTCGGATTGGATAATAACTGGAACTGTGGATTTTCGAGACTTTCTTCCACGGTTCGATTTTTGTGATATTTCCAGTTGATTTTCAGAAAACTCACCAGCTTCTTCATCAATTTCATAATGTTCCTCTTCTGATTCCACAATAATTGGACCTGTTGATTTTCGAGACTTTCTTCCACGGTTCGATTTTTGTGATATTTCCAGTTGATTTTCAGAAAACTCACCAGCTTCTTCATCAATTTCATAATGTTCCTCTTCTGATTCCACAATAATTGGACCTGTTGATTTTCGAGACTTTCTTCCACGGTTCGATTTTTGTGATATTTCCAGTTGATTTTCAGAAAACTCACCAGCTTCTTCATCAATTTTATATTGTTCCTCGTCTGATTGGATAATAACTGGAGCTGATGATTTTCGAGACTTTCTTCCACGGTTCGTTTTATGTGATACATCCATTTGTTTTTCAGCAAAATCAACGACTTCTTCATCAATTTCATTTTGTTCCTCGTCTGATTGGATAATAACTGGAGCTGTTGATTTTCGAGACTTTCTTCCACGGTTCGATTTATGTGATACATCCATTTGTTTTCAGCAAAATCAACGACTTCTTCATCAATTTCATATTGTTCCTCTTCGGATTGGATAATAACTGGAACTGTGGATTTTTGTGACTTTCTTCCCGGTTCGATTTTTGTGATACTTCCATTTGATTTTCTGAAGATTCACCAGCTTCTTCATCAATTTCATAATGTTCCTCTTCTGATTGGATAATAACTGGAACTGTGGATTTCGAGACTTTCTTCCACGGTTCGATTTTTGTGATATTTCCAGTTGATTTTCTGAAGATTCACCAGCAACTTGATCTATTTCATAATGTTCCTCTTCTGATTCCACAATAATTGGACCTGTTGATTTTCGTGACTTTCTTCCAGGGTTTGATTTATGTGATACATCCATTTGTTTTTCAGCAAAATCAACGTCTTCTTCATCAATTTCATGTTGTTCCTCTTCGGATTGGATAATAACTGGAACTGTGGATTTTCGAGACTTTCTTCCACGGTTCGATTTTTGTGATATTTCTAGTTGATTTTCAGAAAGCTGACCAACTTCTTCATCCATTTCATATTGTTCCTCGTCTGATTGGATAATAACAGGAACTGTGGATTTTCGAGACTTTCTTCGACGGTTCGATTTTTGTGATATTTCCAGTTGATTTTCTGAAGATTCACCAGCCACTTGATCTATTTCATAATGTTCCTCTTCTGATTGGATAATAACTGGAACTTTGGATTTTCGAGACTTTCTTCCACGGTTCGATTTTTGTGATACTTCCAGTTGATTTTGTGAAGATTCACCGGCTTCTTCATCAACTTCATATTGTTCCTCTTCGGATTGGATAATAACTGGAACTGTGGATTTTCGAGACTTTCTTCCACGGTTCGATTTTTGTGATATTTCCAGTTGATTTTCAGAAAACTCACCAGCTTCTTCATCAATTTCATAATGTTCCTCTTCTGATTCCACAATAATTGGACCTGTTGATTTTCGAGACTTTCTTCCACGGTTCGATTTTTGTGATATTTCCAGTTGATTTTCAGAAAACTCACCAGCTTCTTCATCAATTTTATATTGTTCCTCGTCTGATTGGATAATAACTGGAGCTGATGATTTTCGAGACTTTCTTCCACGGTTCGTTTTATGTGATACATCCATTTGTTTTTCAGCAAAATCAACGACTTCTTCATCAATTTCATTTTGTTCCTCGTCTGATTGGATAATAACTGGAGCTGTTGATTTTCGAGACTTTCTTCCACTGTTCGATTTATGTGATACATCCATTTGTTTTTCAGCAAAATCAACGACTTCTTCATCAATTTCATATTGTTCCTCTTCGGATTGGATAATAACTGGAACTGTGGATTTTTGTGACTTTCTTCCCCGGTTCGATTTTTGTGATACTTCCATTTGATTTTCTGAAGATTCACCAGCTTCTTCATCAATTTCATAATGTTCCTCTTCTGATTGGATAATAACTGGAACTGTGGATTTTCGAGACTTTCTTCCACGGTTCGATTTTTGTGATATTTCCAGTTGATTTTCTGAAGATTCACCAGCAACTTGATCTATTTCATAATGTTCCTCTTCTGATTCCACAATAATTGGACCTGTTGATTTTCGTGACTTTCTTCCAGGGTTTGATTTATGTGATACATCCATTTGTTTTTCAGCAAAATCAACGTCTTCTTCATCAATTTCATGTTGTTCCTCTTCGGATTGGATAATAACTGGAACTGTGGATTTTCGAGACTTTCTTCCACGGTTCGATTTTTGTGATATTTCTAGTTGATTTTCAGAAAGCTGACCAACTTCTTCATCCATTTCATATTGTTCCTCGTCTGATTGGATAATAACAGGAACTGTGGATTTTCGAGACTTTCTTCGACGGTTCGATTTTTGTGATATTTCCAGTTGATTTTCTGAAGATTCACCAGCCACTTGATCTATTTCATAATGTTCCTCTTCTGATTGGATAATAACTGGAACTTTGGATTTTCGAGACTTTCTTCCACGGTTCGATTTTTGTGATACTTCCAGTTGATTTTGTGAAGATTCACCGGCTTCTTCATCAACTTCATATTGTTCCTCTTCGGATTGGATAATAACTGGAACTGTGGATTTTCGAGACTTTCTTCCACGGTTCGATTTTTGTGATATTTCCAGTTGATTTTCAGAAAACTCACCAGCTTCTTCATCAATTTCATAATGTTCCTCTTCTGATTCCACAATAATTGGACCTGTTGATTTTCGAGACTTTCTTCCACGGTTCGATTTTTGTGATATTTCCAGTTGATTTTCAGAAAACTCACCAGCTTCTTCATCAATTTCATAATGTTCCTCTTCTGATTCCACAACAATTGGACCTGTTGATTTTCGAGACTTTCTTCCACGGTTCGATTTTTGTGATATTTCTAGTTGATTTTCATAGAACTCACCAACTTCTTCATCAATTTCATATTGTTCCTTTTCTGATTGGATAATAACTGGAACTGTGGATTTTCTTCCACGGTTCGATTTTTGTGATATTTCCAGTTGATTTTGTGAAGATTCACCGGCTTCTTCATCAACTTCATATTGTTCCTCTTCGGATTGGATAATAACTGGAACTGTGGATTTTCGAGACTTTCTTCCACGGTTCGATTTTTGTGATATTTCCAGTTGATTTTCATAGAACTCACCAACTTCTTCATCAATTTCATATTGTTCCTCGTCTGATTGGATAATAACTGGAACTGTGGATTTTCGAGACTTTCTTCCACGGTTCGTTTTATGTGATACATCCATTTGTTTTTCTGAAGATTCACCAGCTTCTTCATCAACTTCATATTGTTCCTCTTCGGATTGGATAATAACTGGAGCTGTTGATTTTCGAGACTTTCTTCCACGGTTCGTTTTATGTGATACATCCATTTGTTTTTCAGCAAAATCCACGACTTCTTCATCAATTTCATTTTGTTCCTCTTCGAATTGGATAATAACTGGAACTGTGGATTTTCGAGACTTTCTTCCACGGTTCGATTTTTGTGCTACTTCCATTTGATTTTCTGAAGATTCACCAGCTTCTTCATCAACTTCATAATGTTCCTCTTCGGATTGGATAATAACTGGAGCTGTTGATTTTCGAGACTTTCTTCCACGGTTCGTTTTATGTGATACATCCATTTGTTTTTCAGCAAAATCAACGACTTCTTCATCAATTTCATTTTGTTCCTCGTCTGATTGGATAATAACTGGAGCTGTTGATTTTCGAGACTTTCTTCCACGGTTCGATTTTTGTGAAATTTCTAGTTGATTTTCATAGAACTCACCAGCTTCTTCATCAATTTCATATTGTTCCTCTTCGGATTGGATAATAACTGGAGCTGTTGATTTTCGAGACTTTCTTCCACGGTTCGTTTTATGTGATACATCCATTTGTTTTTCAGCAAAATCAACGACTTCTTCATCAATTTCATTTTGTTCCTCGTCTGATTGAATAATAACTGGAGCTGTTGATTTTCGAGACTTTCTTCCACGGTTCGATTTTTGTGATATTTCCAGTTGATTTTGTGAAGATTCACCAGCTTCTTCATCAATTTCATAATGTTCCTCTTCTGATTCCACAATAATTGGACCTGTTGATTTTCGAGACTTTCTTCCACGGTTCGATTTTTGTGATATTTCCAGTTGATTTTGTGAAGATTCACCAGCTTCTTCATCAATTTCATAATGTTCCTCTTCTGATTCCACAACAATTGGACCTGTTGATTTTCGAGACTTTCTTCCACGGTTCGATTTTTGTGATATTTCCAGTTGATTTTGTGAAGATTCACCAGCTTCTTCATCAATTTCATAATGTTCCTCTTCTGATTCCACAACAATTGGACCTGTTGATTTTCGAGACTTTCTTCCACGGTTCGATTTTTGTGATATTTCTAGTTGATTTTCATAGAACTCACCAACTTCTTCATCAATTTCATATTGTTCCTTTTCTGATTGGATAATAACTGGAACTGTGGATTTTCTTCCACGGTTCGATTTTTGTGATATTTCCAGTTGATTTTGTGAAGATTCACCGGCTTCTTCATCAACTTCATATTGTTCCTCTTCGGATTGGATAATAACTGGAACTGTGGATTTTCGAGACTTTCTTCCACGGTTCGATTTTTGTGATATTTCCAGTTGATTTTCATAGAACTCACCAACTTCTTCATCAATTTCATATTGTTCCTCGTCTGATTGGATAATAACTGGAACTGTGGATTTTCGAGACTTTCTTCCACGGTTCGATTTTTGTGCTACTTCCATTTGATTTTCTGAAGATTCACCAGCTTCTTCATCAACTTCATATTGTTCCTCTTCGGATTGGATAATAACTGGAGCTGTTGATTTTCGAGACTTTCTTCCACGGTTCGATTTTTGTGATATTTCCAGTTGATTTTCAGAAAACTCACCAGCTTCTTCATCAATTTCATAATGTTCCTCTTCTGATTCCACAATAATTGGACCTGTTGATTTTCGAGACTTTCTTCCACGGTTCGATTTTTGTGATATTTCTAGTTGATTTTCATAGAACTCACCAGCTTCTTCATCAATTTCATATTGTTCCTCTTCGGATTGGATAATAACTGGAACTGTGGATTTTCGAGACTTTCTTCCACGGTCAGATTTTTGTGATACTTCCAGTTGATTTTCTGAAGATTCACCTGCTTCTTCATCAATATCATATTGTTCCTCTTCGTATTGGATAATAACTGGAACTGTGGATTTTCGAGACTTTCTTCCACGGTTCGATTTTTGTGAAAGTTTCATTTGATTTTCGCATGATTGTCGCGCCTTTTGATTCGTTTCATATAATTTATCGTCTGATTGGATAACAATTGATTTTTTTCCATGGTTTGGTTTGTGAACAGGTTTAAATTGTCTCTTTTCTTGACAAATATCTTCTGAAATATCAAATAGCTCTTGGACTCCTTGAAGATTTAAAGACTGCCTCGCATCGGATTGACGTGAAATGTTTTGATGGGCAAATCGATAATAAGTCGTTGATTCGGCATTAAGCTGTAGTATGTCGATATCAGTATCCAATGTTGAATTTGTGTTTCTTGAAGTCCTGATAAGCTGTCTGAATTTTGTGAGACTATTTGAAAGAGAAACATTATTCTCCTTTTCATTTCTATTGATTATTTGTAATATTTTCTGATTTTGTTTATTTTCCATTGCCTTAATATTGTCCAAATTTAAGCTTTCGTAAACTCTTTTTGAAAGGCCTTCACTAGAAGAGTTTATACGAATCGATTGGTTTCTTTTGATCCCGACTGGAGACATCGAATGCTCTTGTTCCTCTGAATATTCGTATGGATCTGTTGAATTCCTCTGTAAGATTCTGCGTTTTGCTGGCACCATATAATGTATTGGTGATTCGACATTAGATTGACGGGCTTTTGCCATTGCCTTATCGGTGAAGGAATCATTGATTGGTTCGATGTCAGAAAGAGTGAAGGATGAATAGGAATTGTCGTTAACCTTGTTAATAACACCAACAGAACTTCCACGCGGAACAATACTGAATTTTCTTTTCCTGACTTTGATGCTATCGGAATCGGCCGTTGTCATCGGAGTTGCGCCTTTTTTAATTGGTTGAGCTGGTGGCATTTCCTGATCAAATGTTTCAGGGCTCAAATTAGGCCCAAATGATACGGTTTTCAATAATTTGTTTTCCAATTTACTTTTTTGTAGAAGTTGGTCAATCGACTTATTTTGAATTGGAGTTACGAATGGGCGTACATTCAATCGTTTAATGGGCAATATCGTGCTAATTTTCGTGTTAGTGAACATTATTGGTGAAACTGTTGGACTATTTGTTCTATGACAATGTATTTGATACATTGGATGTTTTGGGGTTGACATAGCTATAGAAATTGGAAATTGCTGACCTATCTGACCTTCAATGTGACGATTCTAAATAAATAAGATTGATAAATTTACGTAGGTTAACAGTTAAAATGTATTCATTACAAATAATTAAAACTTTAAAATATGATTTTATAAAAATCAAACCTCTTTTCGAAACCATTTTGAAGATTGTGGATATTGAAAACGAATAAAAGATTTTCCTACTGTGAAAATTGAATTATGATTTAGCACATGGGGTTTTTTAATTTCAATGTCTTCTAAATATGTTTTAAATTGATTTGACCCTACGTGCACTAAAAAAGCTTGTTCGTCCTTTTGTAGTTTTAAAATACAGTGCTTTGAATCAATAAATTCAGACACAATAGAAATATCACAATTATCGTGGCTAAAATAACATTCAAAAGTGGTAATGTAGAAAAACCGTGTTACCTTCCAATAGTAAAAGTGTTTTTATGCCATTTTATTGTTGCACCTTCTAATCCATTTCGGTTTAAAAATGTTAGCTGTCCATTTATCTTTTCCATCTAGTTTTTTTATATTAAATTAAAACATAGCGTAAATTAAAAAAAATTTACCTAAAATGAAATAAAGATTATAAATAAATAATACTAAAATCGAAATAAAGTTATATTTGGTATATTAAAACAAAACTTTGTTAGTTAAATAAAGAAAACTTTAAAACATTATTTTTGAAATTTGGACAAAATTAATAATTTGTGAAATTCAATTTATATGGATAAATTGAATATATTCAGATACATTCAATACAAAAATTTTCGTATGTCTGAATTTTGAAACAATTTTCAAAAATGTTGTCTTTTTTGAGAAAATTTAATTTTTAAAATTATTAAACTAATTATAATATTTATAATTAAACTTTCTAAAATAAAATTAAGAATAACAAAATGTTATTCGATTAAAAATTAATGATAAAATTACAACAAAATGATTAAATAAAATTGTTCAGACTTTTTAAATACAAGATTTAAAAGAATTGAAAATAAATGAGGAAATCAAACAAATGTCATTGAAATATCATCGACAAAGTTCAGCAGACGGATGGTGTTCAACTGAAAGTTGTCGTGTTCAGACAAAACACTTACCAGTGTTAATTGCCTGAATGCATGGCTCACAGTTGTAACACAAACCAACCAAAAATAAGACTGTAAAGTAAGTGTTCAATTTTGTGTGTTATTTTTATTACGATAAAAAAAATTTGACCTTTAAATTATTTGTGTTATCTAAATTAAATTTTTATTATTTTCTTAATTTAAATTGGCAATTTATTTTAAAAATTTTTAATTGGATTTATTCAACCAAAAATATTTTATTTTAACTCATTAATCCATTAATTTTTTACTTTTATATAACTTGTCGTTTTTCAGTCAAATTTTCTTGTTATTATGTTATTTTTTGTGTAAATTTCGTGCAGTTCTTGATGCATATATATTTATTTTATTTTACTTTTATGTTTTTTGATTTTATATTTATTTATATTCTCTGAAATTTTAGAGTGTTTATTTGATGTTGTATGTTATATTTTAAGTTATCTTGGTGCTGGGTCTTCGTGTTGTATTACTGATACATTTTAACAATTTTCAAGGCCTTTTGTGTTCAGGATCAACAGAAGCATCGAATTAATGGGGTTCGACATGTAATAAAATAAAAAGCAATATCAGCTTTAAAATATTTTGAAAAATTGAAAAAACATCATTTTTGGCGATGTGTTTATAGAAAGTGAAATTATAATATGGTAATTAAAGGTCAATTGCTGTTAGTGTGCAGTTATTACAAGATTTCAACCACCTCGGTATTGTAAAATGTAGTTGAAAATCAATTAGCAGGTAAACTTCATAATCAGACCTACTTATTATTGCTTGGTACCCTAGACGAAAGAAAAATATAAATTTCGCCACTTTAAAATAGATTACTGTCATTGAAACCTGTTACAAATGACGTTGAAAATGTAATTTAGTCTGTAGTTATAGGTAAAAAAGTGAGATTTCGCCAAGAGTTATCATAGTAGTTTCATGCTCATTTTATATAAAATTCTCGTTATTAAATATTAGCTGAAACAAATATAGTAAATAGCAATTATATACTGATTTTGATTTCAATATTAAATTAATTAATGATAATTTAACTTTTGATAATACAATATAACACAGGATATAATGAAAAAGATAATAAATTCATGCGACATTGTGATGACTCTACCTTCAAGACCTTTGATGCAAACGGTTAAATAGACGTGTTTTCCATTTTTATACAAATAAGAAAAATCAATTAAAATGTATTTCCGAGCAATAATATAGATGAAAACCTGCAAAAATTCTGATAATAAAAGATAGATTAAAAACAAAAGGAAAGGTATTTTGAGAAGGAGAATTATCCAATTTCTGTGACATAATCAGCGGTCACCTGGTAACAGTGGACAAAGGTCAATTACTAGGTAGCAACATGATGGACAGAGGTCAATCTCCAGGTAGTAACAGTTGTACATATGTCAGATGTTATGTAATATTACATAAGCCTAAATGGGGTTGTATCTGACGGGCTCACATCCTACTACTCCCATTCTGTTGCGGATTCATAACGAAATCGAGGGAATTCTTATCAAGAACAAGTTTTAATATGCTTGGAATTTTTTTATGTTTTATATTTTATATTTATTTATCCAGGTATCATCTTTATCGAATTTTATTAATGTTGGCGTATTGGGTAGAATTAATATTGTTTTAATCTGCGCTCATCTAGTCTAATCCATTGTTCCAACTAACTCTTGACTTTTCTAGGGTAATTTTTATCTCACCCGGACGCCCCACAATTTTGACATTACCACTGTATACCCATGAGCAAGCTCATGTTGGTACTGTATACAGCAGCCGAGAGTCCACAAGCAGGTGAGCCTCATTTCTAAGACTACTTCTTGTGATAATCTCGCTTTCGGGTTCCTGACGGCCGATAGAAGGACTTACGTCTACTTAATACCTCTGACTCTCTTGCTATTTGAAATTTACGCCCTTTCCCATCTGTTACTATCTATCCCATGTATACGTCCGGAGTAGAATTCTCTTAAGGCCTTATTTAATTCATCAGTAAATGTTAGCGTTAATTACAGTTTGAAAACATGGTTATATGGCACTGGTTACTGTTTCATTATTCATTAATTCAATTTAAAACAACCTTATTTTAATTAATTAATTAATAAAACTTAAACGTTGTAGTTTAAGAAAATCTTCGAAGGAAAACTTTTGTTAATGAGTTTCCTAAAATCTAATTTAGTTAATTATATAAGCGTTTGATTTAATTCCCTAATTTGCTAAAATTAAAATAATATTATTAACCTAGAACCTTGTTTTAAATTGGAAAATTTTTCCTTTAAATAACACGCGAAATTTCAAACTTTTATATAAATTATTTTAATCGCTGTTAAATCAGCTGTTTTTAAGTTCAAAAAACTTCCCTGATCAATTTAAAGAAAAATGAGATCAGGTTAAGATTCGTACTTCATCTTTTATTTACCGAAAATCCTTTACCACTAAAATGTTTAACATACGAAGCAGAAATTGATTTTTACCAAGATTATAATTGTTCATTTATCAACATTTTAAGTTAAATAAACCTTTCCAATCATACTTCTTGCATGCATCAAGCTTCACTAATCTTACTCTATACTCAGACAAGACTACATACATCCCTTCCTCACTTATTTTTAGAAAATTCAAAGATTACTATAAATTTACAATAAATACAAAAATTTATATTTGGCTAAAATTTACAAAGTAGATAAAGGAAAACGCAAAACAAAAATATATAAATAAGATATACAACTATTGTAAATCGGATCTAGTTACAGTTCACCAGCGAAATCTCGTCTTCATTCGTATATATCCACGGGAAATTTCCGTTTTCGGAGAGGTTTAAATTGAGTGGTACCGACTTGAGTCACGGAATGACGCAACTCATCCCCGAACTCGTCGGTCCAGTAACCGCAAGAAGTTGATGACTTTCTGGTTTCCGCAATAGTCGACGGAGTGGTCGAGACTGAAGATATGTCTAAACAAATTTGGAGTTCGTCCACTTCGTTGGCATAGATCTGGGGAGAGGGTTCTTTTGGGATCGTTGGTCTCGGCGAAATTTCATCGGATTTAACGCATTGGGGATGTTGTTCAGCGACTAGCTTCTTCAAGGATCTGGGCTGCATTTTTTAGGAGAGTGACTTCCTCAGCTCGGCGCTGTTCACGACGACGCCGGTTTTTGCTGGTATTGTGCTTCTTACTGGTTTTCGGGGTTTGTGGAGGACCAGTTGCGGCTTGCTCATGAATGTGATTGGCGGGAATTAAGTTCAACTTTATTGCCAAGTCACGGCCGGCTAATCGCTTTGTTAGTTCTGTTTCATTAAAGGAGGCTATCAGGACGGCGATCTGGTCGTTAATAATGATCCGTTGAGCCCGGTTTTCCGCGATTAGGTCTTCTCGGCACCTAGTTAGCCGGTGTATTTATTTATGAAGAGCTTTTACAGCCTCGGGGGTGAACCACGTACCAAGCGTGCGTTCGCGCTCTGCGAATAATTTGTTATATTGTTGTTGACAAAGTAAATGATTTGGATCTTCGCTTGGTAAGTTTGATTGGATAACTGCAGGTATTTTCGCTTGCGGAAGTTTTGGAATACGGTAATTGGGATTCATGTAAAGGGTTTTCTTGCTCCGCGACGAGAATGTGAATTTCCAAATTTCAGAAAAAAGAACTAAATGGGGAAATTCCTTATTATAAATTTACATAATTGTATTAATAAATATAATAAAGGGTAATAGTAATAAATATTTTCCAACAATCCAAACTTTCATCACGCTTATACTTAGCATTACTTATCGCGGCAATTTACTCAGTGACGAAGTCTGTCGTTAATCGATGGACAATAATATTTTATAGATGAAGATGGAAAATACCGATGCTCCGGTCATTATTTGGTTCGCAATTAATTTTCAAACCTTTTCGTTTCGTTTTTTTCTTTATGGACTATAATTTCGTTGGTTTAATTATAAAGATTTTCGGTTTATTGAGTTATTCATTAGTCTCTATATCTAACCCTAGTCGTTCCCGTTAGTACAATTACTTTCGACAGGATTTTAAATAATAATAAAAAAAATTGATTTCATTCCTACCTAAACATTTGAACAAATGTTAACCCTTAGGTATAGCGATCTTCCCGTATTTTATTCTTACCGCTTCGACCAACATTGAAATGGCCGCCACGGTGAATTACGACGGTTTCCTACCCCGCGATCAGTGTAACGAGACCTGACCGGACTAGACAGACACCGAAGGGTGGATTGTGACAAAGCAACACGTCAACGTCCTGCCAATTAAACGGCCGGAATCGAATGTTGCTCTGCCATTCTCCACGATTAACACATATGCATATATAAAATTAAATTTAGGGGGACCTGTCGCAGATACTAAAAAGTATCGCGGCCATCCATGAAAAAATTTGAATTAAAAACCATAAACGTTACACAAAAATATATTAAAAACAAATTAACAAGCTTACGATTTGATTCGAATCACAAAGTTCAACATTTAAAAATTTCAGAATTGGTTTTTAAAGGTTAGATATTATGAAAATGGCTATTATATTTATACTGTTTTCGTGCGTGTGTGCGACCAATCAGCTAATTTCAAATCTGTTTGGCCATTTTTTCGGGTTTTTTAATGGCTTTTATTTATTTTAGTATTTTTCTATTTTCTTATTTATTTTTCTTAATTTTTTAATATTAATTTCCTTTAAATTTACATTTTTTATTTTCGCTGATTTTTATTTTTATTTTGGTCGCCTCTTCCACCTGTGTATTTTCTAAACCTTATTTTGCAAGGTTATAGGCGGTTTTGTATTTTTACTTTATTTTTTCTATGTGCATTGCGTGCGACATTTATTAATTATTTGTTTTAATTAATTATGTTATTCTTTATTTTTGTTTTAATTAATGTTTTATTTTATTTTTAATTTCTGTTTGCGGTGCGTGCTTATGTTATAGCAGCCATTTTAACAATTTCCAAACCTCATTAATTATTTTGTTTTAATTTATACAGTTTTTCACCTTTTGTTTAAATTATGGCTTATAGCCCAACATTAATTTGTTTTTCCTTAGAAGTTACACTTAATTTATTTCTTTGACACTTAATTTCCAATTAATTAACAACTTCTTTAATAGAAATTTGAATAAACATCTGACTGTAGTTTTAATACAGTTTAGGTAGTAGCCATATTTAAGTGAATTTGAAGAATTGAATGGAGATCTCATAAAGTTATGAGATCATTATTCAAACTCTTGAATAGTAGATTTATTCAACATTTATTTTAAATAACTTTTCTAATTCATTTTCTTTAGGTTTTTATAAATTTTTGTCATTTTAAATCAGTGGTTAGGAAACTTTTTAAGCCATTACCCATTTTTTACGTAGGTCTCTGTTATCTCTACATTCCGAAAAGCAAAAAAGCAAGGTAAGTGTATATTATTTATTCTTTATTGAATTAGTTTGAATTTTAATAAAAAACTGTAAGTAAATAAAAATTGTAAACAATGACATAATTCAAACGTTTTTAAGTTTTAGAAAAATAATATTGTTTCGTTTTTGCTAAAATCATTTCAAAATTAGGACGTTTTGACGCGTGCGCAATTTGAATACATTCCTTGGTATTGAGACAATTTCTATTTTTTGTTTTTATGTTTAATCAAGTCGAAAATCCTTTTATGGCAAAGGTATGCCATTAGAAATGGCAGAAAATTTTTCATGGTTTCATCATGTGCAATTTCAAATTCATTTGCTGTTTTTGATAGATCTCTTGTTGTCAAACTGATTGAAAGTTTCATAATTACATTGAAGTTCAAGAAGTACTTCTGCCAAGCCTCGAGACTCTTATGGTCAGTTAGATACTTCACATTTAAAAGGATCAAAAACCCAACTGAATGTATAAATCTCTTAACCTGGAAAGTATTGAGTAAATTGATCATTGAGTTTGGTTTCCTTTCCGATAACTATGTTCTTAATGTCACAAAAAGTAATGTTGTCACAATCTTTCAAAAACAAAGTTAACTTTGCTTTTTATTTCCAATACAGAAGTTTTGCCACAAAAGTTGACAGCTTTTCTCTGACTGAAATAACATTTATATCTTTCCAATGCAAATCTTTGTTCAACACATTTATATGCTAAAAAAATGTTGCACAAATATGTAAGAATATGTTTTTAATGATCAACCATAAAATTTCAAGTTTGGTTTTAAGAACTTATTCTCTATTCAGAGCATTTTCTCTGGAAGTTCATCTCAGTTCTGTATAATAAAGTAGGTCGGTATATTTACATTCATTGTCCTAACACAATTCATGAAATAGCTGCGTGTTCAGTGCATAACCTTTAACAAAATTAATAATCTTGATGACGTCGTGCTTAACGGCTTCCAATGTAGGTTCCAAACGTTTCGCAACAAGTGCCGGCGATGGATCATACAATGATATATTTCAATTTTTGGATTATTTAATTTTCACGAAAGCTGAAAATTCATTATTATGACCCAACATGGCTGGTGCTTTATCAACTGATACTGCGATGCAGTTTTCCCACTTTAAATCAACACTTTCAACATAAAAGTACTCATTAACTTTATTAAACACATCAATTCCCCGAGATCTCAATTAACAATTCCTCTTCAATTGAATGTGAACCTTCACCTTGCTCTGACCACATATGATTTATTGCAATAAGTGGTTACCAGTAAAAGGTGAGCCATATTGTCATGACTGTCAATACTCTGGTAAACCTTTGGGTTCAAGAGCCATCATCGAAAGTCTATTGCCCATTTTGAGTTTGGTTCCGTCTTTAACACTAGTTGAAACAATACTGGATTCAAACGAAAATTAATCATTTACAAATTCATATAATTCATAAATTTCGGGAAAATCAAATAATTAATTAAATAAATGTTTCAGTTTCTGAGATATTTGATGTAAATTTACCAATTTTTTGTAATAATCTCGATGCTTTTAATTTCCGTTTTCTTTCTCTCACTACTTTTCCTGGACGAAGTTTACTGGATTTTGTTTTTTATGGTAGAGTGGAAGATCTTGCATTGAAATTCATGGGAATCATAGATCTACTGGCTTCTGGAATCCATAGGTGATTGGTGCTCAGCATCTCCAAAGTACTACTATATTGTAATATCCCATCTCGAATCTTTAATTTCATCTGCTCATTTTCTTTTTGCAACTGTTGCAATTTTGACATTAATTCTATATACAGGGACCTTAACAATTCATAATGTTGTGTTATTTTCTTTGAGTTGTTGCGTCTCATCTACGTTCCCTCCATGCGTCGGATCCTCCAGATCATGGTTTCTTCTCGCTTAGACTGGGTCAGCGCTTCATGACGGTAGTGTGCCACATCCAGGTGAAAGCTTTTTAAATTGAGTTGCTTGTTGTTTACTAAAAAAATTTACTAAAACATTATCTTAGGAGTTAATATGGTAATTTCAAGTGTAGAAATAAATTTAATATTAATTCATTGATTCGAATCAGATGGGATGATGATGACATCGATGTTGAACATTTAAATTTGTACGTAGCCTTTATCTTGCATACAAGTATTGACATTCCTAACTCCATGTAAGTCCATCGGCAATCATGCTTATGCGGCGAGTTATAGTTAATTTAATTCCACATTTGTTATAGAAATTTTCTAATTTATTTTTAGCTTTGACTCGAATTGGAACCCGTTGCATGAAACCATCTATCGTAAAAATAAAATTCTTAAAAAATTAAAGAAAATTATCGATAAATTAAAGTCTAATCATTTGTTTGAATTGTTGGGTTATTATTATTGAAAGTCGGTTTCCTCTGACTCCTTGTGTCCTTTACGAATCAAATAAATAAATCCAACATAGAATAATTTTATTTGCACTTTTTGTGATTTATTTGCACCCTTCAACCACCTAATAAATTTGATTACCTTAAGGTAGATTATGCAATGGATAATCACCTCTTCTGATAGATAACTTTTGACTTTTATTGGGTTTAGATTCTTTTACTGACCTGATTAGACTACTCGTTTGCTTCGACCACTGGCCATTTCGTGTTTTTCCCTTTTCCTTTTATAATCCTGCTTAGAGTTTTCAGACAATTGTCAACAACATTTGCTGCCATACTAAATTATTCATTAAAAATAATTACTTCCCCATTGATCATTTTAGCCGACATTATTTGTCAACAACATTATTTATTAAAAATAATTACTTATAGATCATTACTTATTACACCATAGATCCATGGCGCTCATTATATATTGTTTAGGCCAATTTACCCTTTTCTATTGTTCGGTTTCGTTTTGTTTACACACCGGGTTTTCTCATCTCTCGGGTTTCTCATTGCCTCGGACTTCCCGTTGACTCGAGCTTTCAATTAGCAATAGATTTTTTAAAATTAATTAGTTTTTTGTCTTATTTTATTTCCTGGAGGCCTCTCAGTAAATTTCAATTATTATTTCTGGACTCGTCTCTAGATTTGGCGTTCAACCATACCAATTTCCCCCGATCAATACTAATTTCGAATTTATGTAAATTTTTTAATTAATGTTGCACTTTTATCATTTTGGTGTTTTATTGAATTTACCATGCTTTTTAGTAATGCACCAACAGAATCATAGTTATCACCAACAAGCTGAATGAAATTCTTAGAAAATAAAGAAAATTGTCAATAAAGTAAAGTCTAAGCATTTATTAGAATCATACTCACAAGTCTACTAAGTCATACCCCAGGCAGCAACTAAACTCACCGTCTGAAATCAATAGCTGACATCACTGGCAATAGTCTTTCCCAGTTCTTCTTATGCAAAAAGAATTAAGAAGTTAACCATTATTAATTATATTTAACCTTTTCACAAGATATCTACCTGAATTTAGGCTCCACTAGTTATTGAAACAATATGTGAGGCTCATATTGTTTGAACGTAGCTTTATTTAAAAACAAAATTCCAATTGTGAGTTATCCAAACAATGATTGGAAGTGCCACTAATAGAGGATATATGAGTCCATGATAAATGCGGATCATAGGAGAAACATTGAACATGATATAGAGAGTAGTAGTTGATTATGTGTTAGTTGCGTACTGAAACATAAAGTCAAAATAATGGTAGTATTCAACAGAACTTCTAAAGCTATCAGCTATTAGGTTGATTCAACGGTTATATTCAAACGGCAGTAACATTGTTGGTTACCTTGTAAATTAACGTACATGAATCCTTTATATTCATTTGATGAAGTAGAAATTCCGTTTTGGTTAAAACCTGGTGAGCCCTGATGAGCATAATATATTAGTTTCAATTAAATATTATTAAACATTTTTCTACTAGCATTTTTAATCTGATATTAGACCACGCCAATTTTCATAAATCATCAACAGTCACTTCACAAATATAGGCCTACGGTAAGAAACGCATTTTATCTACACCTACCTGAAATAAAGTAAAAATAAAATAAAATAAATTTACCATAGAAAAGTAGAACACAATTTTTTTTGAAAAATATAAAATCTTTATAATTCATGACTTATTTAACATAAGGATGATAGGTTCATTATATTCATGCCTTTAATAATCGGAGTGAGGTGATTGCAATAATAGGCGTAACAATAACTACCACAATACTAATTGAATAATGTTAATAATATATATAATGATAATAATACGAAGATTTATAGTAAACATAAGTATAATAAGAAATAATTAAGAACCGTGAGAGCAATAATTGCGTAGCTAAAGTAAAGATATTGAGGTCGCCGGTTTAAAAATATCATAACGAGTACTAGGTGGAGGCCTTACCCTCGAATTATTTGAAATGATTATGATTAAGAACTGTGGCTGTAATAGTTTTGTTTTGATTTTTTATCTGGAAAATAAAGTATTCTCGACTGATTCAATGTTGTTTTGTTTTGTTTAGTCATTATAATTTTCAGTAGGTAAAATAACGAATATAGCCAACCTCTTGACGTTACAAGTAATACCCGATTAAACTAAGTGACATAGATTTGGATGTCGGCGTCGGGAGAGGGTATTACTGTATGATGTTCGAGACTTTATGTATCATGCTCAGAAAATTTATGAAATATATTATATGCCAAAATATAAATATTCATGAACTGAAATTTTTCAGTCAATGCTGTAATTTTTTCCGGCCCACAGCCACTCACGCACCGCAAGTTATTAAAATATACTTACAATTCAGGCTGTGTAAGAGTTCATCTGCCATTAGCCTGTGCCCGTGAAGGTTCCGGCGTGAATAACGCAGAGCCCGAACGTCAAATTATAACCGTTATAGGGGAAATTGGGAGGAGGGGAAGTAGTCTTTTGGCTGCTCCTCCACCGCCCATTTTTCCATAATATCGACCTAAAATTTGAATTCTACATATCGGCCAAAATCATGAACATTGAGTAGCTCGGTGAGCACTCTTAAAAATCTTAATATAAATATAATTATCCTAGGATAAAATTGAAGGAAAGGAGTGGGGCAACTAAAAAACTCGGAAATCGTTGTATGTTTAAACATCTCGAATAAAAATTTTTAAATAACGATAAGAAGCAATTAAGAATAATAATTAATTAACATGAATCAGACACACGAATAAGATTAATTGCGAGCTAGAAAACCAGGCTGAATAGAGTTTTAATTTATTTAACGTCAACCAGTAACGTCGATCAACGAATGTACAGATAGCATCAATAAATAGAATTCATTATTTTTAAATCACTAGTAAATTAGAAATTTTAAATCCCCGTGACTCAAATATTTGTTCGTCCCAATAATTAATAAAACCTTTCAATATATATGGTCAATCCGAATCCATCATAAACCAACTTAAGCACATATACATCATCATTTAAAGACAAAAAATTCCCAATTAAACTTTACCACAATTCTAATCAGTGAGAGGAAATGACATAACCAAGCTGAAATTTGTACAAAAATAAAACAAAATCACATCTAATCCTCAACGAGGGTACCACGAAACTGTAATCAACTCATAAACTCGAAAGATTTTCTTTATTCATTAAAATAAGGTCGAATTAACTCCGTTTCCAACAAACCAGGAATTAAATTGGAAGAGGTACTTTTGAATCCAATCAATACGTTCGAATAAGGAACCACATGAGTATAACACTATAAGGAAATATGCAAGCCCCAGAATAATAACCAATATTATTTGAATTCAGTGGAATAATAAATAGACAAATGTCGTAGTGAGATGATGAAGTCCAATAAATTGGATAATATTGTGAGCTAAAACTTTAATGCGACAAAAATTTAAAGATAAAATTAATATTAAACTAACCAGAATTTAAACTGAATACGCCGAACAATTAATAGCAAATTTAAGATTGGATCAAATAACAAATAGAAATCAAATAATAATAATTCTCAGACAATCACGATTGACCTGTAGACGTGGCAGAGTGCATGAGAATTTCACAAGGAAATCAATTGACGAGGTAGAAAATATACACGTGGCAGGAGACATCTGGCGCAAGTCGATCTCGCAGTAGCATGCGAGGTACACCAATGAGTAGTATTCAGGCACATACATGCAGACAGCAGGAAGAGAGAATTGAACGACATACATACCCGTTAGAAGTAAGCTATACGATATATATAGGCATGCAGTCGGAAAATCTCTCAGTTATAGACAATATGAACAATTTTTCACAGAATAATCCATGGTCTAAGAATCACCACGCGCGTCACTCGGACACCAGTAGACATTTGGTTTTTTTTAACTAACTAATTTTAATTTGTAAATATTTATGTCCTGATCCGCCGACTCTGTGAAGAAACGTTGACCGAATATCACTGATAAAATGACATCATGCATGCTTTAGAGAACCCAAAGTTTTTCTGGTGTTCCGCTTGTTATTGAATAAATGCTAAAGACCAAGTTCCAGCGATGATGAATTTACTGTTATGAATTTCGCAATAAGAAACCTTTATAAAATCCCGCAGTAACCAGCCGATAGTCCGGAGGCTGCCTAGTCGACGATATGCTAACTACTTTATATAAGAAAATAATAACTGACCAAATATCCAAGGTAGAAATGACTTAAATGATGCCAGGTTTACATTTGATACGTCAAAAGAGCATGATGAATATCCAAACGTTATTCAGTTGAAGGACCGATCTTTCCAGTTCTACAGTTAAATGCATCAAAACCCAGCTATATTTTCAGGAAAATCCCTTAAGGCGAGAACGCTACTCTATCAACCTTACTACAAAGAACATGAAGTTTCACCGATGAAGGTCGAATGACTATCCATTTCTTATGATGCTCATCATGGCGAGAATTGCTAGAACCAAGCTAAATCTGTTAATGATTCCAAGTAGATCACGAACGAGAAACTACCCAAATCGCCCAAATCGCCCTTCTAGACAAACGCATTATAGATTAATTAATCCAGGCTATATAGACATTAATTAGTAGTCAAAACCTCCCTTGTAGGTGCATATTAAAAATTTACTAATTCAATTAACATATATATTAGTTCTTCTATAAATCATTCAACTTATTCGATTATTTATAGAATTTATGTTATTCATACAATTAGATTCTTGGGTGGATGAATCTCGTGTAACGATGAGATTCCCATCCTACTCCGCCACTAAATATCGACAGGCGATGTGGGATGAGGCGTATTCTATCTCCAGATTCGAGAAGCAGGATGAAATGGAGGACGCTGAACGACCACACATAGCCATCAAGTGGGAGCCTGGGCGAAATCCGGCCCGCGAACTTCGAGGACAGGCCAAAGACATCCTGGCCCGACTCGAAGCTCACCAGAAGAAAACTAATCAGGAAATGAATCGGGTCCGTCGACATCTCAACCAGATCAACAAGGACATCGCGGCTGGCTTAATTCCGAGGACGGATGGGTATGCCCCGTCATACGGCATCTCATTTAAGCTCGATGATCCGCGAGTAAACCAGCCAATTCCGCCAATAACGGTATCGGTGCCGAAGCAGATCCTTTCAGAAGCAAGGCGAGCGCGAAATGGAGCCCAACAAGCGGAATGGGATCATGCTTGTACCCGCTGGTCACCGAGACGGAACCCAAAAAATCGGCCGTCCACCTCAAGATACCATTGATTTTTCAACATTATTAATTTACGTTGTTGTAGATTTAAATAAATTAATGCTAGTTTCATTGAATTCATGTATTTACAATTAGTATAAAAACATTCACCCTAACACAAACTCCTTTTATGGCTCTAGACCAACACGCTTTAAAACTGTGTGATTTTAATCATATTCATTATAATTCATCTTCAATATGTGAACTGAAGCATTCATGATCATATTTTTTCTTTTTTAGAAATGGACCCCAGTATAATCCTAAGCAGGGCTCTGAAAGATGCACTAAAGGAAAATACAGACCTCCATCGACAGATGTTGGAGATGACCCGAGAAGTCCATCGCATCAAATCAACATGGATAGATCCATCAAAGGCAAAGGTTCTTGACCAGCGAGTAACCACCGCTCAGCGTGGATGGGCTGAGGAGAAGCGGTTGGTACAAGCTATGAGGACGCAGATCCGAGGACTAGAAGTGGCATTAGCGGCCTGTCAAGAAGGCCAATCCGTCATGCACCCTTTGGTCTTCGCACTGGCTCAGTTGGCGTATCGTGATGCCACTAGCGCAACTAAACCAGCAATAAAATCGCCTCAACGACGCCCAGGAAAATTTGAGCGCACAAGGCGTCGAGCCATGAGATCATCGGGACAATCAAACTGAAACGATTCTGATAAATAAAATTTTGTGTTGTTAAATGGTCTATGCGTTGTTAAAATTATTAATTATTGATAAACAAGTTCGTGAGATAATAAAATTTCAATCAGAGAGAGAGAGAGAGATGACGGACTATACATGTAAATCAAGAGACTAAGAACAGAAAAGCGCACATATGCCTTCTATCGGTGGTGCGTTGAACCCGCTGTAGGATCGAGCCTTAGCAGTTCCTATATAGCGCTCACCTTTGGCGATCCTATATCCGGTGGTTACATTACCAACGTTGCTTGGCAACGGGTAACCATTGGGGGCAAGATAATTATTTTCATATGGGTTCAAGGACATTGACCACACCCAAAACCCCACAAATTAATGAATTTGAATATAAAAGGTAGATTCAAATAGTCATTCCCGTATGTATATGTTGGGCCAGAACACAAACGGCCTTGGAGAATGTTTAAATGGATCGGTAACACACATGCAAACATAACATGCAAATTTAAACTCAAACCTATTAAAACATCAATTAAACCTAACAAAATATGAGAAAAAGAGAATTACATATAAAATAATAAACATAAAAATAAATTAAAATAAAAACAAAATGCAACAAGATGCGCACGATACAAACACAAACATAACATGAAAACCCAACAGATTCGACCGAAATATGATAAATCAATAAAATTTCGTGAAAATGAAATTTAAATCAAAGAATTTGAATTAGAAATAAACCCCACAAATTAATGAATTTGAATATAATGATTTTGAAACAAAATTTTTAGCTATTTTTAAAAAAACTATTTTGAATCTATTTTAGGTGAGCGAAAGTTTTATTTGGAAACTCTCTCTCCACGTCCCGTCCTCGCAACCTCGGTAGAGCTCTGCTGGATGTCGGCGTGGGGAGAGATGTATTTTTATTTGGTATGATGATTTGGCAAGTAATTTGTTATGTTCTTTTTAATACATTAATAAATATTTATAACACATAAAATCAGTTTGTTTTTCATAAATTAATTATTTTATTTGTCGAAATTTTTCCGGCCCACAGCCAAGACACATCACAAGTCAGTAAAATCAACATACAATTCAGATTCGTGTAAGTGCGTGGAATATCGCCAATGATCTGTCCCCCTTGAAGATCCGGCGTGCGGAACGCAGGGATTGGAACGTCAGTATTATTCCGTATAGAAGAAAGGAGAAATAAGGAAGGGGTCTTTTGGCTGCTTCCTCGTTTCTCGGTTTCTTTAAATTCGACCTAAATTATTTTACACACGGCTCAAAATCATCACATCGAGTAGTCCAGTGGGCACTCATTAAATATAATATGAACATAATATGCACCTAAGGCTTATTAAAGAGGAAGGGCACGAAAAAAAAATTAATATGAAATTATTGCTATGAATTAACTTAATAAAATCAAATTACACTAAAACGAGAATTTCTAAATTACTATTTATTAAATCACATACCCTAACAAAATAGATAATTTATTCCGACATAAATCCATACGAGTATCAGGGACATCTCCTTTTGTATTTTTTTTTGTGATTAAAAATGTCGGCCATAAATTAATGTGGATCCCGTTTAAACCGAATCAGCCTAAATCAATAACTAAATCAAAACATAGGATAAATTGTATCATAACGCAGACTTCCAACCCACTTGGATAATTAAATTAACTGACCTATCTGTTTTACCCACCGTCATCTCTCCATAGTATCAACAAATAAATTTACGAAATCCGTTCAGTGATATTCTCCCCTGAAAAATAAGGCGGTTAATAATGGTTTGACTATCAACAAGTTCCTGATTGTAATCACCAACTCAGACCCATGGACGATACTCCATAAATTAATGAATCCATTATTCCATTAATAATCAAATTTGAAACTCCAAGATTGAGGGACGAGAATAATCTCACGACTTTTCTAACGCGATGATTTCATATATTAAATAGTAAAGCGAATGAGTTGAAATATTCCTAAAATGGTAGAGGTGTTATTAAAAATATAAATATATTAAATAAATTAGGGTACAAAAAATTAAGAGTAGATTGGAGTTAACGTGGGAACACCCACCGTGACATCGTGAAGTTGACGATGGGACGAGTGAGTTTTCCGCTGTTGTTGTCCAAAGAAATAAAATAAAAACTTACAAAATTACCAACGTCGAATGTCCAAACATCTGAATAGGTAATAAATCTAATTAAACAAAATCGAACGGATATCGAAAATTTGATTATTTATTCATCGTCCGAATTCTGTTCAATTGATTCAACCAACCGGATGTCGACGCTCACGCAAAAAATCTCAATCAATATTAACCACAAACCAGTTAATCCATTTAAAAATAAAAATTTATTTTATGCCGATCATAACCGACAATTTGGAATTTCCAACCAAAATGCTTGACAAGGAAGCAGCCGCCGCATCGGGGATGACCACGGAAAGTAAGATTATACAATTAGATTTACAAAATTAATAAATATAACAGTAAAAATCATAATCAATGTTGATTGTCATAATAATAATAGTAAAAAATCATAATCAATGTTGATTGTCATATTAATAAATATAATGGTAAAAATCATAATTAATGTTAATAGTCATAATAAATATAAGAATAAAAATCATAATCATCTTGATAATCATATTAATAAATAAGAATCACTTTGGAAAATCATAAACGTAATAACATAGCAAAACCATAATCATTTTAGTGATAAAATAATGTAGAAAGTAGATAATCTCTTTAATGGAATAGAATCATCTCGTAAATGTAGGAATTAATTTTTATTAAAATGAGATAGTAATAATGTGGTACAAATCATAATGATAATCCCATGGAATAAAACAGTAGAAATTATAACTATCCTATAAATGTAAAAATAATAATCATCTTTATAAATATAATGATACAGTAGAATTACAAGCGTACTAATAAACGAAATAATAGAGAAATTTATAAGGATAGTGTAATTAAAATTCACTATATAACACCAAATGTAATGATCTAGAAAAATCATAGTCGAAACCCTTTATTTTTTCTTTCTTGTAAAGCAAGTAAACTCTAACGCTAATAACCCAGACCTACCGTTCCCTAGATGCAAAATTTATTCTAATATCCCAACGACCCTCATTCGATTCCCTTGTATTAACACTAACTAAAATGGTAGTGATTGTTGCAAGGCCGACCATCTACTTGAGGTTTAGTATTAACCACTAATGATTTTTATAATTTTTTGTAGTTAGTCCAATGAATCGCCTACCAATTTCCCTCGCAGATCGATGGAGATGAGCCTGGGCTCAATACAAGCAGGAGAAATGCCCTGAGTTTCCCCCGTCGAAGTTCCTCGACAGGAACAATCTGGGGCTGGGAACGTCCACCCAATGGAACCCGACTGAAGAGATCTATCGGCAGGCCCGGCAGCGATTAGACAATCTGGAAGCACACCAGCGTGACGTGGATCTACAGGTGACCCGAGCTCGCCAGCATCTGGCGAATGTAGAAGAGGATTTGCTGGCGGGACGTATCGCCGACATCTATTGGCATCCCCAACAAACCTTCCCAGTCCAGACCCCACAAACCACTGCGGTCCGAGCCCTCAACACAAAAAGACCGACTATGTCGATCTCCGGCTATACACCCGAGGAGTGGGTAGCGAACAGATTTCCGTGAAGGGACGTAAACCTAATCTCGATCAATGACGATTCAAAACAATTGTGTTCTTTTAGTATTTTGATTTGATTGTTGGTAATTAAACTAAATTCGTGAATTTTCTGTGTTTTGTTTTTCGCTTGACTCGAATTTTGTTATTATTAAAAAATTTTAATAATTTGTTTGAAATAAATCTAACCTAGCGCGATTCTGCCCTAATTGCAAATCATTTTTTTTATTAACTTTAATTTTTATTAGTCATGGAACACGCCCAACTATTACAAACAGAATTATCCCGAGCCCAGCAAGCCAATAAATCTTTATACGAGCAGATAATCCAGCTCACCAAGGAAGTTCAGCAGGTGAAATCTACCTGGGTGGATCCGGCAAAGCTCAAATCCACCCACCAACGTCTCACAGCCGCTCAAAAGGGTTGGGCTGAGGAACGCCAACTCAATCAGAGTCTCCGGACGCAAATCAGGGGATTGGAAGTCGCCCTGGCAGCCAGTCGTGAAGGGAGGCGGTAACTTACCCGCTCATCTTCGCCCCATCTCAGTTGGCGTACCGGAATTCAATCAACAATTCCACGCTGGCAGCGACTCCATCAACAGTACCGTCAAGTAATCACCGGCCGGGACGCAAGGAACGTGCCCGACGCAGAGCTGCACGTCTGGCAAGCCAATTGAACTAAAGTATCCAGTACCGTGCTGACACCGAATTAACTTACAGACATTGCACATTTTAATCGTTCTTTCTTTTTATTAAATAAAATTGTAATTATTATTAAACAAGTCTAAAGTAGTAGGTCACAAGATATGATTAATATGGAATTACCGTCGAAAAGTCGTGAGCATTCACCCCGCGTCACCGGAACATCGTTCTATTTCTACCAATCAACATGAGTCTGATCTTGAACTTTCTCACATAGGGGACATTGTAAAGCGAGCATAGGTCTTCCATTGACAGCTCGTTGAACCCGAGGGTTGTCCGAGCAATTACAGTATTAGTAATAGTGCTCACTTTTTGAGGACAATCCACCCACTCGAACACATTCCCAACGTTGCCTAGCAACGGGTGCCGAGTGGTAGTCGAAGTAATATTTATATGGCGTTACCGGGCAACAATAGGATGGTTTACACAAATAGCGAAACCCAGTAACCCACCATATAAAATATCCGAAATTTGGAACCAGTCAGTAAATCGCACACAAGCCTTCTAACAGCAGTTCTCTGAACCCATGGGGAGTCCTGACATTAATAAAAGAATCTCATTTTTAGCGGCCTCACAATCCCTTGTTACAGGACAAACGTTGCTTAGCAATTGGTAACAAACGGGAAGAAAGAAAGAAAATTTTGTATGTCTGGGTGATTATGACCACTCAGCAGCTAAAACCCACCACGATAAAACAAACGTCGACACATTTTTTCCAAATTTAGCTACTTTGCTTCTACTTATCAGATTTCGATGTTTTCGTTTTTGTTTGTTTTAGTTTGGGGTTTATTTAGATACTTATTTGCTAAAATTTCATTTCCCCCATAAATTTATAGTCAATTTGCTAATTTTTCTAGTTTTAATTGTTTTGATATCGTTTTTTAATGTTTTTATTGCTTTTTAGTGATTTTGATATGAATACAATTTTTAAATTGATGAGTTAAATAGTGCGATTTCATTTCAGAAATAATTACAATAAATGGAGAGATAATTAAATATGTAAATCATAATATAAAACGGTTTAGTTTGGTTATATTTCTAGATTTTTACAACTTTCGGATTTGTGAAATATAGATTACTATTATTGAGTTGTTACTTGTAAAATTAATAAATAATATAAATGCAATTTTTGAAAAATATATGACATACTAAATAATTTTTATTAATTGAAGTTTTTGAAAATTAGAATTCTGAATGAACAAAGAACTTTAGTTTATTAAGAACTAAGTTTGTTTATATAAATCAATCTACAAAGGCTTCATTTGCTTTTAAACGTACTTTTATAATGACTTTAATATATAACACATTTTCTTTTTAATATTTTGAATAAATTTAGTTTATTTAATACCAATGTTACCAGTTGCGTTATATCAAAATTTCGTTTATGGAAAATTTTCAGCGACCATTCTATTATGACTCTGACTAAAGTAATGTAAGTATTTACAAAAATGGTCAATGATTCTGGTAATCGGTGTTTTTGATACGAACTCATTGAAGTTAGTTTTCCAAGTGTAATTTGAATATATTAGGAGCAAATTTATTTTGAAAACCAAGTGAACCGTTTGATACTAATATTTAACTAAGAATCGATAATTCTTAGTTATTTTGTCATCACAAGGTCAGATTTTTTTAAAAACAATATTATTAAACTTTTTTATAATTTAAATCGTTTTCAAAAAAATTTGTCCCCTGAATGTAATAATTCTGTATTGAATACAATTATTATTGCGATTGTTTATAGATTTTGTATATTTTTAATATTAATATATATCCCTATAATTTATTCGGCAATGAGTGAATTACAAAGGTTTTTGTTTTTATATACCGCAGGCTATTTCAAGCATACTTAACTAAAATTTAGAATATCACCACATACATATAGTAGTGATATTATTAATTTTTAACAAGTGCGGTCGATAAATACTTGAGGTGTATATTTACACTTAAAATTATTGGTAAAACTGGATATGGCTGTCATAAATTTGGAACTGTCAACAATGAATCAAAATAAAAAAATAAATGGAATAATTTGATAAATTAAATAGAAATTATAAATTTCATTTTGTTTAAGAATTTCATTTATGCAGCATGATAGGTTACAGCGTTACCGGTTTCGCGATTGTATGAGTTTGTTAATCTGGCTTGTAGAACATTGTCTAATTCGAAACAACAATGACTTAAATATAATCGAGTAATGCCTTTGGTTCGTTGTGCTGAATCACTATATGGTTGTAGCTGAACGACAAACCGGAAGGTGGTGGTTAGAAATTGTTTCACACCTAGACTGGATAACCGATAGTAACCCCCATTTTTGGTTTGAATCATGTCAAAATGCCATCTATTTCCTTCCAAGAAATGCCAAGTGGATTTAAAATGTTTATGGTAATTATTAAATTATTTAAGTATTATTTTTAATTTTTGAAACAATTCGTTTTTACTTCAGTTAAGTCTTGATTTAAAAATAAAGAAAATAAAATCCGACAAATTTGATCTCTTTTATTCAAGGAAACACAAATAAATTCTCAAAACATTTTCTGAATGAATTCGTAACTCCTTTTATTAGTCGGAAATATTTACTTTGTTCAGCGTCTGTTGGATATACTATTAACCTATCTATTTTTTTCCTCCGCGCTGGGATTTCGCTGATTCTTCATTCAATTTTTTTTTGATAAACAAAAAGTACAAATTAAAATGATTATAATAAAAATTATAATAAAAACTAGCTGGGATACCAGGGCAATATGTATACATGATAATTTTTAAATTGAATTTTTAAATTGATAATTCTAATACAAAAATCAATTTAAATATTAAATTAAATAGCTATCCCACAATACTCAATCCTATAACGTTGAGCACGACGTTTTCACAACGTTTCATAAAAACGTATCTAGTACCGAAAATAAAAAGTTTTAGAGCCGGTGACGATGTTGACGATATCATCACACTTTATTAGTTTATATATATTTTATATATATTTTGGTTGTTACATATTGATAAGAAAGTAAAAAATTAAAATTTTTTTTTCCAAAATATAAAATTCAGGTGTTATAAGGTTAAAAATGATTTTTGTACATCTTTTTAATTGTCTAACAAATTAAAAAAATTAAAAAAACTTCAGAAAAATAGATAATAACTATTTTTTTATCATTCTGATAATAGCAATAAATAATTAGTGTTATTTCGTTTTATGGATTCGAAATGCCTAAAATAGAAATCTTTTAATATCTTTTACATTAGATTCGGTTTTAAAATTTCTATAAATAGACAACGAACATACATTATAATATAAATCTGTAATATAAAATAGAATGCCTGTAGCATGAAATTTTTAATGTTTTATTGTTAAGCATTTTGATAGGAAATTCATTTTTGTTTAAACATCTCAATTAATAAATTGACAGGATCAAGTCAGAGTTTAGATTTCAATTTTAAAAGTAAATATTTTAATCTATTTTTAATTCATGGATCAATTTTTTAAATAATAACTGTAGAGATTGAGCCAGAGTCTTTTTCGGAAATAGAGTAGGAAATAGCGGTTTATCACACAATTTGAAAAAAATGAACAACCGTTTCAGTAATTAAGTTTCCTAAATTATAAGATTTTGAATAGTTCTTAATTATTAGACAATAACGCCAAATTATAAACACATTATACCGGTATTTATAAAGCTCTATGTATTTTGTCTTTCTGACTTACTCATTATTGAATATTCCTAGATATACGCCCATCAAACCTTAAAAAGCTTGCTTATTTATGAAATAGAAGTCAGATTTCTCGATAACAAATTAGAGTTTATCAATATAGATTTACCTATGTTGGGCAAGAACATAAACGGCCTTGAGAATTGTTTAAATGAATCGGTAATACACACCCAAATACAACATGCAGATTTAAAAAGAGACCCATAAAACACCAACTAACCCTGCTAAATATGAGAAAGAAAACAATTAAATATAAAATAATAAAACACAAAAATAAATTAAAATAATAACAAAATGCAACAAGATCCGCACGAAATAAACATAAAAACAACACGAGAACATAATAATTTGACCTAAATTTGACAATTTATCAAAAAATGCGAAAATCCATAAAAATGGAACAAAAATTATGTTATGCCAAAAAAAATCACAAGGTCAAATTTTGTTTTACTAAATCAAATTTAACATGCAAGGTTAGGGTCGTACAATAGGTATATATACCGATTCATCGGTTAACCAAAAATCAGTTTTTCTGAAAAACTTGACTCAGTCTAAAAAGCTCAGTGTTAATATCTTCAATGTGAGTGAAGAAGTGTTTAGAAACCTCTTCCACGTCGCACCCGGACAACCTCGTGAGAGCTCTGCTGGAGGTGTCAGCGTGGGGGAAGGTTCAAATGTTATGCCAATTATGATGTTATGCCAAATATGATGTTGTGCCGATTATGATACTATGTCAATTATAATGTTATACCAATTATATTTTAAAGAGGTGTTAACCAAATTTTACTTTGTGTCGAAATTTTTCCGGCCCACAGCCGAAACAACATTACAAGCAGTTAAAATCCTACATATTATCGAATTGTGTAAGTGCGTGTATAATCGCCAATAATTCGTGCCCGTGAAGGCTCCGGCGTGAGAACGCAGGAGCTGAAACGTCAATATCATTCTGTATAGGGAAAAATGGTGAAAGGGAAATAGTCTTTTGGCTGTTTCGTCGTCACTCATTTCCCATAAACTCGACCTAAAATTATTTACAACAAACGGCTTAAAATCAAAAACATCGAGTAATCCAGTGGGCACTCATTAATTTATAATATAAACACAAAGCGCCTAGGATCAAGTAAAAGGGAAGGTGACGGGGAGTCAAAAAAAATAAATAAAAATCGTTGCTAGAGCTTTCTAATATCGTACCCTGAGGAATTCATTTGAAATATAAAAATTAACACAAATAATGTAAAGTGTAAATAATAGTTAATAGCCTAATCTTAACTTAAATTTATTAAATGAAAACAAAAACTTAAATCGCATGTGATGACCCAAAAGTAAAATCATAATGTTAAATCCTCCGACGCGGTAGAATAAAGAAATATTTATTGAGATCAAGCTTAAAACTATTACTTGAATATATAATGATTCTAGACGAAGTTAAATTCTGTATTAAAATTAAAATTCCACGATTTTAAATAAACCTAAGACCATTAAAGCTTTCTGAGGAAACCCAGAATTTAACCGTGGTCAGATTATGGATCTTCTCGCAAATAAATCATGAACGTAGTGATCACCGTGACACCTACTAGAGAAAATTTATAATATTCCGAGAACTCGGAGTGATACCCGACATAATATGAAAAGAAATATACCACAAGATACATGGGCGGAACTCAGAACATATATAAGATAATAATCAAATACCTATCCCATCAACGAAATCACGGTAACCGCCAAATATAATTAGGTTGCTTACCGCAGAACCACAAAATAGGCATAGAAAATAAACGCGTATACGATTTTATTAACTCATCAAAAATCAAATACCGCACAAGTGAATAGCATAATGAAGTTGAATAACATGCATAGGAATGAGTAACCCTGAAGGCCCACGAATACCTAAGAACGACTTCTGCCGGATGAATGCTTCAACCCATTGAAATTCTTAAAGCGAGTATTTAGAGAAATTCCACGATAGGTGCGACAAGTAAGAGCAGGTATGGTGAGTACCGATCAGCATAGATCTAGAATCGAGAATATTCATTATTGAAACCTCTATTAAAATTTATTCACTTATGCGTTTCCAATAAAATCGAGCGTAATAATAGCCATGAGAGAAATCAAAATACAATCTGATACGAATTATAGAATCCGGATAGTTGATCTAAGTACATAAATAAATTCACTACAAATAACCGAATTAAAATACCACGACGAGATGAACGGATTTTGCATGACCTTTAAAACTTCTAAATGGAAAATGTGCAAGTGGAAATCGGCATGTGAACTACACGTTTACTTGTGACCAAGAGTTTCCTAACCAGCGGCGATCTGACTAGGTGTGTGAAATCAACAAACTCCTTGACCTGACTGGCACACATCCATTATAATAACCAGCGCATTTTGAAAATTACCAGTTATTATTAATGCCGCGAAGAAACATGCCAAACCCAAAAGACTTTTCAGAACGTGCTATAGGAGAATCTAGCGCCACTAGTATCAACGGGACTCGATGTGATGGTAAGAATTCAGAAATTCATCTAAATATAATATTAATCCGACGTATTTGAGTACTAGCCCCCAAGATACCTCCGCCGCTCAGACATCCACAAGGAAGCCCCGCCAACAAGCTCTAGTAATTGGCCATGGTCACCACTGTCTTAAAATAAATGTATTACCTTCACTAATTCAATATTTTCAAAACAAGTTGGTCGACTGATGGTTAAAATCGAAATCAGTGACTGACCAAAACCACTGGGTGACAACCATACGCCTTAGTAATCATGGCCACAGGAATTCGGTTGCGTAGGTCGTTGACAGGGAGTCGAATAAACTAATCCACGGAATCTTAAATAAATAACCTGTAGATCCTGGAGAAGTATTGTCCAGACCCCAATTTCACTAGAGATGGTAACAGAAATTAATAAAATTATATAGACGAACTGTTATTTGAAATTGATAGCTTAATTATGAAGTAGGTATTTGCTAAATTTCTATTGATTTAATCGAACGTTTTTTGAAGTTAACAACAATAATTTACATGAGATAACTATAAATGAATTAAATAAATTATCAATCAAGGTTTGTTATAAATGGAGCCCTGACGAGTCGATGAAATTTTTGCACCTGTGAATAAATCAGACCTCACATTGATTTGGAAGATTCAAAATCTCACACGAATGTCCCCGTATTCTTCAGAGCGTCTAAAAATTTAGGATTAGATATTTTCCCCTAAAATCGGAATTTGGAATGTTCCTTGATTCTGACCCTAGTCATAGAAACTGATTTTTTTTTTCATAAAACGATAAATCTATTATCTTATAATACATTAGTTTATGTCACGAACTAAATTGGAAATTTATTATTTTATCGTACGTCAATTAACATTGTAAAAGTTTATTATTTTTTACTTTATATTATTGTAGTATCATGAACCAAATTCAGGATTCACCATATTATTTCTTTCTATTTTATAAAAAAAATTTAAAAGTTCATCATATTCTGGTATTTTAATTTTATTAGAAAATTAAGGGTTGCATTTTATTTTTATTCCATAAACCAAATTAGAGCATTAATGATTTGTGCTTTTATTTTCATTTTATTCCATGAACTAGATTAGAACCTAGCCATTCTACTGATTTTTCCTTATATTTTTTCTTAAACTACCTTGGAGTTCGATTATTTCAATTTTATACTCATGTCATAAACGAAATTATATACTTCGGCAATCAATGATAAAAGAACTATCATTCGGGTAACTAATTCCGGTATAGGTTATAGATTTAATCACTAATAATTTGGAGATACGACCTGAATCAAGGCTACAAAACCATAAACCCCACACCTAGAAGCTATAAATATGACGCCAGTTCAATTTAAAGAGAAAAATTTAACATTTTGAAGTGGCGGATTATATTTTACAACTTCAATAATTACAAATTGTTGTCTGTAAATTAGTGAATGTATGTTAATTTTAATATTAAATATTATTATGAAACTCCATTTAATTCAAAAATAGTATTTATAACTCTACTGTTAATTAACAGTAGTAAATTGTTGGGAGATTTTAAAGTAATAGTTATAAATAAATTTTATGCGAATGGTTACTTTGATATGCATCAAAATATGAAAGACAACTTGAACATCAAAAGATCGGATTGAATTCATTAAAAAAGGGATTTTATTGTGATGAAATTTCAAATGGGACGGCAATTTTAAAATTTAAATTTTATAAAATATGATAATAACGAATCCTGATATAAAAATGATATAAAAGTTACACAGAATTTAGTCGGAAATAGGACTGATTTTTGTTGATTTGGCATTGACTTATATATGGCAGATTTATACGTTAATTTTTTAATGCGATAAAACAAAACTTACTCTTTTTCATCTGATTTCGATCTTTTCTTTTTATTAAAGTTTTAAATTTAGTTTACAGTTTGATTCTTACATTTATTTTCTAAAATATCATTTGTTTCAATAAATTTGGAGCCAATTTGATAATTTGTGCCAATTTATTCAGTTTTTATAGTTTTGTATTTTTTTCATCAATATATTAAGGTTTTATATTTGTCTTTATTCCTTTTTAACTTTTAGTAGCTATTGAGTCATTTTATTTATCAATTTGATTTTACCACTACTAGTTTCTGTGTTGTGCAAAATTAACAAAAAAATATTTCTGTACTAATTAGCTATTGGCCAGCAATATTACTCGTCTTATCAACCTATAAACTAATTAATTAAACATTTCTTGTGAAGCTGTAGAAACTATTAACCTAAGTCTTTCAAATACTTTTCATTTTTCATGATCTTGAATGTAATGAAACTCAAATCTTTATTGTGCTGTGTAAATTCTTTTCATTTGCCACATCGAAAGTTTTGTAAATTGTTTTTTCCACAGAAAACTTATTACATCATAATTATATTAATATATACTATTTGCATAAATAAATAGTATTTATTAATGGTGGGTTTTTGGATTTGAAAATAATCTATATTATCGTTACTGAATTCAAGAGTGAAAACTTTGTTGCTGAAGATGAGCCACATAGTGGACGGCCATTATATGATCTGTAGGAGGAGATACAAGGTGTTTTTAATGAAGATTCGCGAGCCAATACTAGACAAATTGCTAAGAGCATTGGTAGTGACAAAGAGATCGGGAGAAGACGATTGATTGAAATAGAAAAGCGCTACCTGTGCAACGCGTGGATCCATATACGCTAACCGATACAGTGAAGATGAAAAAAGTTACAACTTATGAACACCTACTTCAATAGTACTACCGCAACAATTTCCTGCATCGCCTTATTACCACTGATAAAAGCTGGGTTTAGCGGCAGAACAGTGGTTGCCAATCCCGTGACAGAATCGAAAACTATCCTTACCAACAAGAAATTGTAGCTGAATCAGTTCCGTGACTCTACATGGATTATTTCGATGGGTGTTCTGCTACCTTGTGAGAATGCAGCTGTTTTTGAAAAACGGTGAAGACGAATATCTGATAGCAATCTCTATCTTCAGTTCGACAATGCGATGCTAAATATGACTATCATCACACAGGATAAGATTAAACAGATTTAACTGAAAGTTCTCGAACATCCACCATACTCGCCAGACTTAACTCTCTAATTTTTACTTCCGACTAATAAAATCGACATTACACCGAAAAGATTACACCTGTTTTGTTGATGTGGTACACGACATCCGACAATGGACAGATTTGAAGCTGCAGCAATTCCATGAAGGCTTCAACTAGCTACCTGGATGATGGCAACGATGCATTAATCATAATGGTGAATACTTTAGAAACTTGTGACGCTGAAAATTAGACAACTTACTGTTATTCATTTGCTGACATTTCAGCAGAAACTTTTAAGAGAAACATTGTGACTTAAATTCAATATTAGTAACTGTGATTGCTAGATTAAAATTTCCTCTTGTTTCTGACTTCTTTCATCTTAAAACCAGCGCTTTGGGAATCACCGAAGTGAGTGTATTCACGGTGAACAATTCCGAGTTATCTGGCTTGTACATGACCGGATAATTTAGCTTTTCCACAATTGAGCTGGTTACCGCTTCTATTTCGCCATTCACACCGACAGTTCAAATTTAGTTGTCATAAAACGAAAATTTTCATTATTTAAATTAACAATCACATAAACGACCTGTTTATCCGTCCACCTTCATCTAATATCGACAGCATTTAGAATGATTTGGCCAAAATACTTTCATTTTTATATTGCTGTATATTTGGTAAAATAATTTCTTTTTACATTGTTATTAACATTATTGACTTTTATCATAATATTCTTCGCTCTTCACTGTCTCTCTAGTTCATTTATTCTTCCTTTATATGTGCAATGTTTGATCCTTCCTCATGATCATTCGCTCTCTACTGAGGGTTTGACGTTGGGGTTCTTAAAGTAGATCACTGACCCGGTAAACTGTCATTTGCTACGGGTACCCCCACACCGAAGTACTAGTTCGAGACTAGTTCGATAAAAAATCGTTTTATTTTCTTGCACGAATTTGGATTTGCACTTTGAGATTTAAATCTAATATTGATAACAATAATAAATAAAGGATGAAATTGAATAAAATGGTAGGTGTTGACTTTATCGAATAATGAAGCCTTTTTTTTGTAAGGCATCTTACATAGGCCAAGTACCATGGGAACAAAGCTTTTTCATGCGAGGAAATATTTTTGACTTGAAGTTTATCATTATTTTCAGTTAATTCAATTAAAAAAAACAATTCAGTTAAAGCATATAATTCGAAAATGAACGTTTGACTCTTCCAATCCATTAAAATTCTACATATATAGAGCATAAAACTTCCATATAAAGGTAAATTCAGTTCCGAACTACATCCTACAACCCTTGTCTAAAATTTATTCTATAATTTTTCATATATGAATTTAAGGTAACAAAAACAATCATATAAAAGAAAAAAAACTCACTCTTATGACTTTCCCAAGGTTTGTCGAAAAATTTTTAGAAATTTTCAAATTATTTTAAGAAAAATAGCATTAAATTATGTCGATCTGGCATCGACTTATATAGAGGGGGTTTACACGCATGTTTTTTGATGCGGTAAAACAAAACGCATACACGTTACCATATTTCATCACTTTTCTCCTGGTTTACAGATTTTTTTTAATTAATGTTTCTAATTACATTTTAGGCTTAATTCTCAGTTATTTTCTAGAATATAAGCGTTTTCTAATAATTTTTCTAGCTTTTAAGGTTTTCTTTTGTATTTTTCCATATTTTTATGCTATCTATAATATTTATTACTAAATAGACTATTTTTGATAATTTTTTCGTCCATTAGGATTTTGCGCGCCAGAATTTTATCGGATGTCATGCCAAATAAACAAAAATTTAAAAACTTAGTAAATTAAATTAAAAAAATAATAACATCTCTAAAAATTTAACAAAATAATAAAAAATATAAAAACGAATCTGCTTCAGTTATAAATTATTTTGGATGGCCGAAGATACTTTTTGGTATTCTTGACAGGTCTCACTAAAATTTTACATACGTATATGTTGAAATAGAACTTTAATAGACTTTGAACTCTAAGATCACTAGGGCATATAATTTTACATCTGCTTCAGTTTGCGATGAAATTTAGAACTGAATATGAAATATCTATAAAATAGAAAAAGACACGATGTAATAAATCAAATCAATCAATAACAAATCGAATTTTTCTTGGTGAAAAAAATTGGTTACCGATCAAATGTTGCGGATTTATCACATAACTAATGAATAATAATGAATCCCGGTTGATTCATTGCGAATTCCCTAACAAACACTCATTATTATTCAATGCTCAAGCAGAAGAATATATTTCTGAAATGTTCTCTTTGTCTTTATAAGATCATCGATACATATCGAGTGTCATGAAATCCTTTAGCTACTTACTACATTTAAAAAATTTTCAATTTCCAACTGACAGAGTCATAGTTGATAGAATTGTTAAAAAACTGAAGAATCTGTGATGTGTGCATTTATTTTTTTCTTTTCAAACTCAAAAGTATGTTTTGATTCCATTTCATTAGCGTTAATATGAATTGCCAGAAGTTTGCTACTTTCCACCGATCTCATTATAATAGAACTGGTTCTAAAATCCTATCCGTAAGCTATGTTTTTCTTGTAATTGATTAATATCAGTCATTTCTTGATCAGATTTATGATGTAAATAATTTTCTGTTTTTCAATAGAATAAATCAGTCACAGCTAAGAGTGCTACATGATCTCGAAACTTTAGAAACAGCAAATTATTCTATTATCGAAATATCTCATTTGTTTTTGCGGCATCAGCTGTAAGAACCCATTTACTCCAAATTCATTAAGTTTATTATCAACAATTCCTTTTAGCCTTACTGCTTTTGCATTTCCTTTATTTCATTCATACTAATATTGAAGGTTGTAGTTTTGAAAAACACTATCAGATTTGGACTCTAGCTTTTGAAGTCCAACAATTACACTGGAACCTTTATGAAATTTAATTTCTTTATAAATAGCAGTTTTTCTAATGGGTATGGTATATCTTTGCCAAATGCTTTTTTTAAAAGAAAATTGAGTATATGGGATTTTAGTAAACGATTTAATGATGTTTAAATCTGATCAATTAAGGTGTGGTTATTTTTTCATACTTTTATTTGGTAAAAATGTTAGTTAAGTGCTAAGGTTATTAAAAATAATATTAATAATAATATTAATGAACCAATCAAAATGATATAGAAAAGGACTTTAGTATTGATTATAAAATAAAACAATTAAAACCTAAACTGATTTCACTATCGACTTTTCAAATTGCAATCATGAATTAATTAAAATTGATCTTGTATCATGAGATTGAGATATTGGTGAACCAGTTTTCATTATCTTTAAATGGAATTTCTTTAAAGTCATGGAAATGAGTTTTTCGATTGTTGGTAAATATATTTTCATTATAGCAAGTTTGATTAAAAATATCTTGATTTTTTTGCCTTATAATTGTTTTATTTTTTAAAATTACAGTTTATATACCTTTCTTTTAAAATTAGATCCGGCCTCTTTCATTTTTAATACTTCTACTCTCCTGTCCGTATCACGAGACGGTTTATGACATTCAAAAAAGATCTAAATATATATTTAATAAGGATTTTATTTCTAAAGGCTTCTTACTATTTCATATATTATATTACAATTAAAGAACAAGGGAAATAAAATTAAAAAGGAAATCCCGAAACTCGTATTTTTGCCAACTTTCGATTAATTCTAATTTTAATTAATGGTATGTTTTGTTAACACATTAATTTTTTAATCTTACCAATGATCTTAAACGATTTTTAATTTTGAAAGACCTTTCGACGTATATTTGTAATTTAACTCATTCCTATTATTTAATAAAAATATTTAACTAAAAATACATGTTCAAACTTCTTAAAATTATGTTGTAGAAAGAATGAATAATTGGTTTTGGCCATAGAAAACAGTACCTCTTGCACCTCGCTGTGAAATCAGTCTGCTTGTGGTCAATACTATTTCCAAACTTGTGAATGGAAATTGTAGTGTTTTTAATTATGATCGTGTTTAATATAGTAATAAATAAATTTATTTAAATTTATTTAATACTTCATAAAATTGAGAGAATAACAAATAAATATAATTTCCCCTTTGTCAAAAATTATATTTCTTATCATTTTATATTATTATTAATAATTATTATTTTATGATTACATTGAATAATAAAATAACTATATTGAATAATATATTTATATTAATTGTTAATTTATGACTTTAACCATATAATATTTCCATAAACATAATGTTGAGCTACATATAACTGAAGTATTGTAATTCAATTTCTAGAATATTAAGACAAGTTTATTTCGATCACAAACATACACATTATTACATGCTATTTTATAGATAGCTATAATATATTGTGTGTGTAATAATGTATGATTTTGTTGGGTATTTATTACAAGTCGGTACTAATTTCTGACTTCTCGATATTCCTTTTTAAATAAATATAACGACTCAACACAATAGCGTTTATTCAAAATTACCACAATTGTTTATAACACTTCATCCTCATGGTTTTCAATAAAACTTTCGAGCTGAGGTAAGGTATTTTTTCTGAACCTTTGAACTTCTTGAAATTGTCTTCGACCAACTGATCATTTTACAAACTTGTTTTCTCTTTTTATTCCGCGCTTATAATTAAATCTGATTTTCATGTTGATATGTTAACTGTCAGTCATCTCTCGAGATTATTAATTTTGGATACAGCTCCTCCTATTTTCTACACCACATTTATTTATTCCCAATTTGGTTATTTTCCTCTTATTTTTCTTTAATTATACTAATTTATTTTCGGGTCATTTCATCAATTCATTGACAATTCACTTTTTATCCCAGGTTTCTCTTGCGAATCATTTGTTTGTGGGAGAATATAATCACACTGTTTGGGTTTTTCTAATTGACTTTTCTTTAGTTATCTCTTTCTATGGACCCTCATTGATTTTATTATATACTTGAATTCATCTGTATCTGCCATACCAGTTTTCGCAAAATATTCAAAAATTTTATAATTAAAGATTGATATTTTTACTACAAAGTTTTATTTAACTTCACTTATTTGTTAGGATTAAATTTTGTAATCTAATTTTGACCACTTCCACATATCAAAATAACTACTAACTTTACATACATGTATAAACTTGGTTATTTTTTGACACCCAAAATAGAAAACATAATTAAGTTTAAATATTAAAAATTCCACCATTTTCACCTATATTTCACCTATATTTTATCATTTAAAAATTTATCCTAAATGAAAGCTAAAATAAAATATATCCGAAAAATTTGTTTAAATGGATACGCCAAAGTTCGATAATGATTTTTTATATTAGTAATTGATGTTACATGATTCACAAACTTGTACCAAAATTTCGGTCGACTCATGATGCATCAAATAAGCCATTACTCGGACGAGTAATGCACTATAATACAACAAGATTATATATTTGAATGGCAATAGCTCCTTTTTTTATTATTTAATTATTAAAAAATAGCCAATTATAAATTAAATTCTCGCATATTTAAAGTGAATCTTTTTAAAAATGTCTTTTCTTTCAGTTAAAGATTTACCTACCTGCTTAATTTATAATTATTCGAAATGGTTCATTTTATCTGTAACCCAAATGATATAAGCTTCGTTGATTTTTTCATAAACTTTACGAAATAACTCATTTTTATCGTTATTTTATTATCGAAAATTAAAAGCAATTTCAGAGAAATTAAATTTTCTAATTATATTATTGAATTTTAAGGAAAAAGGTTTAACAACCAAAAAAATATAAAAACACGATTTTTGCACCATATTTGGTGTGACAGTGTTGAGGGCTTCGATAATTTCAAAGATTTTTATTTAGAAATGATAGACTTAATTTTTTTTGAATACAATTTTTTATGAGCTTGCAAGTCCACGGGTAGTATAACGAAATTAAAATTTTTCACTTTGAAAAGTTGATTATTGATTCTGATTTTGAAGCGAATTTTGTTAAATAACTGCTGTTCTCAATTAAAAACATTTATTTAATAATCACATCTGAAATCAATGATAAAAAAATAATCATACAAAATTATATTAATTATGCTATATACCAGGGATGACGAACCTTTTTTTGACTGCGTGCCAATAAATATTATTTTTATAAAATGAAAATACATGCGTGCCAATACAAATTATTTTTATTAAATGAAAATAAATGCTTTTAAAAATTATATATAGATTCATTTCTATAATATGCTGACATATTTTTTAATGGGATTTTTGTTGCTGAATATTTCTCGATAATGCATCAATATCCGGATCATAGTTTGACAATTTTAATGAAATACAAGCCTCCCCACATTCATCGGTAAGTCTGTTTCGTACATCAGATTTTATATTATTCATAATCGAAAATAGACTTTCACAGCTATACGTTGATGAAAATATTGTTAGAATAGCTAAAGACAATTTCTTCATCGCATTAAATGTTTCTGGGAGCGAACACCATGTCTTCAACAACATATTATTCATGTTTTCGTATTCTTCATTTAATCTTTTTTTTTCATTATTTTCTATTTCTTGCCTTAGCTCTATAAATTTCAGCTTCCAAATAGAACTTGATTGAAACTCTGCCAACTGCATTTCTAAATTCTCCAACTGTAACCAGTCTAATTGATCCATTTTAGCAGTTTCCAAATCAAACTTGTCTGGATATTTAATAAAGTTAATTAATGGTTGAAATTTTTTGAAATCTTGAAATCTCTTAGCAAAACTGTCTTGTATGTCATTTATAACTTGGCTATAAAAATTTATATTAATTTCATAGACTCCATGAATAGAAAATTTTTGGAGGTGATCTTTCAACAAAGGAAAATACTTAAAATTATTGTTGTCAATATCGCGTTTAAATATTACTAATTTGGACTCAAAACCTTCAATAATATCGAACATTACATCAATTGATTTTCCGGGACCTTGCAATTTAATATTTAATTCATTTAAATGGTTGGAAATATCCGTTAAAAACATTAATTTGGTGGTCCAGTTATTATCAAAAAGTTCAGGAAATTCGGGTTTTTTATCATTAAGAAACATGATAATTTCATCAAAACATTCTACAAAACGTTGTAACACAAATCCTCTACTAAGCCAGCGTACGCGATTATACATTAACAATCCATGATAATTTTAACCTACCTCTTGTAGAAGCAACTGAAATTGCCGCTTATTCAAAGCTCGAGCTGCTATAAAATTTATTACTTTGGAAACAATACTTAAAATATCATCAAATGCTGCCAAACCAGACTTCGCACATAGAACTTCTTGATGAATTATACAATGAAAATTAATAATTGGATGCCCAACGTGTTCTTGAAAAAGAGATACAAAACCAGCTTGCCGTCCTATCATTGAGGGAGCTCAATCAGTTGTAATTGACACTATTGTTGATGTATCTATCTCAGCTATTTGAAACGTTTTTATAACTGCATCACTAATATCTTTCCCAGTTGTTTTTGCTGATAAAGAAACTAGTGAAAGCAATTCCTCAACTATTTTTTCTCCTTTAGCATAACGAGCAATTATGGACAAGCGAGCTGAAGATGTTACGTCGTTACTTTCATCAAGACATATAGAAAATAGCTTTGCTGAACGTATATCATTTATTTTTTTAATATTAATATTTTTATGCATTCTTAATATCCTGTCTTTAACAGTATTTCGACTCATACTTAATTCTTCAATGCGCTTAAGTATCTGCTCTTTATTTTGAAAATCTTCAAATAAATGTGGTGCACATTTAATGAAAGCTTCTTTAATATAATCTCCATCGCTAAATGGTTTGCTATGAGTAGCAATAGTCTTGGAAACCTCAAAACTAGCAGCAGCTAAATAATTTGTATGTTTCAAAAATGTAGTGAATGAGTTTGATTGTAAATTTTTATTTTTAACGTCATGTGCAATATATTCTTTTTGTTCTGAATCACTTTTAGATAAAAGAAATGAATGAGTAGTTTCATAATGACGTTTTACTGAGGATTTTCTGCACACTACTGTATTTCCACACAACGCACACAGGGCATTGTTATTGCTTTTCATCATTCCATATTTATCAGTCCACCAATCTTGAAATGGTCTGTTAGAGCTGGCCTCTGTTTTCCTTTTCTTATTTTCTGACATTCTAAAGTTGAAACATATTATTTATTTATCATTAAAATTGTTAATGAATTACCTTTTGAAATCAATTATAATTGTCTTCTAAAATATAAATAGATTTTTTTTTATTAGCAAAAAATAATACTAAAATAAGAAAACACAATTTTCAATCGCACTTACAAAGTTTTTTAACTGAACTGAATATATATAGTGAATTTCAATTTTGGCGAGAATGCAGATGTTCATATATATATGTATGTATATATTTGAAAATCCAAAGCATACTATGTTCATTTTAACATTTTTTTTATATTTAAAATTACATGTTCATACTTGTACATACCTATACCTACATACGCAAATAATATAATTATATTATAACGTTATGAATAAAGGCGCCAGAAATCTGGAAGTTTGTTTTTAAATATCAAAATTTATGCATTAAATTTGAATTGAGTTCACAATTTTTCCAATATCAAAAATGCATTTGGATTAGTCAGTACATTACATATGTATGAAAATGAAAAATATTATACGTGCCAGCGAAAATTTAGCTGCGTGCCACTTTGGGCACGCGTGCTATAGGTTCGCCATCCCTGCTATATACTAATTCAAATTCGTGACATTTTACATATTTACATATTTAAGCATTTATTATATTTAATATTGAATTAAATTAACATACGCTAAAATAATTATTACATAAATGTAATTTATAATGATAACTAGGATAAAACTATAAAAAGGTTTTTTAATTTTAACCAAAAAATGAAAAATTTTGTTTCTAGGGGTTTTTGGCTTTCTATTTCCTCTGTTTATGATTCTGAAGCCTTCCTTAATATAAAATTATCTTAATCTACGGTCGACCTTATAAAATTAAAGAGCAAGCAATTTTACTATTTTGAGCAATGAAACCTTTAATTTTTAAACTGAAATTTTAGTAAATTTTATGCTAAATAAAATTTACTGAAAAAATAAAATTAAGATTTACCTTTGATAATTTTCCAAAACCCGAATAATACGAATACAACAGTGGTGAGTATTGATTTGTTTCTTTTTTGATTTCCCAGTCGTTATGCCATGAATTTATACAAGTCAATACAAGCCGCCTATCAAGATCACCAAAATACTCGGTTGGTTATGCAGAAATTACTACACCTGCATGCCTATCAAAGTCTATTAAAGTATTATTCTGTCAACAGAATTATACACAATCTGCTGACAATAAAATTATCAATAAATATTATCATTATTTTTTATAATTATATTTGTTAATAAATTAGCCCCATCCATCACAAGTTTTACTTCCTAAAAGATTTTCCTCATCATCAACAAAGTATTCATGAAGCAAATGTCATATAAATGACAACATGAAAATTATATACAATAAATCTGCGAGTCATAATATAACAAATATTATTAACCAATTTTTATAAGGACCCCTAAATTTGTAAAAATGTCAAAATAATGTTTACATCAAATGCTAGTATCCTTTATTTTTTTTGGAATTGGAATGGGAATATTGGTTTCTAGACATGATCATCGGAATAGGTATGACAAATTGTTTAAGAATAAATGTTATCTCCTTCTGTTTGTTTGACCAAAAATGGGATCTTCTCTGTTAGATTTAGGTATCGGATACCTAGAAGTTTGTCTACTGGCTACCGTTATTAGAAATTTTACCATTAACACCATTATCTTTTTGCCACATCTTACGAATCACATGGTGTCACTTCATCTAAATTTTTGAAAACTAGATTTTGGCAAATACTAGAAGGGTATTGAGGGCCTCGGATCTTTACATTTATACCTCGACTCATATGCGGTTCGAGTCGGATTTCCGATATGCGGATTGTTACTTATTTATTGGTATGATATATATAAATGAATAATATTCTGAATAGTTCTGATGAAAATATAAGACAATTCATTTCTCATTGAATAATTTATTGGCTACGAATGATGCTTTATATTAATGAATGGTCTTCTGCATAGGTCTGAAGAAAGCATAGGATAATTCATTTCTCATTGAATAATTTATTGGCCACGAATAATGCTTTATTTGTATGATATATATAAGTGAATGATATTCTGAATAAGTCGGAAGGAAACAAAGACAATTCATTTCTTATTGAATAATTTATTAGATGCAGTCATTGCTCCTATTCGTTTTCTCGTGCTAGACTCTTAATTGCTCGACGATAGGCAAATTGTGGCGGAATATATATGTCTCGGAAATAAATGATTTAAAAAAACTTTCCATTGAATCAAACTATACCTTTACACTCATCCTCGTTTCTCTTCATCAGCTCCTCTCTTCTGACTTCGCCTCGTCGGTTGGAATTGGTACCATCGTTTGTCTTCGGAGTCATTGTTATTGTATCCCTTGGTGTATTCATTTTTCTTTTTTTTCAAATTTCAGCAGTGATAAACTGATTTATTTCTCCTATAATCGGCAATATATACCTGCCTATGCCGGTGTGACATTTAGTCGGTATTGATCGATAAATTTTCTGTCCTTTATGCGATTTGACATTTAGAATTTCTTATCGATATATAATTTTATTTGAATATCTGGTATTTTGTGCATTACTCCTTCTGCACTGTCACTCATTCATCGTTGGCGAGCCGCGACGTCATTTAATACTTTGTTGCTTGATCGGTGATTTTATTACAATTTTTATTCATTTATACTGGAAAATATTTATTTGCTAGCTTTCATCTTTCCGGTTGTAGTTCACTCTGTTGATTTTTTATATTTTTCGTACTCTCCTTATTCACTCCTATTTCTCTAGGTCCTAAGATCATTGGATGTCGTGGCTCCTTCCAAATCCAATTCACAATCGAATTGTCAGGAAGTCAATATACCCAATCTTTAGTACTGACAAAAACGACAGTCATTGTTCATATTTAATGAGATAAGAAGGGTTTACAAGTAATTTGCCAACAAATTGATTGTCTTAAAGTTTAAAAGCATTAGCATATAAATCTATTGTTGACGAGCATTTGAGCATGCTACTAATTATAGGATCAGTTGAACATAACATTCGACGAAGTACATCTTCATTTGTATTTTGTTTCGACGTTTTTCGGGAATAATTCTCACAAAATTTTCTGAAATTCGTGAGTAGGATAACTTCATGTCCATGGATAAGAATGCGATGCCGACTTGGTACCATTGGATAACATCCATTCAACTGTACATACAGTTCAGCTGTTTTTCTGTAATAAAACTGAAATTTTTCAGGATTTATTGTGAGTTTAAAGACAGTGTTAGTAACACTAAATGAATTCTTTTCATCAAACTCTGATCAATACCAAAGATGGTGGACACAATTTCCACCTCCTGGTTAAAAAGACTTGCGTTGTCATCATTGGAAGTGCCAGATCCTCTAGTTTTTTACACACCAACAACCAGTTCTATGTTGTGTCTTAGTTTCTATTGAATATATTGTTTGGCTTGTAACACAGTAGTGGCCATATCCAATTCTTCTCGAGCCTACCATTTTTTGATTGTTTTATCCTTACCATTCTGCATCATCAGCTATAAATTTCAAGCTTACTGAAATAATGGTAGTTTGCAAATTCTGCCACACATTCTGAATGTAGGTCTCTTCTGCCTTTAATTCAACAGCTGCTTCTTTTTATGAATTTATAGCTTACTGGTCGGACAGTTCAGAGTAGATGAAGGCTTTAGGTTAATTCACATAATGTAATTTGCTACACCATCCATTCAAGAGGAGCAATGCAGGTTAAAAGGATACTTTGTTCTTGACCAAAGTTACGATGTTCATTGCCAATACTCACTCAAGTGTAGGTAGAATTCCCAATAGATCCATCAAAACCGATTTTATGACGAAGTGTTAAATTGATAATTGCTGGGACTAGTTGTACAATAGCTTGTTGTAATTCACAAAGACATAGTGTAGTGCGGAAAATCAGTGCCTACAATTCTAAAGAGGCACTAAAATCAGAGATTGAAAATTTCACAATTGGAGGTGTTAGCCACAGAACTTCTGGTGATAATAAGATCCATTAAAAGGCAATATTTTAAATACAATGTTTATTATTTTTAATACAATAATATATTTAAACAAATTCATCATAATTCAATTGAAGAGTTTCTATAAAAATAATTAATGCATAAATAAGTCAACATACAGTAATAATTTAATTTATAATTAAAATACCTCACAGGAAACATGCAAGTTTCTTTTCTCTCACATGATTATTTGATGGGTAGATGTTGCAAACAGCATCTGATTGCATCTGAGACAGTTCAAAAGTAGACTCGAGAACATCCAGGGAAGTAGTAAAATTATAAGAAAAATATCTTTAGTACCTATTATTAACTCGGAACTTGAGTTTGTTATGTTTGATTTAATTTTTAGGTTTTTGTTTGTTTCTATTGTGTTTTGGCAGTCGACTAGAAAGCTGTAATTTTATAAGAAATCGCACCTAAAATGACTTGTTTTACTTCAGCTATGTTTAAATCCCAGCTGTAGGCTAAACTATTTATGTTTATTGTTAACGGTTGTTTTCCGTATGTTTTGATGTTGCTGCCATTTGTTGAACAAAGTTCCAAATTTTCCTCTTAACATTTTGAACAAGTAATTGGGTAATAAACTAACTATCGAACCTATGTAAACATGGAATTATGTATTTTTATTTTGCACCGTGAATGTTTCACTGTCGCTACATATCGGTTCTGTCGATGATGACTTTAATGGTTTTCCGGTTTGCTTCTATTTTTGGAATATAGTCTATTACATTTAAAAGCCTTGTTTCCAAGTGTGTTGTGGAAATAATACCAGTTTTGGTTTTTGGTCATTGTTTTGTGGGTTATATCGATTCTCGGAATTTGATCTTTGCCTGACGTATCTGTTTCGATTGTCTTGATATTATTGATTTCTCCTTGATTCCCTCATTTGTGAAGTCTGTATGTCATTTCTGAGATTTATGTTTTCAATTATAACAAGTGTGATACCAATGAGACTGAATTCTGACTCATTCGGCTTTATTTCGATAATTGAGCAATCGATCGAGATTAATTATCGCCAATTTGACCTTAAAATTTCAATAATTTTAATAAATATTATCATCTTCAATCAATAAAAGATATATCTGAGAGCCGGTTGAAGTACTTCTATATACCAAGTCAACAAACGGATTCTTGAAATTATCGTTAGACTTTTGTTTCACTGGATCCTTATTATAGTGAAGGAATTTGATTGCAATATTTGTGTTCATTGTCTCAAATTGACAAACGTTGATCAATTTCATTGGAAACCAATCAGATTTCCATTTTAAGTATAAAAATAAAAATCCATTATATTAATACATATTACCTTTTAAGTTAGATTTCATAGGTCTTTCTCTTTCCCGAAGTATATCATCCTAACGTGGTACTACTAATATGCTATATAAAAAGCAGAATTGATCATTGTTTCGAACATTAATTAAAGATTGACATTTGTTTAGATATTTTGGCGTTATTATGTAACTCCAATCTGTAAAATAATTTAATTTATATCTAATAAAATATTAGAAAACTCACCAGATACATGTATTATATTTGATATTTTAGTTACAATCATTGTAACCTACAATATTCGATTTATTCTCCATCCACTACTTAGATGTGTGTATTTTTCCAACTTATCCTTTAATTTTTCAATGTCACCTTCAATAAATGATGTTGACATTATTCCTGCTTTATTTGATAAACCATTGCTTGAGCTAACCATTTTGGTAAAATCAGCAAAGTCGAAATTGAACTTCAATTGTTCCCATTCGTTAAATATTTGCTTTTAATTCATTGATGAGACTATTTTTTACATATATTTCTGGTGAATAATTTTGAGATACATCACTCGTCAGCTCAACGCGATTACCCTGTCAAACTTGCGACGGATGTAATTCTGCTTTTCTGTTATTCCACTTTTGCTTGATGTAGTTGTACCGTGTACCGGCTTGTTAAGATTTAAATCAATAATTATTAAAAATTATCTAAGTCTTGTAATATATTTATCATTTTTCTTAGGTTCTTGGGGGTTTGATATTTTATCTAGTACTGGAAAATGAAATTAATATTTATAGTATAAATATTCTTACTCTTGGCATTTTATTATTCTTTGTTTCACCAAACCGCCTTAGATGATTACCATGTTGTTCAGAGATCATCTACCATAATGGTAAGACATTCAGGACATGCATAACCCAACAAGTTATCATTTATTTTGAATTTGGATGTTGTAACAGACTTGTAATAATTAACATTTTTGTGACTTTCAGCCACATAAAATTTATATAAATTGCATTGGTTAACTTAAAAAAGGTTAGTAATATATAATAAAATAGTTATAATATTTTGTTGACTTTGTAAATTAAGATAAGATTTTGTTTATATACCAAGCGATCTCACACATTGAACTTCTAACTAATATAATAAAGTAAGCTGTAGGAAATTATTTTGAATTAACCAATCAGATTAGAGAAAGGGGTAGGAAAATATTTACAACCAACCAATCAAACTTAAGTAAAGCTTAGAAAATTACTTAGATTCAATCAAGTAATTCACACACAGATTTTAACTTACACTGTATTACTCATACAACTATTACACACGCATCTCATAAACTCTCATTAACCAATCAAAATCATGCATTGATATTGCATATGAGTAATATTACAGCGCATCAAATGAAAGTTATAAATTATTTCATCAAATTGAATCAAAGTTTTAAAATATTTGTAGTGAATTATTACATGAGAGTACTTAATTGTTACAACAAATTAATAAAATATTTCATTAAATTGCAACCAAGTTATAAAATTTTGCAATTGAATTTAATCAAAATTGCATACAAGTTATTATATATTTCAATGATTTCCACAACATTGATAAATTCATCAAATTGCCTAAAATAATTAAATATTACAACAAAGTAACAAAAAGCTTATCGAGTCTTGCAAAAATAATAAACTTTTCATTTAAACTAACAGTAAATTATATCACAGTCATGAAGTGTTTTGGTCTAATTGCAACAAGGTTAAGAAATCTTTCATCGAGTTACAACAAAGTTATAAAATATTGTGGTGAATTGCATCACAGTAATTTATACTTTTATCAAATTGCCACAAACTAACAAAAGATTACAAGGACTTGCAGCAGATAATATTTAAAAAAAATAAAACAAACAGTAAGTCACACCAGTGGTATGAAATAATTCATTCAATTGTTGGGCAAAAACTGATAAAACCCTTTTTCTTTTATTTTTGTTTAGCCAGCACGAAAATTTAAAATTATGTAAAAACGGAAATTTAAGGAAAAATAAAATAAATAAAAATTTAATAAAAATTTTGAGTCATAAAAATGTAAAAATTTAAATTTAAATCAAAAAGAATAAAAATTTTATTAATTTTGGAATATTCGAGAAATTCCTTGTTTTATTGCATCAAAACACACACACAAACAATCATGATATAAAAGGCGGTGCTGGTTAAGCAAAATTCAATGCTATTCTTTTCATTGTTACCAGACAATCTTTGCCACTTAGTAATTTTTGTAAATCTCTCGAAAATCATTTTATTTGGAAGAAGTAATTTTATTTTTGTTTTGTATTTGATTTTATGATTAATATGACATGGTTATTAATGATTTTTTTTTATTTATTTATTAATTTTTTTTGAAAAACCTTTAAAGAAACGTTCTTTTGTGATCGAGAAATTCCACTCCGTATTTTTGAACCTCCATCATGAAAGGATTTGTTCTTGAAGTATACTACTTAAATTTTGTCGACAATAATCGATTTACGACGCACAAATGATAGACCACATGCATACAAGCTAATAAAATGAAAGTATTTTATTTTCGTTACACAGGATCGAACCGGTCATTAGTGGGGGAAGCCGCGGTGCCGGTAGTAACCAAGCCTGCTTTACGTCCCGGACGGCGATTGCTGGGTAGGACGGTTGGAGAGTCCTTGGCCGGAGTAGAATTTTGGATTTGATTCTGGTAGGGCAACTGGGATGGGGCAAAGATAAGCGGGTAAGTTACCGCTTGCCCCTCACGACTTGCAGCTAGGGCGACTTCCAGCCCTCGGATTTGAGTGCGGAGACTCTGATTCAGCTGACGTTCCTCTGCCCAGCCCCTTTGAGCTGCTGTTAGGCGTTGATAGGTAGTCTTTAGCCTGGCTGGGTCCACCCAGGTAGCTTTCACTTGTTGCACCTCCTTGGTGAGTTGTATGATTTGTCTGTAGAGTGATTGGTTGTCCTGCTGTGCTCGGGATAGTTCCTGTTGCAACACTTGAGTAGTTTCCATAGCTAATATAAAACAAAAAATAAGTAGAGTAATTCAAGATCGGGGTGCGATTGCGCCATTTTAGCGTTACGTTAAACAAAATTTGTAAGAAAAGGAATTTTATCTTCGGGAAAAATAAATAACAATAATTCACAACTTTTATCTTAGACATTAATGAGCGAATAACACAAAATCACAAGTTGCTATTAAAGTTCTCGATCATTTATAACAAAATACTAAGAGGTGATCGGATTGTCACAAATCAAGGAAAGGACGATTGGAGCTTCTTCAGGGGAATCGGCTTGCCACCCACTCTTCGGGGGTGTAGCCCGCGATTGACATTACTGGTCTTCTAGTGTTGCGGGACCGGGCCGCATTGCTCGGTGGGATCTGGTTTGGAGAGATCTGGCAAGGATGCCAGTAGGAGTCGGCGATTCGACTCGCCCGCAAATCCTCCTCTACATTCGCCAGATGCTGGCGAGCTCGGGTCACCTGCTCATTTAGGTCGCATTGTTGCGCCACTAAGCTCTCCAATTGCTGCCAGGCCTGTTGATAGATTTCAATCGACGGAATCCATTGAGTGGACATCCCTCTTCCCAGATTATCCCGATCGAGGAATTTCGACGGTGGGAAATCCGGACATCGTTCTTGGCGGTGTTGGGCCCACGCCCATCTCCAGCGATCAGCAAGGGAAATCGTGGAGTTAGTGGCTGAAACAAAATATCATCAAATTGCTATTCACGTGTGGGACGCTTTCATAATTCGTCACGTCTATCAGTCCGTTAATCATTACTTCCAACACTTCTCCTACTATGGTGTTTTCTAAATCGTCTTCCCCGTCCTCGTTTCAAAAACTGGGGTGTTATGAGGGTCGTATAAGTTCGAACAACTGTTTTGTCGTGGTCTGGTGGTTCCCAGTTTCCTATCGGCTAGTGGCTTGGGAATTTACTTGCGACTAAGGGACATTATTTTATGGTGCGTTGACTAATTACGGGAAGCATGTTGATTAATTGTAACTTACAAAATCAGTTAATGATAAACTTATTCAATCATGTTAATATTATACCAACATTGTTTAATCCTAATATTAATATTATTTGTCCTGAATATATTCACTTAGTGATACTTATCTATTCCAGTCGAAAATGTGGGATAGTATTAATACTTTACGTTGTAGGTGAAATGATTTAGGGTGTTTATTTATTCATACTTTATTATTATTGACTAATTCTATAACCACTCTTAAATGATTTCATGACTAAATTATTAAGTAACTTTGATTATCAAATATTTAAAAGATTTTATTTAAGAATAATATTGTAGATTATAAGGTATAAAATCATTGAAGGATATTATAATCAACGTTATTCAGTGATTTAATCATAAAATTATTTAAGAGTGTTTATAAAATTAGTCAATAATAATAAAATATGAATAAATAATGTTACAATAATTTACCATTAGATGCAGGGGCCATCTCCCCTGACCCTTCTCCCCTTGAAGGCATTCTTGATTTCATTGTCAATTCGTTCGAAAATTCCATCGATTTTTCTCCGGCAATTCTATAATTATTTGGATCAAATGAATGTCGCGTTTAGTTGTTTACGTTATGGTATTTAGTAGTGGGTAGATAACATATCCGGCCGGAAGTGTCAATTTAGTGACTTGGCCGATTATTTATTTTCATCGAATGTCGACAGTTCGACGTTTCATCGTATCCGCATGATTTAGTAAGTTTATCTTATATATAATGTTTATCTGACGTTAACTACACCTTTTAGTCTTTATTGCAATCTGCTATATGGCCGGTTGAAAAATGGTTTTATTTACAGTAAATCAATGGTTCCACCGAGGCTAGCATTTTAAATAATTCAATTTTTCACGAATTTATTATTGTTATAGGAGTTCGGGGCTACTCTTTAACCAATGCTGGAATAATCGTTCAATATTTGTCGGAGTAAATTTTAGTCGTTTTCCTTTACTTGATTGGGTTCAATGCTGGTCAAGTATCTAATATCTTACGACATCGCTCGGAAAAATGGATTATTCATACTCTGACTTGAATTTGGATTTTGGCAGAAATGATGGAGTGCAATCACTACTTAAATAAAATCATGGCTTTTCTTTCGTTGAATTCATATTCATTATTAATTGGAATTTAATTCTAGCCATTTAATTCATTTACAAATTTATTTTATCAATGATGCTAATTTTTACTCTATAGCAACGATTTCGGGTTAGTTCAGTTTTAATCGACGAATTTGTATTAATTTATTTTTAAGCAACGAACCTATTTTATTCTATCTTTAATTACTTTATTTTTAATCCACGAATTTATATTATTTAAAGAAAAATTTTGTTTTTAATCAATAAATTACGTTACTTTTATTCGAGGAATTATTTTAATTTAAATCAAGGAATTACTTTATCAATGAATTACTGTATTTTTTAATAAATAGTTACTCTAATTTAAATCAACGAATTACATCAATTTTAATCACTCGAATTACTTATTTTTACTTTAAAATTTGTTTAATCGATAAATTACTTTACTCAATGATTTACTTTATTTCAATCAACAAATTACTTTAGTTTAATCCATAAATTAATTTATTTTAATCAACAAATTACTTTAGTTTAGTCCATAAATTAACTTATTTTAATCAACAAATTACTTTAGTTTAATCCATGAATTACTTTATTTTATTCAACAAATTACTTTAGTTTTTTCCATGAATTAATTTAGTTTAATCAAAAAATCACTTTAGTTTAATCCATAAATTAATTTATTTTAATCAACAAATTACTTTAGTTTAGTCCATAAATTAACTTATTTTAATCAACAAATTACTTTAGTTTAATCCATGAATTACTTTATTTTATTCAACAAATTACTTTAGTTTTTTCCATGAATTAATTTAGTTTAATCAACAAATTACTTTAGTTTAATCCATAAATTAATTTATTTTAATCAACAAATTAATTTATTCCCCGTACCATTACCCTTTAATAAGCCTTAGACGCATATTGTGATTATGTTATATTTACTGAGTGCCCACTGGACTACTCGGTGTGATGATTTTGAGCCGTGTGTAATATAATTTTAGGTCGATTTTACAGATATGAGGAAGCAGCCACAAGACCTCTTCCTTATTTCTCGTTTCTTCTATACGGATAATATTGACGTTACGACCCCTGCGTTCCGCACGCTGGGTCTTCACGGGTACATATCATTGGCGATTTCCCACGCACTTACATGAATCTGTACTATGTATATTTTACTAACTTGCAATGTGTGTTGGCTGTGGGCCGGAAAAATTTCGACAGATTAATTAATTTTATTAAATGCATAAGACAATGTTTAAATATTTCAAATATTTATTAATGTATAACATATAAAATTACCATACATTCCAAAAAAACTTTCATAATAGAATTTTCATAGCAAAAACAAAATACTTCTCCCCCCACGCCGACATCCAAGCAGAGCTCTACCGAGGTTGCGAGGATGCGACGTGGAGAGTTTCAAATAAAACTAATTCTCACCTAAAAATTTCGTAATAGATTTTTAATCAATAATTCAAAATCAAATTTTGATTTAAAATGGTTAAATTTTATGTGAAAATGAATCGGTATTTATACCTATTTTCTGTCCCTAACCTTGCGTGTTAAATTTGATGTAGTAAAACAAAATTCGACCTTGTTATTTTCTAGTATATTCTATTCTTTAATTTTATTATTTTTCAATTTATTTTAATAATTTTTCATTTAGAATTTTTATTGAATTATTACTAATTCAAATTTTTTGATTTAAGTTTCATTTTCATGAACTTTTATTAATTTATCAATTTTCGTTGAATTTGTTGGGTTTTCGTGTTATATTTAGGTTTGTATCGTGCGAATCTTGTTGCATTTTGTTATTATTTTTATTTTATTTTTATGTTTATTATTTTATATTTAATTCTCTTTTTTCTCATACTTGGTAGGGTTTAATTGGTGTTTAATAGGTCTATTTCAAATTTGCTTGTTATATTTGCATGTGTGTTACCGATCCATTTAAACATTCCTCAAGGCCGTTCGTGTTCTGGCCCAACAAGTGTTATTAATTGCCATAAATTGCCCAGGATACTTCTAGTATTACTATTATTAAAATATTACGGTTATGGTATTATTATTATTATTAAAATATGATTATAATTATTATTAATATTATCTATACTACTGTTATTATTATTACTGAAATATTATTATTATTATTGTTGTTGTTGTTATCATTTATACTACTATTATTATTATGGTTAACAAAATATTATCATTATTATTATTATGGTCGATACTAATATTAATAGTACCCTATTCTTGCTATTATTATTATTAATAAACTATTATTATTGTTATTAGCATTACTGATATTATTGATATACTTATTAACAAGTTGAAATATTACACTTAAAATAAAATAAAAGAGAAAAGGAAACGAAATCTTTACTATCATTTATTTCGAAAAACGAAAAGAAAGTAAAATCCAAAAAGGAAGAATTAAATTTTCCAATTTTTCGGAATTTTGTTTGTGGGATTGATCCTATGAATCCTACAAGAGAGACTCAAAGGCAATTGAATCAAATCAATAAAGAACCTTAGTACAAAGTCCTCAGATCTTGTGAAGCCTTCTCTCCGGAGCCAATCCTTCGGGAGACTTAGAAATACCTAAAATAATAATTAAAAAGGGTGCAAAATTACAACCTTGGGAATTTGACGATTGTTGACTCGTTGCTATGGCAGCGTGTGAAGAGCAAGGGATGAGTTGCTTTGATGCAACAAAACAAAAAAATAAAATTTAAATTGTTGGAGAAATAATTTTTTAATATCATTTTACAATAAAATTTTTTAAATCATTTTAGGGGTAATTTAAATTAGAAATTTCTATATTTGAAGCTAATAAATTTAAATTTGGTAAATTAATTTTTTTAAATAGAAAATATAAATTTCATAATGTTATTGTAATGTTGATAATATAATGAACTACATAACTACCCTTGGTTATCACAGGTATTGTCAACGTTATCGTTGCTAATGCCTGTTATAATTAATTGATCATAAAAACCAGTAGATTCCGTTAAGACATATAAGTAGAAAAGGACATACCCATCCTTCCCTCATCCAGATGACATAATCGTCTGTTGTATTAAAAATGATTAAAATATATTACTACATTAATACTTATTATGAATGAAATAGAGAATAATAAAAATAAAGTTAAAAATTAATTTGTTTAGTGGATCCACATAGAAAGACTCTAGAGCAATTCCGAAGAGACATAGCCGACTACCATCAAACCGCAATAGCACAAACTCAAAGGGCAGAGGCCATGGTGCGGAAGTGCCGCTACATGGAGCAGACATGGCTTCGCCCCGAAGCGGCAACCAAGTTGAGGTTAGAAATTGACACATTGAAGACTCAGTTAACTCAGAAGGACGAAGCCCTGCGGTCGGCCGAACAGAGGGCCCAGGAGCTAGAAAAACAGGTAGCAGAATGGAGGTTGAGGGATAACATCCGGACAGGCCTCTTGCAGAAGGGTGTCCACCTGTCTGAAGAACAACAAGCAATAGTGTTGAGGAATGCCACCGAAAAGACGCTGGTATAGGAAACGTAATAGCAGGCCCCTCACATGCATCAGAAGAGTTGCCGAAAAGGAATCGCAAGAGGAACCGGCCAAACAAAAGAGAGAGGGAGCGGCAGTTCAGATTAAATCGCGCTCGCCTGTTGGGGCATATCTTAGATGCCAATGGGTTTTGATTATGTAATTATACACTTAACTTGACTTAATTAATAGATGTGAATAACTTATTAATCATGTAATTATAGATGTTAATTGTTTATTTATTTTAATATAACTTGTTAACTTAATGTTGAATTTGTTATTGACGTGTGGATGTGATTGAAGTTGTTGAATATGGAGAAACAGAGTGATCTAATGATTGAAATAAAGATAGGAAATTTTTCAACAAAGTAATGAATTGGATTCTAATGATAATGATTTCGTTCAATTGCAATTTACAAAATATTAAAATTACTACATAAAAGTACGAAGTGTTTGACCAAACATGCTTGTAGTTCAACGTTTCTAACCAATACATTTTATAGTGAATTAAATTCGGTATATATGATAAAATCTCCGAACCGGGCCGGTTGAAGAAAACTGTATTTAAAATTTTTTTAGTAGTATATCATGAGCGCACTAGCCCAAGTGGCCTCCTTTATGTATTACATAATCATACGGTTGGTAATCGGGACATATTATGCATATTCCAACTACTCTATCAAGAAATAAAAGTCAATCGAAAACCACAGATAAGGTTAATTTAATTTATACAACAAGATTTATCTATTGTTAATAATTAAATTATAACATTTAAAAAGAAATTTAAATAATTAGTTTTAGTAAGTATTTTCCATGTTCATTTATAGAATAAACAATATTCTTTGTTCTAAATGTAAAAGCCAATAAATAATAGATAAATACTACATTTTTACCGGTAAAATGACAATGGTCTCTATCTAGATTTATGTTTTTTGATAATTAACAGTTTTGACAAGATTTAGACTGTCGTTCCTAATTAAAAGACATAAGTCTTAATTTGTTGCCTTCCATATGTTGGGCCAGAACACAAACGACCTTGTAAATGTTTAAATGAATCGGTAACACACATGCAAATATAACATGCCAATTTAAATTCAAACCTATTAAAACATCAACTAAACCCTATCAAATATGAGGAAAAAGATAATAAAATTTAAATAATAAACACAAAAATAAAATTAAATAATAACAAAATGCACCAAGATCCGCACGAATTAAATATAAGCATAACACGAAAACCCAATGATTTTGATCAAAATTTGACAATTTATTAAAATACTAAATTTCATGAAAATGAAATAAAAATCAAATAATTTGAATTAGAAATAATTCAATTAAAAAATCTAAAGAAAAATTGTCAAATAAAATTTAAAAATAATAAATATTAAGATTAGAATACACTAGAAAAATCCAAGGTCATAATTTGTTTTACTAAATCAAAAAGAACACGCAAGGTTAGGGACAAAAAATAGGTATATATACCGATGCATTTTCACATGAATTTTAACCAAAAAATCATCATTTTTTTTATATCAAAAGTCGTTTTTCGAATCTTGATTTAAAAATCTATCTTAGGGTGAGTTTTATTTTGGAAATCTCTCTCCACTTCGTGTCCTCGCAATCTCGATGGAGCTCTGCTTGGATGTCGGCGTGGGGAGAGTAGTGTTGGGCCAGCACACCAATAGCCTTGAGAATTGTTTAAATGCATCAGTAATACAGCACGAAAACCCAGCACAAAGATAACTTAAAATACAATATACAACACCAATTAAACACTTTAAAATCTGAGAGAATATAAATAAATATAAAATCAAAAACATAAAAATAAAATTAAAATAATAACAAAATGCACCAAGATTCGCACGATACCTACACAAATATAACAAGAAAACACAACAAATTCGACGAAATTGAAAAAATTAATAAAAGTTCATTAAAATGAAATTTAAATCGAAAATTTGAATTAGTAATAATTCAATAAAAATCTTAAATAAAAAATTATAAAAATAAATCAAAAAAATAATAAAATTAACGAATAGAATTTACTAGAAAATAACAAGGTCGAATTTTGTTTTACTGCATCAAATTTCACACGAGAGAAAAATAGGTATAAATACCGATGTGTTTTCACAAATTTTCAGTCTTATTTTTCGGAGTAAAAATTTCATTATAGAACTGTATGACTGGTTGTATAACTGGTTGAGAGCCGTGCATTCAGGCAATTAACACGGGTGAGTGTTTTGCCTGAACACGATCACTCTCAACTGGTGCAATATTATTAGTTGATTTTTTCGAAGAGAATTGATGGGTAATTTTTCAATTGAATTTATGTATGACTTTTCAGATCGAATTAATGAATGATTTTTGTTTTGCAAATTGAAGTTATGGATAATTTTGTTTTTCCAATTGAATTTATGGATGATTTTTTGAATCAAATTTGTGGGTAATTTTTCAATTGAATTTATGGATGATTTTTCAGATTAAATTTATGGATAATTTTGTTTTTCCAATTGAATTTATAGATGATTTATCGAATTAAATTTATGGGATTTTTGAAGTAAATTTTATGGAATGGATACAATGAATTTCAAATGTATGTAGCCGATGTAATATGCTGAATAAATATTTTATATCTACAGCCTTAGTGCATCGAAACTTTTATTCCAAATGCTATGGTAAATTATTATTTGTTATTCCTTTTCCGGCTCACAGCCAACACATAACGCAAGAAAGCAAAATCTACATAGTACAGATTTGTGTAAGAGCGTGGAAAATCGCCAATGATATGTACCCGTGAAGACTCAGCGTGCGGAACGCAGGAGTTGGAACGTCAATATTATCCGTACATAGGGGAAATTGGAGGGTAAATGAGTAGTTTATTGGCTGCTCCTTCACCATCCGTTTTCTGTAAAATTGACATAAATTTTTAACAACAATCGGCTCAAAATCTCTAACACCGAGTAGTCCAGTGGGCACTCATTAACTATGAAATGAACATAAATAGATCTTAAGGACAAAAAGAGGGAATGGGTAGCGGGGAAAATTGCGAAATCGTTGCAACAGTTAAAATGAATAGCCATCGGAAAAAGATTAATCCGAACGACCAAAATCATGAAAAATAATGTTTTTAAATAAGAATTAAATAAATTAATTTGAGTTGCGGCGGAAAATGTGGGCGGGACGCTGCTCAAATTTTCCGAACTAATTCAAATACTTAACAAAAATAGTAACGTAAAAATGGAATGCGTAAAATAAGGGCGGAACGCTGCTAAAATTTTCGAATTTACAAAAATACTTTATCGAAAACCAAAAAATATAGATGGACTACGGCTAATGTTGTATATCAATAAAAAATTTTAACGCTGAGGAATAATGAAGGATCCCTACAAAATCTTAATAATAATAACGATAATGATAAGAGTAATTTTAATTATAATAATAATAATAATTATGATAATAATAATGATAATAATGATAATAGTGATAATCATGGTATTTGTAGTAATGATGATAATAATTATGATAATAATAATAGTAGTAATAATCATAGTAGTAATGACAATAAATATAATGGTAGTTATAGTAATAAAAATAATAATATAGGAAATGGTAGCAACAATTAATAAAGGTAATACATATAATAGCAACAATAATAATGCTGGTAATAATAATGGGAAACATTGTAGTTATAATAGGGATAAGGGTGAAAGATATAATGTGGGTGTATTTAACATAACAAAGGGTGTACAGGCCAAAGAATAATCATCAGCATGGACAATAATAAAAAGGACTAAGCAAATGGACATAACAATGAATGATATGAGAGTATAGGTTAACATTTGAAAGGGATAGGAGAATAATGGGACCTAAGAATCAAAAGCGAGCACAGGTCTTCTATCGACAGCTCGTTGGACCCAGAGATCGTTCGGTCAATTATAGCATTAGCAATAACGCTCACTTTTTGCGGACGATCTACCCACTCGAACACAGTTCCAACGTTGCTTAGCAACGGGTGCCGAGTGGTAAGCGAAAGAATATTTGTATGGGGTTGTCTGGGTAACAACCATATAGTTTCAAAACATCAACACCCAGAAACCCACCAGTAGTATTTTTTATGATGAATTGTTTTATGGATCAAGTACTTATTATATTGTTTTATTATTAATAAATTATTAATAACATTCAACTTAATTTTTCTATAATTATTTTATGTCGAAATTTTTCCGGCCCACAGCCAAGACACATTACAAGTAATTAAAATCAACATATTATTCAGATTCGTGTAAGTGCGTGGAATATCGCCAATGATCTGTGCCCGTGAAGACCCGGCGTGCGGAACGCAGGGATCGTAACGTCAATATTATCCCTTATAGAAGAAAGGAGAAATAAGGAAGTGGTTGTAGCTGCTTCCTCGTTTCTCGTTTTTCTATAAAATCGACCTAAATTATTCTACACACGGCTCAAAATCACCACACCGAGTAGTCCAGTGGGCACTCATTAAATATAATATGAACACAATGCGCCTAAGGTCAACCAAGGGAAAGGTGACGGGAATAAAGAACGAAATCGCTGCTAATTAAAGTCAACTATAGTTTCAAACTATTACTATAAATTGTTCAAGCGATTGATATGAAGGTAGAGTAATTTTAAATATTGAGCAATCGCTACGAACGTACGACATTTGATAAACTCAAATAGGGGTCACGAAGTCATATAAACTATGGGTCCCAGTGGTTGCCAGGAACCAGAATGTAGATTTACATTAAAAATCAAATAACATATAGAAGTTGTCTTGTGTTGGGCCAGAACACAAACGGCCTTGGGGAATGTTTAAATGGATCGGTAACACACATGCAAACATAACATGCAAATTTAAACTCAAACCTATTAAAACATCAATTAAACCCTATCAAATATGAGAAAAAGAGAATTACATATAAAATAATAAACATAAAAATAAATTAAAATAATAACAAAATGCAACAAGATCCGCACGATAAAATACAAACATAACACGAAAACCCAACAAATTCGACCGAAATTTGATAATTTAACAAAAACGAAAATTTCATGAAAATGAAATAAAAATCAAAGAATTTGAATTAGAAATAATTCAATAAAAATTTCAAATAAAAAATTATCAAATGAAATTAAAAAATAATAAAAATAAAGATTAGAATACACTAGAAAATAACAAGGTCGAATTTTGTTTTACTACATCAAAATTAACATGCGAGGTTAGGGACAGAAAATAGCTATAAATACCGATACATTTTCACATTAAATTTAACCAAAAAAACCATTTTTGAAACTATTTTTAAAAACTATAAATCCTTTATTGTGAATTAATTTTAGGTGAGAAATAGTTTTATTTGGAACTCTCTTTCCACGTCACATCCTTGCAACCTCGGTAGAGCTCTGCTTGGACGTCGGCGTGGGGGGAGAGGTATTTTTATGAAAATTTTATTGGAATGGATATGGTATCTTTGTATTTTACTTTTAATATGCTTCAATAAATATTTATAATGTTTAAATTGTTTTATATAGTTACTAAAATTAATCTGTCGAAATTTTTCCGGCCCACAGCCAATTCATCTCGCAAGTTAATAAAATCAACACATTACTCAGACTCGTGTAAGAGTGTGGAAAATCGCCAATGATCTGTGTCCGTGAAGACCCAGCGTGCGGAACGCAGGGGTCGTAACGTCAATATTACCCCGTATAGAAGAAACGAGAAATAAGGAAGAAGTCTTTTGGCTGCTTGCTCGTTTCTCATTTCTGTAATATCGACCTAAAATTATATTACACACGGCTCAAAATCATCACCTCGAGTAGTCCAGTGGGCACTCATTAACTGTAATATAAACATAAAATGCGTCTAAGGCTTATTAAAGGGAAAGGGTACGGGAATAAATTAACTTGAAATCGTTGATATAAATAAATTGACTGGGTATTATGAAATAAAATTAAAATTTGTGGCATACATGTGCTTAATAAATTTAATTTGACTGTAATGTTTAATTAAAAATTGCTATAGCATAAACTACCGATAAAGACCCCAAAGATGACACTAAACCCGAGATTTAATACGATTATGGCCCTATAGGATCGGTATAAAATCAAAACAGGAGACTATAAAGGTATATTAATATTACATAAATTAAAGTAACAAGAAAATGACCATGAATTTACATTAATATTACAAGAATCTGAAAATTGCAAGAACAGACTTACCACTAACATCTAATTAAAATAACTCCAAAGCGCATTTCAAATACCCTTGTGGTGGACGAGGAATAGTTGATACTTGCAAAATTCATTACTTTAAACGGATGCGATTACGAAAGTTCCTTTTTAAGAAAGATCTTACTCCAACAGCCTCAGTAGAGCTTCCAAATATTTTCCCTAAAACGTGATAAAAAATTACATGAATTAGCTAAAATAATAATTTACTAAAACTAATACCAATTCAACATAGTGATAAAACCAAATTTCGTCGAATTTACCTAGGCAAAGTCTTGTAATTCTCTAAAGTAAACTGTAAATAATATAAACACGGAATAGGAACTTACCCGAATTTAATATTGTCCGCTCATTTCTAAATGTTGAAAATCTCATAAAATTGACCAATACTAAAATTAGAAAATAAGTTATTAACCAACAACAATCAAACCATCTAACCTGAAAATCGACGAACCGGAAGTCATTCGGATCACATAGATTGGACTTGAAATAAACAAATTCATTCGACGTTATATTATAACAGGAATATACACATCAAATATCTAACCCAGTCATTATCGATTAATTCTTATAACATGGATTTTACGGCTATAAGGAACTTATCAAAGGATCCGAACATGCAAGGTAATATTACATAAATTCCCGTAAGTAATTTAGTTTTCATAATATCATAGATTTTTAAATAATGACCATTATAGTTGTCACCCGTGAAGTAACCCATAAATAAAAATTAGCTAATTAATAATTGTACCCTTACATATTAAACACAAAACCTATAGATTATCAATAACTCATGTTAAACTTTAAATTTCCATGACTCAACTAGTCGTAATAACGACGTGTCGTATTAATTTAAAACTATTATAGCAATTATAATTGAAATGTAGGAGGATCACGAGCTAGGAAAATTTCCTGAATAAATTTATATTGCAAAGTTTACAGATGAACAGTCGTATTTTCGTAGTGTGAAATTCTTTAATGCTTAAATATTTAATTAGATTTAATGAAATTTTGTTTTTGAGATTTTAGATTACGATATTACATTGATCGTCTAATCCAGTACCCAAATGTAAACATCGAAGTAATATGAGTAAATACCGCGTAGATTTCAGGGTGTAAATTATCAGGGGAAAAAATTTACGGTTGTTGGATAAAGATTCTTGATTCGCGATTGCGATGATTTTTTTTTCTTCTTGAATAACTAGTAGCAACTATTCCATTTTTCACGAATGCTATAAGTATCTCCCCTCAGCAGTCTTTACCTTAGGAATTATTTTACATAAAACCCAAATGAATTCATTATAACATTTCTAAAGCAACCGACATCTCTCGTATAACGAAATAATGATCAACCCTTTATTTTCCCGAAGTAACCGAACATTAAATCATGCGGACGATTTAGATAGATTAACTCTTATCCCTTTATACTCAACTATTTAACTAAAACGACATTTCAGAAGAAATCATGCCGCTCGACTGGATCTGCACCCAAGTAGCCGATGAACAGCATCTGAAGAAAGTACCACAGGCCACCGCATTTATCAAGGAGCTTCAACCAAAACGGCCGTATCCCACCACTTGGCAGATATTGGGCCTGGAAAAGGACCCTTGTTGGCCCAACGAACAGCGATACCCTCCCGAAGAAATCCGCGACCACGCGCGGAACCTCCTCACTCAATGGGAGAGGGCGCAGGAGCAAGTGGACCTAAACGTGGTCAAAGCAAGGATGTACCTCGCGAACGTCGAAGAGGACATCCGCGTCGGGCGTATTGCGGAGACTCATCCACCGCGACCGGTCCGCGATACCCGACGGCCATTCCAGGTTTCTCCTCAGAGGAAGGGCCTCAAAAGACAATTCTGCGAGGAACCCTGACTCCTCGGACAAAGGACATAAACGATAATTTGTTAGGAATGTGATCGAATTTTTAGTTAAATGTCGTTCGTCTTAATTCTTTTCATGAATGAATGCATTTTCTTTTTATGTTTGTAATAATCATAAATTCTATTTACTTAAGTCCATAAAGAAGATCTAAAGATTTTTGTTTATTACAGCAATGGCAACTAACCAATTTCTGCAAAACGAATTGGATCACGCTAGGAGTGCAAATGCAAATTTACTCACCCAGATAATCCAAATGACTCGAGAAGTGCAACAAATCAAGGCAACCTGGTCAGACCCGACAAAAACGAAAACTCTTTATCACAGGCTCACAGCAGCTCAAAAGGGTTGGGCGGAAGAGCGACAATTAAATCAGAACTTGCGCACTCAGATCAGGGGGTTGGAGGTCGCCCTAGCAGTCTGTCGTGAGGAGGAAGCGGTAAAGTACCCGCTTGTCTTCGCCCCGTCACAGATGCCGTATAGAGATTCCCACAATAAGACAACTCAATCTACGAACCAGTCCGCAACTCCATCAAACAATCGTCGGCCGGGACGCAAGGAGCGTGCCCGACGCCGAGCAGCACGACCCCCAAGTCCATCACATTAGCTCACGAATACTATATATTTTTGCTGATTTGAATAAATAAGTTGCATTCACTGTTAATTTATCTCCAAGTTACGATTTGTATACAATCATCATCATGAATACTCGTACCACGTTTTCAAACCATCGTTCCATCTCCAACAGCCAACATAAATCCGATCTTGAACTTTCTTACACAAGGGACAGAGCAAAGCGAGCATAGGTCTTCTATCGACAGCTCGTGGACCCGAGGGTTGTCCGAGCAATTACAGTACTAGTAATAATACTCACTTTTTGCGGACGATCCACCCACTCGAACACATTTCCAACGTTGCCTAGCAACGGGTTCCGAGTGGTAGCTAGAAACATTTTGTATGGCGTTACTGGGGCAACCACAGGACAATTTAAACAAATAACAAAACCCTGTTACCCACCACTTGTGTTAAAAACAATAAAGTAGTCAACATAAGATATTATTATTCCGTTAAGTGTCGATCAAAATAATTTAAGTAAGAAACAAGATAATACAGCTGTCATAAACCTCATGAATAACCACATTACCGTAAAGACTCAATAAATTAAATATAGCAAATCCCTCACAGTTTTATGCTCGGAGATTCTCAACCTAACGTTTACAGAATTTAGACAAAGTGTAGAGATAAAGTAAATTAAATATTATCCTTTAAAAAATCAAAGATAAAATTAAAGACCTTTTAAACCTTTATTCAATTAAAAATGAGGAACATCCACTTACCAAATCAGCTTCGCTACACCACAAATAGGCATAAAATATCTGAAACCGATAAAACACTATTAAGAATCAAAATCACACCGATACGGTAGACTTACGATAAATCACGATTACAACTCAAGATTCTAGACAATGAGTGTAGCGACCCGACTTGTTTGAGGGCTTGGCTAGACCAGAGCTCCATCCATACCCATGGATGCAGTAGACTCCCACACCAGGCGAGTATTCGAACCAGCTATCCATTAACAAGTCCAATTTTTCATTCATTGTCGTAATTGATAGTTAGTAATATTACTAAATTAGAAATTAAAATCTGTTCTAGAGTCTTCACTGAGCAAATCGCGAAAACCCGCCTAAAAATTTGACTTATAATATCCAAAAGAAGAAAAGTGGACCCGACAAAGAAACTTTGACTGAATTCGTCTTCTATAAAATTTTTATGAGGAAACCACAACAATCCCTAAAAATTATACCGAGATTAATTAATTAAACTCATGTCATAACTTACCAGACGGTTAGAGAGAATTAAAAAATTCAAAACTACCTGATAAATTGACCATGTACTCAGCAATAGGAGATAAGGAAGATCCAAAACCGCAGACGCATCCAACACTAAGGAATAAGAATCTCCTGTGCAATGTCAAGGGAAGTTGGTTCACTAAATTCATATGCAGCGTACCCTGAATTAATTCGACATCATCTAAAGAAAACTCATTATTATGGAGATTCGTTAAGCAAAGCTTACCAGGTAACACATCAAATCTGAAACTTCAAATTACGATTCCGGCTAATCTGAAACAGAATCAACAACTTTATAATCCATGAGATAAATCAAAATTACCCTAAATAACCTCGCCGACATTTCCGCCGATCAATCAATATGAACACCCACATCGTTGTTGTTACACTGCAAGTGACCTTTCATCCATATTCATCTACACCGACCACAACCAACACACAACAAAGGTAGAACGGAAGTAGTGTGTTACGCTCCCACACGCACACCAACTAATATATTACATGCCGCCGGGGAAAAGTGCATCATTTTTAATCTAGCTGAAAATCATGCAATCACCAAGTAACCAAGAAGAATATTTAGAACCCGATTCCCTAGATGTCGCAGAAGCCTTTCCGACGAGTAAATTTTTTGATTTTATTAACGAAACTTTAATTATACTACCCGAGCATTAGATAAAAAATTCAGATCCAAAAACAGAATAGTCTTCCACCGCCAAACGAGAACCCGAGGGAGTCGGTAGGAAAACCCTCTGGATTAAACTTAATTCGATAACCTGAGTGATTATGCACATCATAGTAAATCATGGCCTCACGTACAAATTAATTCCCATACGATATATCCCCATTGCTTCAACTTTAAGTACAATAATCATTTTTGGTATTCCATTTGTTAATAAATATATTCACATCTTTAGTCTCACAAATCATTAGTATCATAGGTATTCTAGTTGTTAATTAATTAATTAAATGAAAAATCTTGTTTTTAGCCACATAAAGAAATGACACGATAATCATTTTGGAAACCTATTTGTTAATAAATATTCTAAATTTTAGTCACATAGCTTATTAATATTGTAATCATTTTAGGTATTCTAATTTTTTTTGTTAACTAAATATTACCATTTTTTAGTCTCATGAAATATTGATATTATAATCATATTAAGTATTTTATTTGTTTTAATCGATTCAATAAATAAATTGTTGTCATCACATTCATTTCAGGTATCTTAGTTGTTCTAATAAATTGAATATGAAATTTTCTTTATCATAGACACTCTTCACGGTATAATTGTTTTAGGTATCTTATCATCTCAAATGTTTTAGACATAGGAATGTGTACTAGTCCCAATCAGGTTAGTCTCGATATTCCGATTTTTCGTTTTTCTTAAAGGATAGTTCAAGCCATAAAATCTAAATTTTTCTGCATACGGATAAATGAGAGAGGTTAATCGGGGAGTCACTCGCGTAGAGTTCATATTACAAACAATATCAGTAGCTACACTTCAGGTTTCGATTCTCGTAGAGACTAACCGAGTATCAACGCACTCCAACAGTAGTTAGCTTAGTTCCCTTCATTTTAGACCTCGCCGAACGTCGAGAAACTTTTGATACTAGACGATAGTCGAGAAAACTCTACGATAGCTGACCGGGTATTTTTTTACCGAGAGAAATATTTAATTACAATGTTGAGTTTATCAATCCCTCTATTCAAAACGATCCGGAGCTCTCGTTGAGACCCCTACCCATATCGCAGAGCAATGGCGACAGGCCTGGAATCGCGTATATTGAGAGCGATACCCTGATCGGTCCCTGCCAGAAGACACATTGACATTCGATAGCACCGGGCCGAAATCCAGACCTGACAAGTTTTCTATTTTTAAACAACCTTTTACATCTATTTTAGCCAATGCCAAGATGAATACCTGCATTGCTGAAACTCAGAATACTCTATCTCCAACTGATACCATATTTGAAACCAGTCTATTTAAACTACGCCAATTAGCTGAAGAAAACGATTATGATCCCCACTTAATTGAACTACACTACAGAATGTTTGTTTTCCTCAACGGAACCACTGAAATTACAATAACAGATGCTACCCGATACTGGAACGAAATTTCCACCACTTGCACCTTTGATGCCAATATCACCCAAGCTATGCAATTACTACTTACAAAACCATTCAACTATGATGATTCGCAATCAAGAATTAACTATGCACTAAAAACTTTTCAGGATGCTATTACGGATGTGGTAACTTATGAAAAATTGATTAATCATAAATACTTAAATTTCTTCTTTAATAAAAAATATTTTAATTATACAAAAAATCTTTTAAATACTAATACAAAAACAATACAAAACATCTCAACAAATGATCTTTAAACTATTACAAAACATGCACAATCAATAGTAACACAACAGGCACAGCCTACTTCTTATAGAAATGCATTAATTAAAAATTTTAAAACCACTGACAATATTTTTATATCACTAAATAATTGCACTGACAACTTTTTTAATGATCTTAACATATACTTGATTAATATTAAACTTGAAATAAAAAATGAAAAATACTATATAGAATTCTTAATTGAATTTTTTTACATATTTTACCTAAAATTAAAAAAGCTACTCAACAAAAAGTAACAAAAAACTAACAAAAATCTTAAAAATAACATACCTTCATTATATAAATTAGAAAATTTGACAAACAATTATTTTTTAAATACTGAAAATTATTTCATAAATATTAAAAAGATTTTTAAACGTGATATTGATTTATTTTTAAATGATTTTTATTTTATTATTAAATTTAAAATAAAGAATATGTTGTTTAAATATTCAAATTTAAGCAAATTAAACCCACAAAACAAGCATGAAAAATATATAGTACGCAGCTCGTCGGCCTGTGGCCGACTCACTGACCCCATAATTATTAAAGCTACTTCTACCACTGATATCATCAATAATAAAGACTCTTTTTCTAACAACCAACCCCCAATTACAAAAGACCAAAATTATGACTACGAACATTATGAAGCTATTGAAACACTTGATCTCTTTAAACATACATCTTCTTACACGCAAACCTCTTGCATAAAACTCAGTAAATCATCTACTACCTTTACTAACTATATACCTTGCAATAAATTACCTACTTTAAAACTCACAAAGTCAAATACTACCTTTACTACCTGCTCACCATACAAAAACGAAAATCTCTCTGAAAACCTTATCTCTAACTACCCCATAACATCCACTTCTACCTGTGACTTACACACCAATTATACTACTACTTCTAATACTACACAACAAACCAACAACAATATACTTACCATACCCCTTATGACAACACAGATGTACCAAATGGGGCGATACTATCAAAACCATAAAATATTTCTTAATGAATACGATAATACGTATGAAACTTATGACCACTTCGACTTTAGACCTTTGTACCGACCACTTGGTAATCCTTCAGATGACATCTTTCAAAGCCCGATCTATATCCAAAATGGCTACATAAACAAGAATGACGGTTACTTTATTCACTTTTTAACAACGACAAGACCAACCTCTCATATAAATCTTGCCAAATCAAAGATGACCATTACCACATGCAACGATAAAACCACTACCAACCATAATGTACCCAAGACATACAACCTTGCATACAAATTTAGTTTCACTGATATAATTTATACTGGTGAAGATGAGTATGATTATGAAATTGAATCATGCTACCTGCCCTTTATCAAAGACCAACCTTATACACCTGAATGAAATCTTGATGATGAATACTATACGACTACTTACACTAGCAAGAAACAACCTTCTGACACCATAATAACTCAATCAAATGTTACATTTACTATCTGCTTGAACTACACACCATACATTATTGACTCTGATTACTCTGATGATTCCGATGACTCTGATGACTCCAATGTTGACTCCTCAATCAGTCAAGATGACTGTATACTATCCAAAACACCTATAAAATTACAATTAAACCATATTGAGAATCTTACTACCAGCTCAACCCCTAAAAATGACTATAATAGAAAACCATCTAACAACTTTAATGACACTCTCAATTCTTTATCCAAATCATCTGAACTTGATCTTTCAAGCTTCTCAGATAACATCAATAACACATATGATTACTCTAATATTACCAACCTTAGTAACGAAAACCTCATTTACCACATAGATGAAATAACCTCACCCATTTATGATGATAAACCTAATACCACTTTACAATCTTTCTTAACTACCTTGCTTAAAGACCTCATTCCCATACATTGCAAAATTGAAACAAATACTAATTACCCTCCAGCAACAATGCCGGAAAACCTCATTAAATCCTCTAAATCTATTGCTTACTACTTTACCTGCATACATTTCAAAACTGAAAACAATTTATTAACTACTACAAAGTATGATAACCTTGACCACTCACCTAACTACACTGAAAATGACCTTATTATTTCACCAAACCTTAACATTTACCCTCAGAAACTTATATCCTCCAATATTCCAATTATCAACCAAGACCCAACTAAAATACCATGTAACTTGCGTGGCTATTTATTCTGTAACTGCTGTAATAATGACCCTTTTATTTCATCCACCCTTAAATATAACCGTAAAAATTTTTTATCCTCAAATACCTCTTTAAATACACCAATTGTTGAATAAGATTCTATTAAAGAACCATGCAGTATACGTGGCTATATTTTCTGTAATTGTTGTAATAATAGTGACTACAACGATGAAAGTGATGATAGCGACTACCCTGATGAAGATGAATACAACACATTCCACGCTGATCCTGACTACCTATCATACATTGAAAGCCAACAATATGAATAAGAATATGACTAACTCCAGAATGCCTTGTATCCTGATGCCTGCCTGGACTCTACTCTATGCCTGATGAAAATCCGATAATAAATCTCCAAATACTGAATCCGATATACTAAATACCGAAATACTGTAATACCGAAATACTGTAAAATACTGTAAAATACAAAAATACGGAAAATACCGAAATACCGAAAATACCGAATGCCAGATGACTTATATATTTGCCGAATACCCGATCAATCTACCGATTACCGAACGTTGAACGTGACCCTCAGAGTTGTACTAAGGGCTGGAAATACTTTTTTCCGCCTTAAAGTGTAATAACATGAATAAGCTAAAATTTTGAAGGGCAGAGTAATCAAACTCGCCTTATGCCCTGTGTGACAACTAAACTTTTATAAATAAAAATTTGATTTTTTTTTACTATAAGACAATTCAAAGGGCCGTCCAGTGAACCAAACCCGGCCCAAGATATTTTAGTTCGGATCAAGCACTCCTGGACATTCTTCTGAACCACCAGCGCCTCGTCAACTCCTCAGTGGAGCGGGCCAAGAGATACTTAGCCAACGTGAAAGACGACCTGGCAGCTGGGCGTCTAGCAAGCACTTATCCACCTTCCCAGAGGCCGACCCGAAACACCAAGCGGCCAGTATTTGTGACTCCGGGTTACCTCCCTGAAGACCGAATCAAACGATTCTTTGAGGACTCATAGTCCTCTAAACAGTGACCATGAATTATCAGAAATGTTTTTTCCTTGTAATAAACCAATGGAAATCCAGCTTCATTTTTTGTGTTTTTCCAAATTAAATTCGACAAAACTATGTTTAGTATTAATCATATTTTAACTATAAAAATGATTACGAAAGTCTAATGTTTGTTATTCTAGTAATGGACCCCTTACAATTACTACAAACAGAATTGACTCATGCAAGGCAGGCCAATAAGAATTGCCACGACTAGCTAGTCCAGCTAGCCCGGTAAACCCAACAAACCAAGGCTACTTGGATAGAGCCGAAGAGGGTCAAATCGCTATATCAAAAAGTTACCGCGGCACAAAAAGGGTGGGCGGAAGAGAAGCAACTGGTCCAAGGCCTGAGGACCCAAATCAAGGGGCTGGAGGTCGCGTTGTCCGCCTGTCAAGAAGGGGCAGCGGTGATCTACCCACTAGTCTTCGCCCCTGCTCAATTGGCCTACTGCGAGGCGATTTCTGCTCCATCAAAAATCTTAACGTCAGCTCCTACCAAGACCACTACTCCAATCACAACAGCAACGAACAGTCATCGACCTGGACGTAAGGAGCGGGCTACGCGCCGAGCCGCTCGATTTTCAAACAAGCAGGGACTATCATAGGTCATGTATTTAATTGATGAATAAAGTGGGATTGAGATTGTAAATTCTATGTACACATTGTTATATTTATATAATCCTAGTTGTTTGAAATAACATTTTAAAAGGGTTTAGATAAGAGACACCTCCCTATTTTTGTTTCCAAACTAACGCTATCGGAATAGCAGGATAAACGATAGAAATTTCGACATAAGGGGACCAAAAGACTTAAAGCGAGCACAAGTCTTCTAACGACGGCTCGTTGGACCCAGGGATTTGTCCGAGCAATTACAGCAATAGTAATATCGCTCACTTCTTGCGGACAATCCACCCACTCGAACACATTTCCAACGTTGCCTAGCAACGGGTGCCGAGTGGTAACGAGAGAGTATTTATATGGCGTTACCTGGGTAACTAGAAAGATTTAAACGAACGTCCAACCCCGGTAACCCACCACATATCATAATAAAGTATGACAATTTGAGCTGAAATTTCTTCGAATTTTTAAGGAAATCAGGACCATAAAATTGTGAATATGTTTTTGTGTTATAATTATTTATTAATGAAAGGCCTGCTAAAATAGGCATATGAATTTGATGATGTCTAACATCAGGAGGTAAAACCGATTCAAAATCATAAATCACAAAAGGTATGCTTCGAATAATTTAAAAATTCTAAATTTTTATTTTCGGGTAATGTTAAAAAGGTTGTTTAAAAGGGATTTTTGGCGCATAATGTAACATGTATATTGAACGCTTTATCTAATTCAAACCCATTAAGGCAATGTGGACACCATTGACATCTAATTTGAATATTACAATCTGGGTTTCAATGGCAGTTCATTAATCTACCGACATTGGTCACTGCGGTATAATGGCGTATGTCCTTATTTTTCAATAAGAAAAAATAAATGGGTTTTCCGTCAGTGACCTTGGTTCTATAAATTCAACTTCAATGAGGATGGTGAGAGACACAATTATCGGGAACAATCATCGTCATCAATTATGTTGGGCCAGAACACAAACGGCCTTGTGAATGTTTAAATGAATCGATAACACACATGCAAATATAACATGCAGCTTTAAATTCAAAACCTATGAAAACACCAATTAACCCTATCAAAAAAAATGAGGAAAAAGATAATTACATATAAAATAATAAACATAAAAATAAATTAAAATAATAACAAAAAAGCAACAAGATCCGCACGATATAAATATAAACATAACACGAAAACCCAACAAATTCGACCGAAATTTGATAATTTAACAAAAACGAAAATTTCATGAAAATGAAATTAAAATCAAAGAATTTGAATTAGAAATAATTCAATAAAAATTTCAAATAAAAAATTATCAAATGAAATTAAAAAATAATAAAAATTAAGATTAGAATACGCTAGAAAATCCCAAGGTTGAATTTTGTTTTACTAAATCAAAAAGAACACACAAGGTTAGGGACAAAAAATAGGTATATTGGTGGGTTTTGGGGTTTTGATATTTTGAAACTATATGGTTGTTACCCAGACAACCCCATACAAATATTTCCTTTGCTTACCACTCGACATCCGTTGCTAAGCAACGTTGGAACTGTGTTCGAGTGGGTAGATCGTCCGCAAAAAGTGAGCGCTATTGCTAATGCTATAATTGACCGAACGATCCATGGGTCCAACGAGCCGTCGTTAGAAGACTTGTGCTCGCTTTTAAGTTGTTTGGTCCCCTTATGTCTAAGTCCCTATCGTTTATTTAGTTATTTTGACAACATTAGTTTGGAAACAAAATGGGTGGTACTTCTTATTTAAACCCTTTTACAATGTCGTTTCAAACCGCTAGGATAATATAAATATAACAAGGTATATATAAAAACTACGATCTCCATCCCGCTTTATTTGTCGATTAAATACATGGTCTATGATAATCCAGGTTTATTTGAAAATCGAGCGGCTCGGCGCTTGGCCCGCTCCTTACGTCCAGGTCGACGACTGTTCGTAGCTGTTGTGATTAGAGTAGTGGTCGTGGTAGGGGTTGACGTTAAGATTGACTATGGGGCAGTACTTGACTCGCGGTAGGCCAATTGAGCAGGGGCGAAGACTAGGGGGTAGGTCACCGCTGCTCCTTCTTGACAGGCGGACAACGCTACCTCCAGCCCCTTTATTTGAGTCTTCAGGCCTTGGGCCAATTGCTTCTCTTCCGCCCATCCCTTTTGCGTCGCGGCAAGTTTTTGATATAACGATTTGACCCTCTTCGGCTCTATCCACGTTGCCTTGGTTTGTTGAGTTTCCCGGACTAGTTGGACGAGCTGGTCATGGAGTTTTTTGTTGGCCTGTCTCGCATGAGTTAATTCGGTTTGTAGTAATTTTACGGGGTCCATTTCTAGTATAACAAGGGTTAAATTTCCATGATGATCTCTATAGTAACGAATGTGATCAATACTAAACATAGTTTCGAACTTAATTTAAAGACAAAAAAAATTTAAAACTGGATTTCTATTAGTTTATTAAAAGAGAAAAAAAATATTTCCGATAATTAGCGGTCACTGTTAGGGGATTATGCGTCTTCGAAGAATCGCTTGATTCCGTCTTCTGGAGAGTAACCCTGAATCACAAATACTGGCCTCTTGGTGTTTCGGGTCGGCCTCGGGGAAGGTGGAAAAGTGCTTGCTAGACGCCCCGCTGCTAGGTCGTCGTTGACGTTGGCCAAGTATCTCGTGGCCCGCTCCACTGAGGCGTCGACGTGGCGCTGGTGGTTCAGAAGATTTTCCAGGAGTACTTGGGCCTGAGTTAAGATATCCTGGGACGGATTTGGTTCACTGGACGTCCTTTTGAATTGTCTCATAGTGATTTCTGCCAGGGAGATATCTTCCCGACGGTTGTCTTCTGGCATATCAGGGCATCGCTCCCGATATACACGATTCCAGGCCTGTCGCCATTGTTCCACGATATAAGTAAGGGTTTCAACGAGAGCTCCAGATTGTCCTGAATAGAAAGTTTGATGAGTTTAGCACTATAACCCAATATTTCTCTCAGTAAATTGAGCTTCGATCGGTTATCTTGGGGTTTTCTAAATTATCAAAATTTTCTCGTCGTTCGGCGGGCAAAAATAAAAGAGAACTAAACTAACTATTTTTGGAGTGCATTAAGTCTCCACAAAAACTCGAAATCTGACGTGGGCTACCAACACGGTTGGCAATATGTTCTCGACTCGATCACCCTCTCCTTCTTATTCATATGCGGAAAATTGTTAGTCACATGGCTGGAATTATCTTTTGAGGAAAAATCGGACTATCAAGACTACCCGGTTTACACATTCTTATGTCGTGAAGGGTATATTCGATGAAGAAAATTCTTGTTCAATTTATTGGATAATTAAAATACCTGAACCGAATGTGGTGATAATAATAAAAAGGATTCATTGATTCGATTGAAATAAACAAAAAAAAATACCTGAAATGATCATAATGTCAATATTTTATGAGATTAAACTTTAACATGAATTAATGAAACACAGTATCTAAGAAATCCTAATATTAATAAGTTACGTGGCTAAAACTTAGGATAATTACTAGCGAATAGCTTCCCCAAAAATGATTGTCGGGCTGTTTGTTTATGTGGTTAAAACCGAAATCTTCACTCAATAGACTAACACCTAGAATACCTATAACACCAAAGATCAGTGAGATTAACGATGGTGAATATATTTATTAACACAAAAAAAAATTGATTATTATACTCAACATTGGAGTGAAAAGGTTTTATCATATTGGAATTTGTCTTGTGCGGGAGACCACGATTTACTACGGACTCTCTTGGGCTCTCATTTGGCGGGGGAAAGCTATACAGTTTTGATTCTGAATTTTTTATCTAATGCTCGGGTATAGTTAGAATCTCGTTAATAAAATAATCAAAAATTTACTCGTCGGAGGGGCTTCTGCGGCATCCAGAGAATTTGGTTTTAGATTTTCTCCTGGGTCGTTTGGTGAATTCATGACTTTCAGCTAGGTTAGAATGATGTATTTCTCCTGACGTCGGTTAATATATTGGTGAGTGTGCGTGTTGTGTGCCGGATGATCGGGGTAGGTAGACATGAATGAAATGTCAATTACAGCGTGACAACAACGAGGTGGATATTTACATTGGTTGATCGGCGGAAATGTCGGCGAGTTTTATTAAGGTGAAATTGTTTATTTCATGGATTGTAAATTTATGAAATTCAGTTTAGGATAATTGTACTTTAGAGTTGCGAGTTTTGTGAGTTATTTGGTAAGTTTTATCAGCTAGACTCCACCATGAGTTTCTTATTTGAAGGAATTTAGCGTGTAACGCGTGTGAATTTAGGGAATCAGTTCACTCTGTTATTTCGCGGGAGTTCCATATTTCCTTAGCGTTGGCTGTAACTGCGTTTTGGATTGTCCCTATCTCTTGCTGCTGATCGCCCAGTTGGTTTATCAGAAAAGTTTGTGGATTTTCTTAACTCTCTCGGGTCGTCTGGTAATTTATAGTATAAATTCAATTAATTAATCTCGGTGTGAATTTCAGGGAATTATCTTCGTTAAAAGTTTTCACAGCGGCAAATGCAGTTGGAAGTTGTTTGTCGGATCTATCTATCTCCCTTTGGATATCACTGGCTGTTGTCATGATTTACTCAGTGAAGTCGCTATTCAGATTTTACTTTGCAATTTGATATTAATATTCGTTATCAATCACGACAATGAAAAATTGGTTCTGGGTATGATGGAACTCTAGTCTAGCCGAACCTTTAACGAAATCGGATTGCTACGCTCGTCATCTGGGCTTTGTCTTATAGTCTTAACTCTATCATTTCGGTGTGAATTTAATGGAATCTTGACGATATCTTATGCCTATTTGTGGTGAAACTGATTTTGGTAAGTGGGTGTTTTTCATTTTTAATAAAATAAAGTTTAAACGTCTTTAATTTTATATTTAAAGTTTTTAATAGTAAGGTAAACTTTTCATAATGTTTATAACAGTTACAGTGAAAATTTTATTTGACTCTTAAAAGTTTACGATGATTACTTCAGGGATTTTTCTATATAAGACCAATCATTAGGGTGGTATGCTCGCGATGATCGCTTAATAGTTAGAATTATTCCTAGAAACCGTATCTGGGGTTAGGGTAACTATAGTCAATTTAAATGATTTCATTCATTACACGGGCATTCGAAAAGGGCGCGTCTGTACTCCGACTTAGAACCTGATTAAATTCTCTGCTTTACTAGAAGTTTGAGGTGATTTGTTTAATAACAATTAAAAATCTTTAGTTTAAAGTTAAGTTAATCCGTTAGTTATTTCATTTTCATAGCAGCGATTTCATATTGATTTATTCCCCGTAACCTTTCCCTTTAATAAGCCTTAAACGCATTTTGTGTTCATATTATATTTAATGAGTGCCCACTGGACTACTCGGTGTGATGATTTTTAGCCGTGTGTAAGATATTTTAGGTCGAATTTAAAGAAAACGAGAAACGAGGAAGTAGCCAAAAGACCCCTTCCTTATTTCTCCTTTCTTCTATACGGGATAGTATTGACGTTCCAACCCCTGCGTTCCGCACGGGTTTTCACGGGCACAGATCATTGGCGATATTCCACGCACTTACACGAATCTGAATAGTATGTTGATTTTGCTGACTTGCGATGTGTCTTGGCTGTGGGCCGGAAAAATTTCGACAATAAAATAATTAATTATGAAAAATAAGTTAATTTTAAGCATCATAAATATTTATTAATATCTTAAAACAATGTACAAATTACTTGACCAAAATTCTCCAACAATTAATATAAAAATACATCTCCCCCCACGCTGACATCCAAGCAGAGCTCTACCGAGGTTGCGAGGACGGGACGTGGAGAGAGAGTTTCCAAATAAAACTCCTGCTCACCTAAAAATTAAACTTGAATAGATTTTTAAAACTAGATTCAAAATTTTCAAAATTGGTTTCAAAATGGTTTTTTGGTTCTTGGTTCTTTTATGTGAAAATGCATCGGTATTTATACCTATTTTCTGTCCCTAACCTCGCGTGTTATTTTTGATTTAGTAAAACAAAATTCGACCTTGTTATTTTCTAGTGTATTCTAATCTTTATTTTTATTATTTTTTAATTTCATTTGATAATTTTTTATTTGAAATTTTTATTGAATTATTTCTAATTCAAATTCTTTGATTTTAATTTCATTTTTCATGAAATTTTCATTTTTGTTAAATTATCAAATTTCGGTCGAATTTGTTGGGTTTTCGTGTTATGTTTGTATTTTATCGTGCGGATCTTGTTGCATTTTGTTATTATTTTAATTTATTTTTATGTTTATTATTTTATATGTAATTCTCTTTTTCTCATATTTGATAGGGTTTAATTGATGTTTTAATAGGTTTGAGTTTAAATTTGCATGTTATGTTTGCATGTGTGTTACCGATCCATTTAAACATTTTCCAAGGCCGTTTGTGTTCTGGCCCAACAATATATACGGATTCATTTTTACACAATTTTAATCAGTTTTTCAAACTTGAACTAGTTTTGTTTAAAAATCTATTTTAGGGTGAGTTTTATTTTGGAACTCTCTCCACGTCGCGTCCTCGCAATCTCGATGGAGCTCTGCTTGGATGTCGGCGTGGGGAGAGTAGTATTTTTATGAATTGTCGTTGGATCAAGTATTTATTATGTTGTTTTGTTAATATTAATAAATTATTCATAATATCTAAAATATTTTCTCTATAATTATTTTATTTCAAGTCGAAATTTTTCCGGCCCACAGCCAAAGACACATCACAAGTTAGTAAAATCAGACATATTATTCAGATTCGTGTAAGTGCGTGGAATATCGCCGATGATCTGTGCCCGTGAAGATCCGGCGTGCGGAACGCAGGATTCGTAACGTCAATATTATCCCGTATAGAAGAAAGGAGAGATAAGGAAACGGTCTTTTGGCTACTTCCTCATTTCTCGTTTTCTTTAAATTCGACCTAAACTACAATACACACGGCTCAAAATTATCACACGAGTAGTCCAGTGGGCACTCAATTATTATAATATGAACACAATCGCGCCTAAGGCTAAACGAAAGGGAAGGTGTCGGGAAAAATTGAAATTAAAAAAAATCGTTACTATGATCAAGACATGATAGAATACGAGCGATAAATTTCTTAAACTAACGCTATAGAAGGAGTTAAATGGAGACCCATATTCTAGGAGACGACGTGTAACAGGGGACATTAAATTACTGAAGAGCCCGCCAATGCCTTCTAATAAAATTTAGAACTCCATACTAATACAATTAAGTTCATTACATCTATAAACCATAGTGGATTATTCGATACTCAAATTACTAGAAACTATAAGTAAAAAATGATTCGTCTATAAAGTTTTGAAATAAAATTGAAGAACTCAAAATTGTCCAATCAGATGAAACAAGATTTATTAAAATCCACATTCAGTTTAAATACCCAAATAAGCAAACTCCCCATCCCATCGAGATACAGTATTGATAACTTAGATGAGACTTCTAATCGAGCACCTTCATCAGTAATATAATTCTCCACTGTTTGGTTCTGTTAGTGTCTTTCGTCCTGAACCCAGCCTATAGAGCACGAAATCATCAAATCCGAGCCGGAGATTTTAATAGAGAAGTGAGGCAACCGATAAATAACCGACGAAACTTGAGGTTACTTTAAGGTAAAACCTCCCATTCCTACCAATAATGCCATAATTCACAGCGATTCTTCCCAGAGTTTCTTACCCATGATAACTGAACAAATCGCTCAAGTTTCCGTCTGAAAGATCGAATCAACATTAGCCGATTACAAACATTTGTATGTCAAACCTGATCAACTCCCCGGCGAATAGAAAAATTTAGTCTAGGATGTGATTAATTAGAATATATAGAACCTGACCCAATCATCCAGCAATTAATCACATAATTTTGGCTGAAGTTCAATTGATAATATTGCAAAAATTAATATCGGAAACCTAATCAACTCCTCCTACCGATGAATAACTAAAAGAATAATCAAAAATTTAGTTAATAAAATTACCAAATTAAATAAAATATTAAAATAAAACCTGATCGAAAATCGTTACCGAAACGCAACCAAATAAACAACCCAAAACCGTCTAAAGGAAAATTTTAGTTAACAATATTACTGAATCATAAATTAAACCTGGTCGAAATCTTGACACAATTAACTAACTAAAACCTCGCCTAAATATCGACTGGCAACAACAAAATGTAAATTTCCAAAAATCCAATCGAAAAGAAAATTGTCCTTAAATGGCATTAATAAACAATCCGAAAATTCCCTAATATTAGATCAACATTAACTACTCCAATAAATAAAATGACTCACGATGGTGACCATTCAGCGGAAATAAATCCCATGAACTCTGAAATTTACTAAGCTAGTAAATATAGAAAACCAGAAACTTGACTGAGCATCGCCACCTACATAAATCGATAATTCACATTAAGGTTAGTAAATAACAAACTTGTCGTTGCGCACACACCCGTGCGATTCAGTCAGGAATCCATGAAATGTCAGGATAAATCGATATCGAATGCACTAACATCGTCAAGACCAGGTCAGAGAGTGAAGTGAACACCCATCCGGAGGGTGTGCGGTACGAATTATTGCACACACACTCAGATATAAAATACACCGACTGTAGAAAGCACTTTAGTTGTAAAAACCATGTAAAGGAAAATTAATCAATCTCCACGAATTAACCATGAACACGCAGGAAGGGAGCATTCGCCGACAAATAAACCTTTAATTATTATCAATTAAATTAAACGTGTATCTTATGAGCACTAGGCAAACAGCTTACTTCCGCAGCCACTTTAACTCTGTTCCCACCTGAAATCGGACCCAAGAAGGCCGCCACCAAAAATTAATAAATAAATTGTTTATTCCTATAAATCAGTCTCCATTTTGTTATCGTCGTAATATTGACAAAACAACCAGCTAATGATGTGTGGGAGATTCATCAGGCAACCTACGTTTAATTCCCTCACCGTGACATAAACAATAATCGACTCGGGATTGATGGTTGGTAGTAAATCGGAGTTTCTTCTCATAAATCGTCGTCGATGCCAAATAGTTGGGATCAAATTTAAAATCCGAAATCCTTGGGAACAAGTAATATTATAATAAGAGTCCAATAATATACAAATGTGTTGATTCCTCGTAGGGAATAAGTCAATTTGCATACAGTTATAAAGTAATCCGAAAGAAATAGGAAAGTCAACGATAATGTCACGGCATACTAGAAATTATTCGCAATTGGGAGCAGATATTTTTACTCGGCCAAAAAATCTCGACTATGCAAGAGTATATTCGCAGCAACACTCGACGAAATGATTTAACCCTAGGACTATCGATAGTGATAGGAGCATATATTATAAGTTATCTACAAATATCAATAACATTAATACCAAAGAATAGGCAAATAACGTCAGTTGCCAGCTAAATCAACCATGGACAACTGTAATACTACATTTAGAAATTAATAATCGTACCAACGCACATCATTCACTTACCAATAATTACCTCAGATTTCACGACGTGGCAGCCAGTTCCAATTGTTGTTTGAACCAGTTAGAAATCCTGGTCAAAGGATCATTTCTTTTTGATTTAATGAACCTAATGACTCTAGTAATCCTGGGTTAGTCCCGACGACGTGAGTGGAAAGGGGGAGAAAGAACTCCGAGTGACCGCCGACGAGTCAATACCTGCAGTCGATAGTTCCCATAAAAAACAAATAATGAATTAACAATATGATAAATACTTACAATTTTTTTTGATGATGATTTTCGTCACCTGAGTTACCATCACTTAGCTAATTCAAACAAAATTTTATGAATAATGTTTATTTAGACTAGAAATGGGTTTTTTACAGTCGAAAAATTTTTTATAAATAATAAAAGTATATTTAACAGTCAATAAAGATTTTATAAATAATATTTTAGCTGAATAGAAGTATATTAAAGGTACATTTAACGGTCAATAATATTTTAGGAATAATATTTTTATTGGGCTAGAAGTAGGTTTAAAAGTATATTCAACAATCAATTAAATTTTGTAAGTACTATACTATTATAACAAGAGTATGTTGAAAAGTATACTTTAATAGTCAATGAGATTTTATAAATAATACTTTACCGAAATGAAGGTACGTTTGAAAATTTGATAAATAGTCATAGCAATTAACAGTTGATTTCAGTTAACACACATACATATAGAGTTAATTTCCCTCAGGTAGGGTTGGGATAAGGGCCCTAACTTAAACCTCGAGTAAGGGAAACCGTCCGGTGTGTTATAAGCTCAAGTAATTATTCTATCGTTTAGAAAAATCAGGACCCTTCATCTAAGTACACCCACACCTAGCAGAGCAGTGGAGACAAGCGTGGCGTCGCTTCAGTCGAGAGCGATATCCCGATATGCCCCAAACCGGAGATAAACGGCAGGAGGATAATCTCCTGGTGGAGACTACAATGAATCAATTCAAGAGAGAAGGGGAATCCTGCGACCCAAGTCCGGCCCACGATATCCATTTGCGGGCCCGGACGCTTCTACACCACCTCCTGGACCACCAGCGCCTTGTCAACTCCTCAGTGGATCGGGCCAGGAAATATTTGGCCAACGTAGAAGATGACCTAGCAGCCGGGCGACTCGCGGACACCTATCCACCCCCCCGAGACCGGCCCGTAACACGAAACGGCCCGTGTTTGTAATACCAGACTGCTCCCCCGAAGAAGGGATCGAGAAATTTGTTGAGGATTCGCGACCTCACTAATTTGTGACCACTGACTCCTGGGATTTTTTCTTAATTTCTCAAATAAATAATTGTTCGAACTTCGTTTCTTCAATGATCCCTTAAGCTGAATTTTTACAAATTATGTTTAACATTAATCGTATCCTTAACCATCATAGTTATTAGAAAAATTTAATGTTAGTTATTGCAGTAATGGAACCCTCACAATCATTGCAAACGGAGCTGGCCCACGCCCGATGAGCCAATAAAAACCTCCTCGACCAGGTTATCCAACTAACCCGGGAGGTCCAACAAGTCAAGGCCACTTGGGTAGAGCCCATGAAGGCCAGAGCCTTACATCAAAGACTTACAGCGGCCCAAAAGGGATGGGCAAAAGAAAAACAATTGATTCAGAGCTTAAAGATTCAAATAAAAGGGCTGGAGGTTGCACTGTCCACATGTCAAGAGGGGGCAGCTGTAACTTATCCCCTTGTCTTTGTTCCCGCTCAATTAGCCTACCACGAGGCGATAACAACCCCACCAGCAATCCTCACAACAACTCCGACAACGACCACCACTCCAACCGCAACAGTAACAAATAGTTATCGGCCTGGACGAAAAGAGCGGGCTAGGCGTCGAGCCGCTCGATTGTTAAAGAAGGCCTAAATAACCTATAGAATGTATTTTAGTTGCAAATTATATATGTTTATTTTATAATTATATATTTCTTGTTATTTTAAACGGTATTTTCAAGTTTTTTTTTCTTAAGTGTCTATAACCCGTAACCAACGCACAAAAACGCATCGTTACGATATGCAGCCGCTCGTTTTGTTTCTAAAATATCATTGTCTAATTCCTTTAATACTACGATGAACTTCAGCAATAAAAACTACGACACACATGGGACCCAATAACCTAAAGCGAGCACAAGTCTTCTAACGACAGCTCGTATGACCCAGGGGTTGTCCGAGCAATTACAGCATTAGTAATAGCGCTCACGTTTTGCGGACAATCCACCCACTCGAACACATTTCCAACGTTGCCTAGCAACGGATGCCGAGTGGTAGCTAGAAAATATTTATATGGCTTACCAGGGTAACCATAAGAAGATTTAAACAAACATCAACACCCAGTACCCACCAATTATAACAGTCGGTGTGTATGAAGACACGTAAAGGGATAATTTTAAATTAGCGCTTTTCTTTTCAAACTTTGTTGCAAAGTTTCATGAGACAATCCGTGACATCATCATCTTTTAACTCAGTCAAAAATTCTGTATATTACGAGACTCTGAAGGTTCTCACCTATTGGATCTTTCTTTAATAAATAATGAAATAAAGAAAGCATTTGTTATTATTTTTGATGTTTACAATAACTCCTTTATTTTTCAAAGTAAAAGGGGTTCTAATATATTTGTGTCCTGAGTCAGGACTCCTGATTGACGACTAATTAGGAGCATATTTAATGTTGGGCCAGAACACAAACGGCCTTATAAATATTTAAATGAATCGATAACACACATGCAAATATAACAGGCAGATTTAAAATCGAACTTATTAAAACACCAATTAACCCTATCAAAATGCGAGAAATAAAAACAATCAAATAAAATTATAAAACACAAAATAAATTAAAATAATAACAAAGTGCAACAAGATCCGCACGAAATAAATACAAACATAACACGAAAACCCACAATTTGACCGAAATTTGACAATTTATCAAAAATACGAAATTTCATGAAAATGAAATAAAAATCAAATAATTCGAATTAGAAATAATTCAATTTAAAATTCAAAAAAAAATTGTCAAAAAAAATTTCAAAATAATAAAATTAAAGATTAGAATATACCAGAAAATCACAAGGTCAAATTTTGTTTTACTAAATCAAAAAGAACACGCAAGGTTAGGGTCGTACAATAGGTATATATGCCGATTCATTTTTACATAATTTTAATCATTTTTTAACAATCGATAAATCAGTTTTTCAATCGAAGAATTACGATGTAAGGGAGAGTTTTTTAAATACTTGGAATTTAAGAATTGGGCTAAAACCGTTACTCCTACTTTCGTCCTTTACGCTGATTTTGAGGCTATCTTACCTTCAGATGACATACATTTTCAAATACATATGTCGATTTCGGCCGGTTTACTTATTATTAACAATTTTACAGATGAAAAATCATACAAGAGTTTCCTGGGGGATGATTGTGTAGTTAATTTTCTACAAGAAATAAATAATATTTCAATTCATACTGTTTTACCCTTTTATCAAAATAATTATAAAAAGAAAATATTATTAACAGACTCAGACATTCTTTCGTTTTCTTCGGCAACTTGTTGTTATTTGTGTATTTTAATGTATCGGGTAAATTATATTTTCTTTTAATAAAATATTTAAAAAGCATAAAAATTTGTTTTATATTGTCGAAATTTTTCCGGCCCACAGCCAAAATACACTACAAGATATTAAAAAACCGACATACAATTCGTGATCGTGTTGAGCCAGAACACAAAAGGCCTTGTAAATGTTTAAATGAATCGGTAACACACATGCAAACATAACATGCAGATTTAAATTTAAACCTATTAAAACATCAACTAACTCTATCAAAATGCGAGGAAGAAAACAATTAAACATAAAATTATAAACACAAAAATAAATTAAAATAATAACAAAATGCAACAAGATCCACACGAAATAAATACAAACATAACACGAAAACCCAACGATTTTGACCGAAATTTGACAATTTATTAAAAAATGCAAAATTTCATGAAAATGAAATAAAAATCAAATAATTTGAATTAGAAATAATTCAATTAAAAATATAAAGAAAAAAATTGTCAAATAAAATCTCAAAATAATAAAATTAAAGATTAGAATATACCAGAAAATTCAAAGGTCAAAATTTGTTTTACTAAATCAAAAAGAACACGCAAGGTTAGGGTCGTACAATATGTATATATACCGATTCATTTTTACATAATTTAAATCAGTTTTCATAAACTTGAAATCGTGAAAATCGTCTAATCAATTTTCAGTGACATCAAAAATTATTATGTGAGTGAGAAGTGTTTGGGACTCTCTCCACGTCGCATTCTCGCAACCTCAGTTAAGCTCTGCTTGAGTGTTGGCGTGGGAGAGGGTGTCATTATATTATGATCGATATTTTATGGAATGCTCCACATTATGTTCAGAAATTTATATTCAAATGTGTTATATAGCAAAATGTAGTTATTAAAAATGAAATTCTTCCATCAATGCTTTACCTTTTCAGACAGTAACCAAACATACTACAAGTTAATAAAATCCAACACATGATCGTAATCGTGTAAGTGCGTGTATTATAGCCAACGATTCGCGCCCGTGAAGGCTCCGGCGTGAGAACGCAGGAGCTGTAACGTCAATATCATTCCGTATAGCAGAAAAGGGGGAAGAGGAAATAGTCCTTTGGCTGTTTCGTCGTCTCCCAATTCCCATAAACTCGACCAAAAATCACTGATAACATACGGCTCAAAATTACCACACGAGTAGTCCAATGGGCACTCATTAATTATAATATGAACACAAGCGCGCCTAGGATCAAACAAGGGAAGGTGACGGGAATATCAATATAAAATCGTTGCTATGATAAAATATAGGAATTTTGCTAAAAGTCAATAAAACCATTCAATCAAATTCGCCTAATGGCATCAATTTTGAATACCACTCAACAAAAATAATAATCGCAAGCGTAACTAGAGGCTATAAAACCAAATACGATACTAATACGCAAAAGATTCCGCTAAAATTTATAAATAAAACCAAAAATTTAGATTAAAATATAAAGATTTAATTGCAACAGAGCCCGTGGCAAAAATTAAACCCGAAACGCCATACGTATAAATACCCAGCTTTTACTGAAACTCCTAAAGTCATTGAAAGGTTATCAAATCAAACGAAATTCACGACGCCTTATAACAAAACACTCATTAATTCGGTTGTTACAGTGAGAGTGTAAGGAATTATAACAACCCAACGAAAATTGACTATGTAAAATTCACCCAAATTAACAATCACCTAAAGAAAATACAAAAGCTCGAAAAACAAAAACCCATAAACGTATCTATATTCAAGTGCAGATATTTTGAAACTATATGGTTGTTACCCAGACAACCGCATACAAATACTCTTTCGCTTACCACTCGGCACCCGTTGCTAAGCAACGTTGGAACTGTGTTCGAGTGGGTAGATCGTCCGCAAAATGTGAGCGCTATCACTAATGCTATAATTGACCGAACGATCCATGGGTTCAACGAGCTGCCGGTAGAAGGCCTGTGCTCGATTTAAATTTTATTAGGTCCCTTGCTAAGTATGTTTTCGTTGTTGTGGTTGCCACAGATTCACACTTCGGATCTGTCAATTGAGTTGGGTCGGATGACAATACGAAATTAAACATATCATTTATTAAATAACACAGTATGTTCACAAATTAAATCACATTCGCCACTTTGAGACGCCGACGTTTTGCGCGCTCCCTTTTCCTGGCCGATGTTAACTGGATCTTTCCTTGGATGTTGCTGGAGGCATCTGGTCACGGTAAGCCAGCTGTGCCGGGGCGAAGACCAACGGGTAAGTTACCGCTGCCCCTTCTTGACTCGCCGACATGCTGTCGCTAGCCCTTTGATTTGAGTTTTCAAATTTTGCGTCAGTTTTCGTTCGCTAGCCCACCCTTTTTGCGCTGCCTCCATTCTTTGGTAGACAATCTTCGCCTTTTTCGGCTCGATCCAGGTTCCCTTGATCTGCTGGATCTCCCGAGTGAGTTGGAGGAGCTGCTGGTGTAGTTCCTGGTTAACTGCCTGGGCCTTGTCTAACTCCTTTTGTAGATTGGTTGATTGACGAAAATTCATTTCTGAAAAACTAAGATCTAATAACATTTATTTTTCAACTATAAGCAATTAATAATTTATTAAAAAGAGACTTCGGACAATTATTTATTGCTTAAACTCCGGAAAACTGGTTAGGTAAAGCAGTAATAAATCATGGAAATTTTAGTAAAGTGACTGAAGCGTGATTTAAAACTTTCAATTAAAAAAAATTCATGCACATTCAAAATGTTCGTGATATCCTATTTTCTCCTCTTGAGGTATCGTTCTCTCGCATAAGAATGTTCGCGTCGAATTTCGGTAACTCTATCTTCCTCCCTCATCTCCTTCGGCAGGATATATCGTGGGACTACCACGTGCATTTCGGGCATTCGCTCCTGGAGCCTGGGGTCATCCAACTCGTAGGAAACATTATATGGCGGGGCATACCCGTCGGTGCTGGGTATCCTGCCAGCCGCAATATCTTCGTTGACCCTTTGCAGATATCGCCTAGCCTGTTCTACTTGCCGGTTCGTCTCAGCTTGATGTCGTTCGAGGCGCGCCGAAAAATGCCAAAAAATTTAACCCAAATGACATTCAGAATAGCATCGGGCTGAAATCCGGCCCAGATAATTTATTTTCAATTAAACAATGTTTACGTTATATTTCAGATATCTGCACTACCAACCGGCCATATTATAACTCTTATAAACTTGGTCATAGCATCTTGAATACTCCCACCAGAATAAGTAAATCAGGACCGAAAGAGACGACTAATGATCCAATCTTCCTTAACAGCTGCAAAGAATTACACCTGCTGGCTCTGAAGAAAGGTGCAAATCCGCATGAGATCGGTCTCTGCTATAAACTAATTGTTTTCCTGAATGGATCTACCGAGATCCCAACAAATGAGGCAGCTAGATATTGGAAAAAGATCTGCTCCATGGCCAAAATTCATCCAGACCTTTCCAACCTAATGGAACTGATACTAAAAAAACCTCCCGATTCATATGACTTTTTATCAAAAATCCAATATGCCTTGAAAACTCTCATGTAACCTATTACGGACGTGGTAAATTATGATGAATTAATAAGCCATAAATATTTAAATTTTTTTATTAATAAAGATTATTTTAATTTATCTAAAAATTTTACAAAACAAATAAATAAAACTCCAATTAAATCAACCATTACTTCGAACAAGAACTTTTTTGCAAACAAGCCACAACATGCACAGAGTTCAACAAAACCACATGCACAGAATATAACAAAATCACAGGCACAACTTCCTACATATAAACATGCACTCCTTAAGAACTTAAAGAAAACCGACCCTAAAACCAATACTTTTGATTTACTTACTGACTGCACTGACAGCTTTTTTAATAATATAAACATCTGTTTCCTTGATATTAAACAATAAATTAACAATGACAACTATTTTAAAAATTTTTTAACTATCTTTACATATTTAATTTAAAAATGAAAAAATTTATAAATAAAAAATTTCAAAAAACTCATAATAACTACAACATAAGAACTCCTATATTAATTAAAAGTACTAATCTAACGAACAATTATTTTTTAAAAATAGAAAACCTTTTTATGATAATTAATGATGACTCTAATTTTAAATTTAAAATTGATCTTATTTTGCATGATTTTTTATTTATTTTAAAATTTAAAATCAACGTTTTTGTTGATAAATTGTTTAAATATTCTAATACTAATTTAAATTTAAACATTGCCAAAAAAATGTTTTGCGCGACGGAGGCGCTCGAAAAATATAGTGTACGCAGCTCGTCGTCCTGCGGACGACTCACTGACCCTCCTAACCAAGATTTTAAAACCTTATGTACCATAAATAATATCAATATTCATAATATATATAGTAACCTTTTTAATATTGATGTTATGCCGACCCCTTTTTCGCATAACATTGATAATGAAACATCTATTTTTAATATAACTGAGAATAAACTAACTAATAATAAAGATATTATACCTACTTCTTTTTTGAATAAAACTAATAACAGTACCCCAACTGAAAATCAACCATTCATTAATTTCTATAATGACTATATAATAGTTGATGAGATTGAGCCTGACAGTAGCATGCCTTTAATAAAAATTACCGCTGACCTTATAAACTACTCACCATTAAGCTATGATCAAGATGACGTCATTATACCTAGCTCACCTGAAACCTCACGCAGATCATCTATACCTTGCCTAAATACCTTTTTTAGCACACCTACCTGTCCCTCTTTAAAAAACATCTTATTGAAAAAACTTTCCCCACCAAAAAATGAACTTACCAAACTAACCTCAATTAACAACATTGACCTTGATGAATCTTTCTCGACTGATGACGTTGTACTTGATGAAATGCCTCCTAAAACCAAATCCCTCATCACATCTAATCTTATAACCTACTCTCCTTTAACCTATCAGCAAGATGATATCATCCTATCTAGCTCATCTGAATCTTCCCGCTGCACCTCTCCAACTAACTACTTAAACCTAGATACTTTATTCAATACACCCTCCAGCTCCCCTGCCAAAACTACCACTTTCAAAAAACGACCATCACCATACATTACTTGTCAACGAACAAAAAAACTCAAAATTGACCTTGATGAACCTTGTTCTTCTAATGATACAGCACTTGATAACTCACTAACCATTAATCCACCCAGAATTAAACCATCACCCCTTATCTCTGACGATGAAGAACCATCAAACACTAACATCCCTTCCTTAAACACCACCAAAAACTTCACTAACGCTCAAAACTCACAAATCTCTGACCTCTTCCGTACAGAGGAACCTCTATCTAAAAGCTCGTCTCCTGAATCATCTACTACCCATAAAACCTCTATAATCCCTAATTTAGCAACACAGAACGAACCTCATAATTTTACTATACCAGCTCCAGTACACCACATAACTACCAAAATAACTACTGAAAATATTCCCATATCCACACCACTTCCATCTCTTCTTAAATTCCAAATTAAACCAACTACAACCTCACATATATATCCTTGCTTATACAACATGAATCGCAGAGGAAAACTTACTTGTAAGTCCAAACACCGTAACAAAGCCCTATGCAACCCCATCTCAATATATGACAGACACCTCATCTTTGAACATGCACAGCAAGTCCATAATATACCCATAACTGATAATACCATTATTGACTGTGGTTTCTGTAAACCAAAAATAGGACCAAATAAACATGCTATTGTCAGGGTCAATTTTATAGATCTTTACAAACACATTGAAATAAATGATCGCACTATAGAAATAGATAACTGTTGCAAGAACAACCAAATAATAAAAATTAACTCCAGTAATGAATTAACATGCCACAACAATAATAAAGGTAAAAATATCAAAAAATGTTTTCACAAGCCTCCATACAACACTGCAATAAATGACATTCTACTACCTTTCGCACAAAACTTATACTTAAAAGTGGCAAATCTGATAAATCTTTCCTTGCCTCTTCTTGGCGTCCTCTTTCAATAATGAATACTTCTTATAGAATATTTGCCACTCTTCTTAATGATAGAATACTTAACTGGATTTCTTCTGGCAAACTTCTTTCTAGTAACCAAAAAGCTATAGGTGCTTCTGATGGGTGCGCTGAGCACCAGACTACCATTCATCTTATTAAAGACTTTTCAATTCGCAACCGTAAACAATTGCACATAATATGGCTAGACATAGCTGATGCCTTCGGTTCGATCCCCCATGACCTCATATGGCACTCCTTAACTAAAATGGGACTCTGCAAAAACACTATAACTCTTCTTAAAAATCTATATGCTGGGATCAACACCTTTTTTGACTGTGAAGGCGAAACCTCTGACCTTGTACCATTGACTAAGGGAGTGAAGCAAGGTTGCCCACTCTCTATGACACTCTTCTGTCTTACTATTGACCATATTATTAAAACTGTCCTTGAAAAACACCCCTTTCTCTTTAATGGTTACAACATTAGCATTCTTGCATATGCTGATGACTTAGTCCTTATTGCTGACTCGCACTCATCACTTCTTGACCTATTGCAGACCACTGTCGACTTTGCTTCTTCCACGAACCTTAAATTTAAGCCTTCAAAGTCCGGATACATGGACATCTCTAATAAAAATATCTTAACTCAACTTTATAATGAAACAATACCAACAGTAAACAATGACAACCTTTACAGCTACCTAGGCGTTGACTTTTCCTTTAACAAAAAGCATAATATTGACTCAAGACTTAATACATCTTTAAAAGAAACTAAACTAACATTCGACTCTTACCTTCATCCTTCTCAGAAAATATATGCTTATAAGGTCTATGTGCACTCAAGACTTATCTTCACTCTTTGCAATTGTAATATTAATTATATGGTATTAGATTGCCACAGTAAATTAAAAATTAAAGGTCGTGAAAACCAACTTGGTTATGACCAAAAAATTAAAAATATGATAAAACCTATGATTGGTGACTTTTTTCATTTAATTAACAACAACTTTATATATGCTGATTGCAAGCTCGGGGAACTGGGTTTCACTTCCTCTATTGATGAATATATAATCCAGAGTGTAGTACACACTCTATATATGATAAGCTCTAAAGATGAATTTTTTTCTAATATGTATATAGGTGAGCTCAAAGATGCTAGGGGGGAATGGGGACATACATAGAGCACTATCCTGGTTGAATGGTGAAATAAATATTACATCCCGATATGATAGCAGTTTTAGAAAATTTAGGAAATCTGCTATCAGACTTAAAGAAAAATTTAATATTATTGTTAAATTAAAGTACATTGATACCATTATTAATTTAGAAATTACCTATAAAAAACGAACTAAATACTTTAATATTAATAACCTAAATGAAACCTCCTCTGAGCTGCACTACCTTATGAAATATGAATATGCTCGTAGATGGTATATGATGCCTTGCCAAGGTTACATTGCTGCGTTTATAGGCGAAAGTAGCACTGCTGCCTATCTTATACAATCCGAAATATTAACCGATTCACAATACTACTTCTTGATAAAAGCAAGAAACAACATTCTAACGTTAAACTATACACCACACAAACTTAAACAAAACAAAGCACTAACTACATGCAAACATTGCAAAACATTCACTGAAACACAAGCACATGTATTCAACCACTGCACATCAAAACCACATGCAAAAAGCAACAAACACAAAAGAGTATTTGAAGCAATTGTTGATTTCCTTCGTGAAAAACAGTTTGACATAGATGTTGAGAAAACACCCATAGAAATTAACACAAAACTAATACCTGACCTCTTAATAACTTCTAAGAGGAACTAATTAATACACGTTATAGACCTTAAGGTACCTTACGACTCTAGGAAAAATTTTGACAATGCTAGAGCTGACAATTACAAAAAATACATAAATCTTGCCACTGAGATTAAACGAGTACATAAGCGTAATACAACTGTGACCGCCTTAGTAGTAGGCACTCTTGGATCTTGGGATCGCTTTAATATACCTCACTTAAATAAATAGGACTAACCAAAGCTGAAATAAAAACTTTATCCAAAAAAGCTTGTGCTGCTGCTGTAAAAGCGAGCTATGACATATACAGAGAACGTTAACTACTTACGTCATCGGTGATACTACGGAATTTTTTCAAGACGTTCTGAATACCTGAATTAACACAATTTAAGACGGAGCTTCGGTTGGACAATTCGGTTCCACGGTATCTTAGTGGTCACTTGGGCGTCAAAAATTTACTAACAAGCTTAACTGAGTCTGAATCTCAAGTGTCTAAACCCGATTTTCCCGCTAAAACTAATTAATTGTCAAATGCCTACGTCTAAAATAATACTACCGATTTTATTCGAAACAAAAAAAATAAAAAAATAATTATTAAATCTTAAAACCGAAGGGTATTTATAAATTTCTGCAGATCTCGTTGCTCTAAATTGTGATCTATCTCAAGTCGTTTTGTAATTAGCAATAGTTATTATACATTTGGATTTGGATGCTATAAGTACTCGTAATTAAATGCATACTCTATTCGAAGTCAACCTATTTGTAATTGTTAGTAACCAATGCATAATTGAAATTTGAAACGAGGTTCTGAAATTTTTCCTTTCACGTTGATAATTTTTCTCCAAATTTTTCGTCTAATAAAAATTAAATCTACTTTGAGGTATCGTTCTCTCGCATAAGAATATTTTACATTGCTAATAATTGGTGTCTATTAATAAAATTAAATCTACTTTTACATTACTAATAATTGATGTCTATTAATAACATTAAATCTACTTTTACATTACTAATAATTGGTGTCTATTTAGTTTGAAATAATTTTCTAACATGTAGACAATTTGACTCAAAATCTAAAGAAAACTAATACATCTATATATTATTAAGTGATCAATGCGTAGCCATTAATCATGTTGATAGATTAGTGAAGGTAATTTATTACGATAATAGGTTGCTTTTGCTCGTTTCCATTGGGGATCATAAAATTGCAGATCTCGAGTTCAGATCCAAATATACTTAGTATCATCGAGGACCTACAAGGGAGGAATCTGACCACTACCAACGAATTTCAAAGGTTTATAGTCATTTACATCGCGGTCGGTGGCTTAAACATTGATCGGCAGGTAAGTTCACAACTGGTTTTCGTTTTATGTTTATTAATTACGCGATGGGGAAATAGGCATCAAAAACGAATTATCTGAGTAATTAACTAATTTATTGATTTTCAACAAAGATTATCTTCGGGTCTTGATTCGGTTAGAGTCTGTGCCAGGATAAGTTCGTGAATTGGATCATGTGTCTAAGGCTCGGAAGGTGCGTTTAAGTCAAATGATGAAAATACTAATAATTACTTGCATGGGAGGGTTCGTCGGTACCCGAGACGTTGAATTTCGAGCGCCCGTGGCGGTTCCTTGAAGATTGATCAGCTTTGCCAGACATATTGATAGTAAGTTGAAATCAATGATTTCTTATCAATGGCGAATTTTATACCAGAGTGTGTGCCTACTAGTGTAGACATTCGTGACCTGCACACACTTCCTTTATGACGGGTAGTTATCTCTCACCTGTTCTCAGCAGTTGTGCATCGATTTTTTGGTTGTCGTGATATTTCATAAAATATCGCGTTTTTCCTCTATCTAGTGTTCTTATTTATAGAATTGGAATTCGGATGGATTACGAAAACTGGCTATCGATAAAAAAACTAAAAATCTAACGTCGAGAATCTTTCTCAATTATAGGGATCTATTTTGTTCTACGGAAGTGTTGGTGACAGATCTTGGCCCATGCCGTAATTTATTTATTATAGTTTCCATATATATTATTATCTGTCGTTAGATAGCAGAGTCTGGGTCTTCCTGACTAGTTAAACGGGTGTTTGATGCTTCCTCAGTATGATGTCGGGGTATGTTCGGAACTGGATATTATAAAAACTGGACGATTTATGTCAGATGGAGTTAACTATTGCTCGTTACAAGGCCTCTCGCCAATGGTACTCGTGAATATTTCCGATATGTTGTCTCAAATTAAAATTATTATCTACAATTTTCCTTTTATTTGTATCAAGTGAGCTTATTCGATGTAATTAGTTCTATCAACGCCTCGGAACTTATTCCATTCAACGGGAATTTTTCTTTTATGCTTTATTTATTTAATGAGTTTATTTTCGTTTGGTAAACTTTTTGTAGCATGGTGTTTTCCTTTGATGTACATTATATCTAAAGTTTATACAACTTGGTATTTTCTGTTGACGAACATCATATTTTATAAAATTTATGTAAATTAGAGTTATCTTTTGCCGAATATTATGTTTTATAAAATATATGTAATTTGGTATTTTCCTTTGACGAATCTTATATTCCAAAAATTTATGCAGTTTAGTGTTATCTGTTGATGAATATTATATTTTAGAGGTCTAGTTTTACTTAGTAGACGACAATTCGAAAATGTTGATTTTAGATGATTGTTTTCAATTCGGTTAATTCGGTTACTAATTTCCTGTAGATTTTTACATTGTTATTTTTAATTGTCGTCGATCCCCGATTTTCGCGCTGACAAAGTCTGTCTGATCTAAGTGTGGGGTTTTGGGTGTTGTCAATGTCCTTGACCCCATATGAAAATAATTATCTTGCCCCCAATGGTTACCAGTTGCCACGCAACTTTGTTAATGTAACCACCGGTTATAGGATCGCCAAAGGTGAGCGCCATATAGGAACTGCTAAGGCTCGATCCCATAGCGGGTTCAACGCACCACTGATAGAAGGAATATGTACGCTTTTCTGTTCTTGGTCCCTTCATTTACATGTATAGTCCGTCATCCCTCTCTTTCTCTGATTAAAATTTTATTATCTCACGGAGCTTGTTTATCAATAATTAATAAATTTAACAACGCATAGACAATTTAGCAACACTAAATTTTATTTATCAGAATCTTTTCAGTTTGATTTTCCCGACGATCTCATGGCTCGACGCCTTGCGCGCTCAAATTTTCCTGGGCGTCTTTGAGGCGATTTTATTTCTGGTTTAGTTGTGCTAGTGGCATCCCGATACGCCAACTGAGCCGGTGCAAAGACCAAAGGGTACGTGACGGATTGGCCTTCTTGACAGGCCGTTAATGCCACTTCTAATCCTCGAATCTGTGTTCTCATAGCCTGTACTAATCGCTTTTCTTCCGCCCATCCACGCTGAGCGGCGGTTACTCGTTGGTATAGAACCTTTGCCTTTGACGGCTCTACCCACGTTGATTTGATGCGATGGACTTCTCGGGTCATCTCCAACATCTGTCGACGGAGGTCTGCATTTTCCTTTCGGGCATCTTTCAGAGCCCTGCTTAGGATGATACTGGGGTCCATCTCTAAAAAAGGAAAAATATAATCATGAATGCTTCGGTTCACATATTGAAGGTGAATTATAATGAATATGAATATAATCACACAGTTTTAAGGCGTGTTGATCTAGAGTCGTAAAAGAAATTTGTGTTAGGGTGAATGTTTTTATACTAATTCTAAATATATGAAATCAGTGAAACTAGCATTATTATACATAAAACTACCACAACATAAATTAATCATGTTGAAAAATCAATGGTGTCTTGAGGTGGACGGCCGGTATTTTGGGTTCCGTCTCGGTGACCAGCGGGTACAATGTGATCCCATTCTGGTCGTTGGGCTCCATTTCGAGCTTGCCTGGCCTCTGAAAGGATCTGTTTCGGCACTGATACCGTTAATGGCGGAATTGGCTGGTTTACCCGCGGATCGTCAAGCTCGAGTGAGATGCCGTATGGCGGGTATACCCATCCGTGCTCGGAATTACGCCAGCCGCGATGTTCTTGTTGATCTGGTTGAGATGTCGATGGGCCCGATTCACTTCCTGATTAGTTTTCTTCTGATGAGCTTCGAGTCGGGCCAGGATGTTTTCGGCCTGTCCTCGAAGTTCGCGGGCCGGATTTGGCCCAGGCTCTCGCTTGATGGCTATATATGGTTGTGCAGTGTCCTCCATATCATCTTGTCTCTCAAATCTGGATTTTCTCACCGGGGAGATAGAATACCCCACATCCCACATCGTCTGTCGATATTTAGCGGCGGAGTAGGATGGGAATCTCATCGTCACACGAGATTCATCCACCCAAGAATCTAATTGTATGAATAACATTAATTCCATAAATAATCGAATAAGTTGAATGATTTACATAAGAAATAATATATGTGTTAATTGAATTGGTACATTTTAATATCCATCTACAGGGGAGGTTTTGACTACTAATTAATGTCTATATAGCCTGGATTAATTAACCTATAATGCGTTTGTCTAGGTGGTCGTAAAATATGAATTAACACATAACTGGCGTATTTTAATTTTAATTATCATCAGTCGGTGGAATAGGTATTATTAAAATACAAATGAACATCTATGCAATGTAAGCTAAATTCGAGATTCCATCGAGTTAATATTCTTGTCTAAGTTTGTGATAGGGCGATTTGGGTAGTTTCTCGTTCGTGATCTACCTGGCATCATTAATACATTTTAGCTTGGTTCTAGTAATTATCGCAATGATGAGCATCACATGAAATAGATAGCTATTCGACCTTTGCCGGCGAAACTCATGTTCTTTGTAGTAAGATTAATAGAGTAGTTTTCTCGCCCTAAGGGATTTCTTGAGAATATAGCTGGGTTTCGAGGCATTTAACTGTAAGTCTGGAAAGATCGGTTCTTCAACTGAAAAACTCTTTCGACGTATCCAAATGTAAACCTGGCATCATTTAAGTCATTTCTACCTTGGATATTCGGCCAGTTGCTATTTTCCCTATACAAAGTAATTAGTATATCGTCGACTGGGCAGCCTCCGGACTATCGACTGGTTACTGTGAGATTTTGTATAGGTTTCTCATTTCGAAATCCATAACAATAAATTCGTCATCACTGAAATTTGGCCTTTAGCATTTATTCAATAACAAGCGGAACAGCAAGAAAAAAACTTTTGGTCCTCTAAAGCATGCAAAATGTCATTCTATAAGCGACATTCGGTCAACGTTTCTTCACAGAGTCGGCGAATCAGGGCATTAATGTTTACAAATTAAAATTAGTTAGTTAAAAAAACAAATGTCTACCTCCTTGTGCGCCGATTCTTTGCTTCACTGTGATTTCACTGGTATCCGAGAGACGTGCATAATGATTCTTAGACCATGGACTATTCTGTGAAAAATTATTCATATCGTCTATAACTGAGAAGTTTTCCGTCTGAATGCCTATTTATATCGTATGTCTTACTTCTATCGGGTATGTATGTCGTTCAATTCTCTCTTCCTACTGTCTGCATGTATGTGCCTGAATACTACTCATTGGTGTACCTCGCATGCTACTGCGGAGATCGACTTGCGCCAGATGTCTCCTGCCACGTGTATATTTTCTACCTCGTCAATTGATTTCCTTGTGAAATTCTCATGCACTTTGCCACGTCTATAGGCCAATCGTCATTGTCTGGGAATTATTTTAGTTGGTTTCTATTCATTATTTGATCCAATCTTAAATTTCCTATTAATTGTTCGGCGTATTCAGTTTAAATTCTGGTTAGTTTATTATTAATTTATCGATTTAAATTTTTGTCGCATTAAAGTTTTAGCTCACAATATTATCCAATTTATTGACCTTTATCGTCTATTTATTATTCCACTGAATTCAATTAATGTTGGTTATTATTCTGGGGCTTGAATGTTTCCTTATGGCGTTATAATCATTTGTTTCCTTATTCGAACGTATTGATTGGATTCAAAAGTACCTCTTCCAATTTATTCCCTGGTTTGGTGGAACTGGAGTTAGTCGACCTTATGTTAATGAATAAAGAAAATCTTTCGAGTTTATGAGTTGATTACAGTCTCGTGGTACCTTCGTGGATGATTGGGTGTGATTTTATTTTGTTTTAGTACAAATTTCAGCTTGGTTATGTCATTACTTCTCTCTGATTGGGATCGTGTTAAAGTTTATTTGGGAATTTTGACTTTAAATGAGGATGTATATGCGCTCGAGTTGGTTTATTATGAGTTTGGGCTGATCATACATATTGAGTGGATTTATTAGTTAATAGGGCGAACAAATATTTGTGTTACGGGATTTGAAAGTTCTAATTTACTGTTATTTAATAATACTGAATCCTATTTTGTTAATGCTATCCGTACGTTTATTGATTGATGCTACCGGTTGGCGTTAAATAAATTAAACTCTGTTCAACCTGATTTTTTAACTCGCAGTTAATTTTAGTCGTCGGTCTGATTCATGTTAATTAATTATTAGTCCTAATTGCTTCTTATCGTTATTTAAAAAATTTGATTCGAGATATTTAAACATACAACGATTTTCGAGTTTTTTACTTACCCACTCATTTCCTTCAATTTGATCCTAAGATGATTATGTTCATATTAAGATTTTAAGAGTGCTCATCGAGCTACTCAATGTTCATGATTTTGACCGATATGTAGAATTCAAATTTTAGGTAGAAATTACAGGAAAATGGGTGGCGGCGGAGCAGCCAAAAGACTACTTCCCCTCCTCCCAATTTCCCCTATAACGGTTGCGATTTGACGTTTGGGCCCTGCGTTATTCACGCCGGAACCTTCACGGGCACAGGCTATTGGCAGATGAACTGCTCCTACTCAGCCTGAGTTGTGTGTATATTTTACTAACTTGCGGAGTGTGAGTGGCTGTGGGCCGGAAAAAAGATTACAACATTGACGGAAAAATTTCAGTTCATGAATATATATATTCTGCCATATAATACATTAAATTCATAACACATTCAGTTTCATAAAGTCTAGAAAATAATACAGTAATACCCTCTCCCCACGCCGACATCCAAGCAGAGCTGAATTGAGGTTGCGAGGATAGTAGTGGGATACCGGCCATCTAGCTCAGAGGCCATATATCTCACATACCCCCCCGGCAAAATTTTTTTCTCTAAGTTTAAAAGTACAAATTTTTTTAGAACAAAGACAATGACCCATAAAAAATTTTTCAAGGTCATTTAAACAAAGAGCATGACTCATCAAAAATTTTCAAGGTCACTTAAACAAAGACCATGAGTCATTCAAGGTCATTGGATGACTCATCAATTTTTTCAAGGTCATTTAAACAATGACATCAAATTTTTTCAAGATCATTTAAACAAAGACCATGAGTCATTCAAGGTCATTGGATGACTCATCGAAATTTTTAAAGGTCATTCAAAAGTAGGTCAAGTTCATTCAAAATTTCTCAAGGTAATATTATTTTTAAACATTTTTAAATTTTAATTTACTACTTATTTTTTATAAGTAGTATATATTTTGTAAATTTATTTTTATTATTATTTTTAAAAATATTATTATTATTAATAATATATAATAAAAAACCAAGACATACATAAAAACTTTTATTATAAAGAAATAATTCTACCATAATAATATTGTCGAAGAGCTTTATTCAAAGCCCATTCCGCATACTTTCGATATCAGGCAGCACAGCAATGACATCTATCACCACATGGATATTCAGGTTCCATATCTTTTTACAAATTGTTTTGTTCGATATCCCATAGGAACTCGTCGATTACTGTAAATATCCATTTTGACGTATAATTAAAGACTAAATCTGGAATTATTGATTTTGGTTTATTCTTCAAGATTTCATTTATTTCTGGATAATAGAATTCCAGACGTTCTTTAATAACTTTAAAATAATCATCTATCAAATAGTAAATAACAATATATAGTAATTATTAATTACCATAATGTTTAATTTCATTCATAGCTTGAACTGCGATTGGCACATCCATTATAATGATAAAAAATTGAAATAATAATTACTTTTATACTAATTTAGACCAATGAAAAGTTAAACACACAATCTTTTAGCTATAAACACTAAATTTTAATTTATATAGATTTGAAAATGATTAAAGAAATTTTAATAATAATATCAGTTTTTAATATGGTCAACTCAATTGTTGTAACCGTTCAAGATAAAAATTCAACAAGATGTGTATGTCCTGATACAGCAGTATTGATGGATATTTTGTATATGATAGATAGGCCTAGATATTTGAAAACTCCAGTCAAAAGATTATCTGAAAGAATGAGTAATTTAGAATTCCGATTTGAACATACATATGAGACTTTAAAAAGAGCTAAAAACGAATTATATGATGATATTATATATCTAAATAAGACCATTGGTATTATCAAAAATGAATTAAGAAAATCAATATTAGAATTGAAAGAAAATCACAAACTTAATGAAAAAATGATGAATCAAGTTCAATATAGTATAAAATTTTATTCTAATAACACAACTGATCAGTTCAATCGTATAATGAAATTACAACAACCAGTTAACAGTGGTGGCACTAAATTGAAAGAAGTTAACAGTGCCAACAAATCATCATTGCCATTTCGATTATATATTTTTACATATTTTCTTAGTATGGCATGATTCTGATTGGTCGAATATAGTATAAAAAAGCTTACACTTTCAAATATTTTTATAAAATGCCAGAAACTAAATATTTTATAACTTTGTTGAATGAGCTGGTCTCTAATAATAGAGAAGATGATATCATTAAAAACATAAAATTCATGGTAAACCGTACCGAGAAAATCGTAGAAGACATCCCATTTGATTATGAAAAAATTCTCAATTTGCCAGCATTGGAGAGAAAGAAGTCATTCCAATCGATATTTAGTTACATGTTCGATGAAAATAATAAAGGGATGCGAATAATAGTAGGATTAATGTATATGAAACACATGATATTAAAATCTGGATCAGACTATGAAAATTATTTTCAATGGTCTATAGAGGTAAATTACTATATTGTTATTAATTTATCAATTCTTAGGTGATAGAATCAAAAATTGATCCGTGGGTAGAAACAAACGATGAATGGACAGCGATTATTCAAGTTGCCAAAGAAGCCAAACGCTCTGATATTTATATCGAAAATTGCAAATTTTTATTAAAACTATTAACTGGAGCATCTGTTTTATATTTATGCTATAAAGTTTATCATAGAACTTAATAAATATTTCTTTGTTATTATTATTATTAATAAAAAACTACATTTTTAAAGATTTATTGATTATTACATGTACATTCTTCATCACCACAATATTCTATCATAATATTTTCTATAACATGGTCAATACAATTCTTAAATTCGGTAGGCTCATCTTTAATAATTTCGGTAGTATCTTCAGTATCATTATTATTTTCTTCATCATTAATAAGTATATCATCAATAATTTCTTCAGAATCATTAATAATTTCAGTATTAATTTCTCCATCATTATCAATTTCAGTATCATCACTCTGACATCCAGAATCACAACATGAATCTTCTTTACTCAATGCTTCAACTAGAGTCAACATATCTCTAATTTTTACACCGGTTATTTCTTCGAGTTTATCAAACAAAAAGTTTATTAAATATTCTAAACGAAATTAATTAATTATTTTATATTTTATATTTTACCTTTTTCAGACATCATTTTAAAACTATTTTAAAACTACTTATAATTTTGTTTATAGAATAACAAAGAAAACATTAATACATTTATTAAACACTAAACATTATACATTAAAATAATTGTGAAAGTCTAGCAGTAACAATTTTCCAGATTGGAGAAAGCACATCATTTTGATCAGCTTTATATCCTTGGATTGCTATTGTTATATACCAGTTTTCCTGTTCTTTGAATCCTATTTCTGTAAATGCATCATAATATCTGGTATATTGACTCGTGAAGAAAGCATTTTCATTGCATTTTAAATTGGAATTGATGTTTTTGAATGTATTATCAATATCCTTGATATCTAACATTGAGAGAGTCCCAGCAAGAGATTGAAATATAGTTCTATTGAGTTTGACTGAATTTGCCAATTGCATATTGATAGGCTCCTTTAAAAAATACATTTTATAATTGTGGAACATCTGAACTGGTTAGACACTTATTTTCTTGGTCATGTTTGATTTATGATCTTTATAAGGTGGTGACGCGCTTTTATACCCTTGACAGATACTGATTAACCAATCAGAATCATGTGTATGATTATAACAAAGACAATGCATGATAAGTGCATCATAAGTGCGTGACTGCAAATATATAAAACTGAATGTGAATTAACCCATGGAGTTTGTATATGATTTTACACACATCTTTCATCTATATAAAATGCATTATTAATATCACGTGTTTTATTATTATTACGAGTTATTATTATTATTATAATTATTATTATTATTATTATTACTATTATTATTATTATTATTATTATTATTATTATTATTATTATTATTATTATTATTATTATTATTATTATTATTGTTACCACCACCAAATAAACTATTACTACCAAAACAAAATAAAATACAAATCATTTATTATTATTATTGTTACCACCACAAAAATAAAACAATTACTACCAAAACAAAATAAAATACAAAAAATTTATTTTCTTAAAAGCTTCATTTTTTGCAAGTTTTTTATTGAGTTTGTAATATTCCACTCAACATCTCTGGTAACGGAATTCGCAGCAACTGCAACCCAGAATACAGGGGTATTCCGTTTCCATTTCCTTGATCATGCGGTTGATTTTATTGTCCCAAAGAGCTTGCTTAATCAGCTCGGAAATCATAATTCTAGTTTCTTCATATATCGCCGCTTTGATCATTGCAGGCTCCTTGATCTTCAAAATTTCATTCATTTGAGGATAATAATAAATAATTCTGTCAATCACCATAGGGGCATATGTGTCTAAATAAATAATAATAAAAGAAAATAAATAAATAATAAATTTACCATATTGACTAATATTTTTCTTCTGCATATTTTTCTTCGGTGTAGTTTGCATTTTAAAAATGAAATGAATAACCAAGGTGTTTTAATCAATCATTAGCCAATCAGATATCGACCAATCCCGTGATTTCATTTTGTATGTCACAAACAATATTTTTGTACTCTAGATTTCGCAACCCTAATATGACTATTTTGCCACTGGCAAACACGTTAACACACATTGGGTTGTATTTTAAAAGCCTCAGTGCAGGAAATAATTCTGGCTCGAACATACAAAGACATTTTGTTGACATTTTGTATAGATTGATAGATTGTCCCATATCCATGGTAACCGTAATTGATTGTATTTTAATATCCTTTATTCTATATTGTAATTTATTGGCATCTAAAGGTTTCTTGCATCCCATGATTCTGCATTTGCCGGATTTGAAAAATATTATAGTGTATTTTCCACTCCTATCTACAATTTGCTGGGGTTTACCAATCGGAAATGTCATTTTTGATACATTGAAAGTTCCTTTATAATTTATATTTGATAACATAATTAAACAATAAAGAAATATTAAGCTATATATGATTTTTAGAAAGAGTTCATTAAATCATATAATATAAACAAAAACCTATAATTATACAAATTAATAATGGAATTAAGAAATGATGCTGTATATCAAATCGTCGGCCCAAGTGGTAGTGGTAAAACTATGTTTGTGTGTAAATTACTGAAATCTAATTTATTTCAAAAAAAATTCAACAAGATTTATTGGCATAAGGGTGCAGATGAAGAAAATGGAATAACTCAAGATAATTTCTGTAAATTGAAAAACATGAAAATAGTAAAGGGTTTCGATAAAAACTGGTCAAGTCGTTTAAGGAAAGGTGATGTCATCATTATTGATGATTTGTATCAGGAAGCTAATAAAGAAAAGGATTTTAATAATTTATTCACAAAAATCAGTAGACATGTTGGTGTTACTGTGATCTTTATTACTCAAAATCTATTTCATCAGGGTGGCGCACATCGAACAAGGAATTTAAATGTTCAATATTTAGTTATTCTAATCAGTATTTCTAATCAGTGCATTTCAAGATGCTACAAAATCACCACATGGATATATATTTCTTGATTTCACACAACAATGCAATGATGATTTACGGGTAAAAACCGATATTTTCAATAAAGAAGGTGCCATGGTATATAAACAAAGTTGAAAACTTTTACATGTAAAAATGTTTATGAAATCCAGGCTTAAAAATACCCGAACACTTAGACAAAGTATTAAAAAGACAATAAAGACTGAAAAAGTTCCACCAAAAACCAGTTATACACCATCTAAAAAACTATTAACCGAGAATTACCCGCAATGAATCTTATTTCGAAAAACATTATTAAAAAGAGTAAAAATGAAGTTGTTAAAATTGTAAAAAATCATAGGAGTTTCCCATATTTTAATGCATTGTTAAAGGCTTCGAGTATGAAAAGAATTTCTATTTTTTAATCATTTCCAACTTTTGTTGTCGATGATCTACTCAAAATTCTATTAAAAGTAGTCAGGGGTAAAATTAAAATCAGTAATTCTAAAAAACTAGTATTGAATAAACATCGTAAGCCTTTGTTATCGCTAATAAATAATAAAAATCGTCAGCAAATGAGAAAAATCATATATAAACAACAAGGTGGTTTTATCGGAGCGATGTTACCATTAGCATTATCATTATTATTACAATAAACGATGGGGCAATCATTATCTAATGTTAAATTAAAATTTAAATCATCGTGTTGTAATGGAGAAGATTTGGACGAACCCAGAAGACGAGGCAGGTTTCGGTGGAGTGGTAAAGTTAAAGAAAAGACTCCCAAATTCGAAAAAGGAAACGCAAAAGTGGTTGTCAGATCAGCTTGCGTACAGTTTAAACAAACCGATGCGGAAAAGATTTCCAACGAGAGCTTATAAGACATTCGGTATTAATGATTTATGGCAAATGGATTTGATGGAGATGATACCGTATTCGAAGATTAACAAGGGTTATAAATATATTTTAACGTGTATTGATGTTTTCAGTAGTTTTGCTCGCGGTGTACCAACAAAGACAATTAACTCAATGTTTAAAAATGGTCATCCAGACAATTTGCAAACCGATTTAGGTATTATTATTATTATTATTATTATTATTATTATTATTATTATTATTATTATTATTATTATTATTATTATTATTATTAATATTATTATTATTATTATTATTAATATTATTATTATTATTATTATTATTATTATTATTATTATTATTATTATTATTATTATTATTATTATTATTATTATTATTATTATAGGCAAGGAGTTTTACAATAGTAAAGTTAAGCAAATCCTGGATCGTCTCAAAATAAATCATTATTCTGTACATTCTCAATACAAAGCCGCACATGTTGAAAGATTTAACCGGACATTGAGGAATAGATTGAAGAAATATTTCATGCATCAAGGTAATAAAATATGGATAAATGTATTACCGAAAATACTTGTTAGTTATAATAATTCATCACATCGAGGTCTGAATGGTTTGAGACCCTTAGATATCAGCTCGAAAACACGAGTACGGACTAAAACAGTTGCTATTACAAAACCAAAATATAAAGTTGGTGATCACGTTAGAATTAGTAAAATATCTGCTTCACTTTTCATCAAAAATTTCGATAGTAATTGGAGTGATGAGGTATTTCAAATTACTAAAATTAATACTAAACAGAGTCCTGTAATGTATGTTATTAAAGATAGTGATAACAATGTAATACAAGGGAAATTCTATGAACAGGAATTACAAGTTATTTACAAACCTACAGTGTTCAGAATTCAGAAAATATTGAAAACTAAAATGGTGGGTAAGGATAAACAATACTATGTCAAATGGCATGGATATCAAAAACCCTCATGGATATCATCAAAAGATCTAGTAAAATGAGTTTCTATATAATTTTACCGAGCAATAGTTGCCCACTAATCCATCCGGAAAATCAGGCGAGTAAATTTATGGTTGATCTTCAAAATCCTATTTATTTACATGGAAATTGGGAAGTTGCTTTGCAAGACTTTACATTTGTGTACAATACATTCCCATTTTATAGTCATTGTAAAATAAGTTACAAGAAACGTGTACCCAAAACATGTAGTGGTATTTTCTCAATCAATAATTTTGAACGATATTGTCATATTTCGAATCAAATTTTAGATGAAAATTGTGGCATGTTTTTCAAAGATGGATTGAATGTTAGTTGTGATTATATTCCATTTACAATAAAGTTTGAAAGTATTGAGGATGCCAAGCAAATGGGTTGTGATAAGCTTAGCATTGTTGTTCCTGGAACTGAATACCTACTACGATTCAAAATATTTGATGAGAAAAGTGTAACGATCGAAAACATCAAAATATCTGTATCATATATTAATGAGGTTGAAGATACATTTACATTTACTAATGAACTATATATTGAAACACTTGAAGAATTACATAAATATATTTCATTCAATTGTTTACATATATTTAAAACTATTGAATTTCTTAAAGATAGAATATGCAAATTCAGCCTGAATAATAACATTTGTGAAGTTACATTTGATAAGAATTTGGCTAATACATTGGGATTAGATAAGCAAACATATAGGGCAAGTGCTTTTGATGTACGCAAACGAAAAATAATAAAACTTCATAGGCAAATGTTCATATATACTAACATCATCGATCATATAATTGTTGGTGATTCTTTAGTTCCTCTATTGAAATCTGTGTGGGTTGATAAACATGACCAGGATAAAGTTGTCAATATAAATATCGATAATCCCATGTACTTACCGGTATCAACATCATGTATAAACAATATAGAAATAAATATTCGTGATGATAGCGGTAAATTTATTGAATTTAGTAAAGATACAAAAACTCATTTGACATTACATTTTTGTAAATTAGATGGCTAATAACGATATTATTACTATGTATAGTGGTAGCCAAAGTGGTGGCGAATTACCATATTTTATTGGTAAACAGTATGGATCAGGATGGTTGAGAACAATTGGTAGATTTGCACTTCCTTTTCTTAAACGCCTTGGTAGTTTTGGTATGAAAACTGCTAAAGATGTGATAATGAATGAGCAGAAAATATTACCATCGCTGAAATCAAATGCATTATCCGAGTTAGGGAAAGTTCTACCTAGTGTTGCAGGTATGTTTCATCATAAACATATAAACAAACGAATGAAAGGACATGGAACTATATTTCAAAAATGATTTGCGGTAAATCTGAATTGTGTTTATTTGATAGACCATCTCCCCAAGCAGTAATTGAAATGGGGGCCTTTGAAGATGTATTCCCGATGAATTCTATTATGGATAGTAGAACTGATATTGAATTTTATATTAATGGTTCCCAAACTGAATATCTAGATTTGAATGATACATTGTTAACTGTTCAGATCAAAGTTGTAGATAAAGATAGAAAACCGTTGGGTGAACCTAGTGATGTAATACCCAACAATTTCGTGTTTCATACACTGTTTAAAGATGCAGTTCTCGGATTTAATAATATCAAGATTGAGGGTGGTAACAGTACATATATTCACAAAGCTCTAATCAAAACTATTATAAATTATAATAGCGGTACTAAAAATACATGTTTAACTCCTATGGGTTATGGTAGTGATGATGATAGGAAAAAGTGGATTAAAGGCTCGAAATTATTTACCATGTGCTCATCATTACAACTAGATTTCATGGATCAACCAAAATATTTACTCCCAGGTGTTAATGTACACATTAGATTGAAAAGATCTGATTCGGCATTATCACTAACAAGTACTAGCACAGCACAAATTCTTCAATTAGTTAATGCAAAATTATTGGTGAGAAGAGTTCGGGTTGAGTCCTCTGTATTAGCCGGTCATCAATTGGGGCTTAATTCTAAGCATGCAATATATCCATTGAAAACAAAGGAAATTGTTCAATTTGCTATTGCTAAAGGTTCAGCTTCTTTCTATAAGGAACAAATATTTGGAGATAGAAGAATGCCCAACTTTATATTGGTAACTTTTCAAAGTGAATCTCAATATAATGGATCATACTTAACATCGAGCTCAATTTTCAAAAATTTTGGAGTAACATCGCTAACTTTATCGAAAAATAGTGATTACAGAGAAACATATACTCAAGATTTCGATAATGATAATTATTGTGCTACATATATGCAGAGTATAGTGAGAAATATGGGTTATTTGGATAAAAACCTTAATTGTGGTATAACTCTTGAAGATTTTAAAAGCAAATATCCATTCTTTACATTTGTTTTGGCACCCGATTTTGATTTAAATCAGAGTCAATTACTTCAAAATGGAAATTTACGATTAGATATAAAGTTTGCTAAAGCTACAACTGAACCGGTACATGTTATAATATATGGAGTATTTGAAAATGAGGTTCAAATAACGGCAAACAGAAAAGTGCTGGTTTGAGCAGAGTTCAAACATTATTGGTTTGAACGAACATTGTTGGTTTAAGTGGTATAAATGTGGAGATAATTTATGATAATTTGTCATGGAGTAAGTTTTTAAATATATTATTATTATTATTGATGTAGTTCTGTTCAGGTCTATCGAATTGGAAAACAAATACTAGGACATGAATTTTTAGGAGTTTTTCCTCTTGATAAAATTCCATATTTACGTAATAATCAAGCCATAATCGTCAATACTCAATCATCTCATCTCGGTGGAGAACATTGGTTAGCAATATATATGAAACCTAGCAAGATATTTGTTTTTGATCCTATGGGTTTCTATTATCCGGCTTTAATGGTTTCGAAACTGCAAACAATGGGTAAACCTATTGTGTATAATAAAACTATGTATCAAAAACCATGGACCTTAACATGTGGTCAACATTGTTTAGCTTGGTTATTATCCAAGCGATTTGATGTTTAATAAATGTTTAATAAATTTTTTATTGTTATTGTTATGTTTTATTATTATTGTTATGTTTTAACTATTAATATATTTTTTTAATTATTATTATTATTATTATTATTATTATTATTATTATTTTTATTATTATTATTATTATTATTATTATTATAAATATTATTATTATGTGTTTAATTAATTAATGGTAATAAGCTAATGCATGATCACAAAGACGATGCATGATAAGTGCGTGATCATCACATGATAAGTGCATGACTGCATGCATACACATTCAAGACTGAATAAAGAAAACACATACATACTTTTGTTTGTATGGGATTTACAAAGAACACATGCCTACACGGTATAGACTGAATGTGATTTACAAAGAACACATGCCTACACGGTATAGACTGAATGTGATTTACAAAGAACACATGCCTACACGGTATAGACTGCATGCGTAAAAATCTCTCACCTATATGTGTGTATTGCTAAAATGTGATTGGCTAAATCCTGAGAACATTATTCTTTTTATAAACATTGACAAATTCTAAATTTGTCACAATTATTTCAAAATTTTCTAATTTCAAAACTTTCGCGCCAAAATGCCAAACAATAATATTTTAAGAAGTCTTCTCCTGAATGAAACTGGTAAGGATTTTTAATTTAATTTTTAATTTTATTATTCTATTTTCTAGATTGGTTTAATATAACCGAAATTCAAAATCAGATTGATGGAGTTATCGAATTTGAAAATGGTAATTTTAAATTTTATTATTATTTATTTTAATATAATTTTAGAGAATGTTCAAGAAGTTATTGTAATCGACGATACAATTATTATTAGTGATAGCGAAGATGATATTATGATTATCGAAGATGGTAAATTTTAATGTATATTTTATTTTTTAGTTTAGTAGATTTGGATGAAACATTTATTGCTGATGCACCCATTTTAGTAGATTTGGATGAAACATTTATTGATGATGCCCCCATTTCTGCGGAGGATGAAACATTGATTGATGATGCCTCCGTTTCTGGGGAAGATGAAACATTTATTGCTGATGCCCCCATTTCTGGGGAAGATGCCCACATCTCTATGGATGCCCCCGTTTCTGAGGAAGATTTGGATGATGAGATTTTGTATAAAAAATGTAAGATTTTTATTATTTTTTAATATTTTTAATGAGTATAATTTATCCTTAATTTATAAGAATATAAATATTTTTAATGAGTATAAGTTAATAATATGTAAAGTATTATAATATAATACTTTAAATACCATTAATTTATATTAAGAATAGAAATATGATTTAAAATAGATATATGATTTGAAATAGAAATATGATTTGAAATATTTGATTTATAATAAGAATAGAAATATCTGATTTATAATACGAATAGAAATATTAATTTTTATAAATTATTTTACGAAATGTTTTTAAACATGTGATTTATTTTATAATAGAAATATCTGATTTATTTTTATAATAGAAATGTCTGATTTATAATAAGTATTGAAATATTAATTTCTATAAATTATTTTACGAAATGTTTTTCAAACATGTGATTTATTTTATAATAGAAATGTCTGATTTATTTTTATAATAGAAATGTTTGATTTATAATAAGAATTGAAATATTAATTTTTATAAATTATTTTACGAAATGTTTTTCAAACATGTGATTTATTTTATAATAGAAATATCTGATTTATAATAAGAATTGAAATATTAATTTATTAAAATACTTACATAGTTAATAATTATCATCATTTATATATTATTATTTGATTCATATATGATTTGGATCTGGAATTGGTCATAACTCGAAATGCCATATGACTCTGGAAAGTTACTATGGTCATAGATTCTATGGGATCGACTTTTTTATTTGGCCTAAATGCGATACCGCCCAAGACATTGAATATCTAGAGTTTTATAAGAAACACTCTAGCCATTTAAATCAATTTAAAATTAATAAAAAGGCATTATTTCAAATGATTAATGCGAAAAATGTTAATAATAATAATAATAATAATAATAATATTACAAATAACACAAATAATACAAAGATTACTAAAAACATAAAAAATAATACAAATGTTACTAAATATATTAAAAAATCAAAAAGACCTGCTGATAAAATCGTGTCGTGTATCCCTGCAAAAATTAAAAAAATTGAAATCATCATTAGTGATGACGAAACTGAATATAATCAAATAGGGGGTTCGGTAAATAATGAAATAAATGTAAACGATGAACCTGAAATAGAGGTTGACTTAAGGGGTTCCCGTAAAAATATTCGATTTGATTTAGAAAATCAAAGCCTTGTTCAAATCGCCCTAACGGATAAACTTGTAAATAAATTAAAAAATGAAATAAAGAAAATGGGCTCTGTAAAAGTCCAGTTTACAGTTCTCATTCAATTTGAAAAAGATGGGGAAATAAAAGATAATTTCTTTTCAAATAGCGCGAGTGACTTTTCCGATAGTTTTCTTGCTGATGGAGTGAGTCGGTTAAATGAGAAAATCGAAAATTTCACATATTTAGGAAGTGGGTGGCGCGAAGTTAAGATTCGGGAAATCGATTTTATTTTAACCGCATATTATCCTGTAAGTCGATTAGCTGGACATAGTTTTATCCCTACACCGGAATCTCTAGTAGGTAAAAAGGCTATTGTAAATGTTAAAAACACAGATCATTCGTGTTTTATGTAGTGTTTTATCGATTTTAAAGCGTGATATAGTTTTAAAGAATAGGGAGTGTGTTTCTTCTTACACTACTTTTATGGACGAATTGAATTACGATCCAATTACTGATTGCCCAATGAGACTATGTAGCATCCCTAAATTTGAGAAAAACAATAGCGATTTAAATTTGGCAATCAATGTCTTTGAATATAACAACACCCCTTCTAAACAATTGAATGATATTGATTACGTACCTCACCATCCTCACCTTGTCTTAATTCATCGAACAAAGGTTATCGGTGGTAACCCGATTAATCTTTTATTATTACAAGACGGTGATAATTATCATTATACCGCCATTTTTAATTTAAATAGACTGTTGAATTGTCATTCTAGTAGTGAATGTAACACCAGAATTCGCGTAAAATGGTGTCCCCATTGTTTAAACGGTTTTTATTATGATAAAACCTTTAAGGCACATGTTGATTTGTGCGCTAAAAATCAAATAGGAACAACCCTATACACGCTCCCTGAAAATAAAAACTTAATATTTAAAAATTATTCCAAAATGATTACCCCACCATTCGTAATTTATGCGGATTTTGAGGCTGTTTTGCCTAAAGATGTAAAACATCATCAAATACACATGCCGATATCAGCAGGCTTATTATTAATAAATAATTACACAAATACTTTACAATATTTCAGTTTTATAGGCTTGGAATGTGTATTGGAATTTTTAAAGAAAGTAGAGGAAATTGCTGTCACAATTTTCCTACCATATTATGAAAATCATGGTAAAAAACCGATGAATAATCTTACTTCTAATGAGGAATAGCAGTTCATCGCATGTAGAACTTGCTATCTTTGTAAAAAACTTATTAGAAATAAGGTTAAGGACCATGATCATTTTACAGGTCAGTATCTTGGTGCTGCCTGTCGTAACTGTAATATAAATAGGAAAATAAGCAAACAGTTACCTATCGTCTTTCATAATTTGAGAGGGTATGACCTTCATCATATTTTAAAGTATGGTTTGAATGAATTTCCATCTTGGAAATTAAATATCATTCCTACAACAACTGAGAAATTCATATCTTTGATTGTAAATATTAAGAAATTGGCTGTTAGATTTATAGATAGTATGCAATTTGTAAATTGCTCTTTAGCCAAGGCTGTGAAAACTCTTACTGATCTACCTCTAACTTGTTCTGCTTTTGATGGTCTTATAGTTAAGGTAAAGGGTATCTTTCCTTATGATTTTTCAGTATCACTAGAGGTCCTTGAATCGAATTATGAACTACTTCCAAAATGGGATTCTGTATCTGATGATGAATATGCTACCGCCCAACTAATTTGGACACTATATGTTAACTTACCTAAAATTAAACGTATTCATCCTTGCAGACTATTTTCAGCAATTTCGCGCAAAGGCTATTGCTTACAATGGTTTAGAACCTCTGAATTTTTATGGAATTCCTGGAATGTCATGGGCGTCCGCTCTCATGACATTAAAGGAACCCATTGAACTTCTGCAGGATATGGAAATGTTTAATTTCTATGAGGGTGGAATACGGGGTGGGCTAACATTATGTTGCAAGTTCTGAAGATACAGAACTCTTGTATATAGACATTAATAATTTATATGGTTTGGCACTTAGCCAAAACCTTCCGTATGGTGATTTTGTTTGGGTGCATGATAATCTGAATGATGTGCTGAAGGAATGTGTGAATGCGAATATTGAATTCCTTCCGTATGGTTATACAATGGAAGTTGACATCAATATCCCTGAGCGTGTGCATCAGTATTTGAATGACTTTCCGCTTGCTCCGGAAAAAATGTGTCCACCCAATTCGAAAGTTGAGAAGTTAATGCTCACGCATTACAGTAAGAAGAACCATGTCCTTCACTGGAGACTTCTCAAGCTGTATATAGAATTGGGTGCGGAAGTTGAGTGTATTCATAGGGCAATTAAATTTAAACAAGCACCTATTTTTAAAGAATATATACAGAGAAATACAGATTTACGCCCAAGCTCAAAGTGCGAGCTTCAGAGAGATTTGTATAAATTATTTAATAATAGTCTATATGGGAGGTCCGTTGAGAATTTGAAAAAATGGATGAATTTGAGGCTATGCAATTCAACTGAAAAGATGATTGTATATGCTTCGAAACCGACTTTCAAAAAGTCCATTAAAATAGTGGATGATTTGATTGCTGCTCATCTGAACAAAGATTCTATATGTTTAGACAGGCCTAGCTACATTGGCCAATCAGTACTAGACCTGTCTAAACTGCGGATGTACCAATTACAATATAATTAATTGGCAAAATATAGATCAAAATTTAACTGTGATATTAATGTCGTTGCCGGCGACACTGATTCGTTTTTTCTTGAGGTTAAGCACTGTAAGCTTGACATTCTTTTGCTGGCAATGATAACAGACAACCTTTTAGATACCTCAAATTATGACCCGGCACATCCCTTATACTCGAGGAAATTAGATTCTGTGATAGGAAAATTTAAAGATGAAAGTAAAGGTCTCGGGTATAAGGAGTGGGTTTTCTTAAGACCCAAGTGTTATAGTTTATTAGGTAAATCTGATACAATGAGGGCTAAAGGGGTGAAGTTGTTGGGTACTGACATCAAACATCAGTCGTATTTGGATTGCTACAATAAAAACGTAGTATTTACAGTACCTCAAAGTAGGATAAGGAAGCGGAACCATCAGCTGTATACATTTAGAAACAGTAAAATCGCTTTGAGTAATAACGATGATAAGCGATTATGGGTGGGGAAAAATACCAGTATCGCATTTGGGCATTATTTTGGTGTTGATGCAATAGATAGTGACCAAGTTAATTTCTTGGATGAGCCGCTTTTCGGTGGTTTGAGTCCCAGTTTTGATGACCTACAGAAATCAGCGATAATGAAGATTATGGGCAGCTTTTCGATGGTTTAAGTTTTAACGAAGATAACATTGATATTGATGACGTGTTGTTATCAGAATAATAAATGTTTTTAAAAACTGTTTTTGTTAATTTGGAAACTTATTTATTTAGAAAACTTGTAATAGTTTTCATTTTTATTATGAAATTTAGATATAATTTTTTAAAATTTTAATTTTTTATAATTTACATTTTTATAATATTATTATTATTTCATGCAAAAGCCGCAGCGTGACGAAACGCAAAATATTACTTTATAGATGTTTTAAATGTAAAAACAATATATATATATTTTAATGTATTTATAATTAATTCGTTGTTTTTATGTAGTTGTTTTTGTTTTTATGTAGTTGTTTTTATATATTTGTTTATTATATTAATATTATTATTATTATTATTATTATTATTAATAAAATTACTGATTCATTTAAACATTTACAAGGCCGTTTGTGTTCTGACCCAACAATAGCCTGAAGGGGGTTAATTATACGTACAAGACCCCCAACAAATTATTTATTATTATTAGCTTTAATGTTAAAACGGTGTCCGAACATTAATAATAGTTTGCAGCGAGCATGCAGCTATTATTAAATTATTATTTTTTATAATTCTTAAATGATATTAATAAATTTCTATAGGAATAATCACTTATACAAGTCTATAATACAAAGATTTGTATAGTGATGAATGATAATATTATCATATTGACATTGCAATATTCGATGAAGATTCGTATAATAATAAATAAGCTGACCAATCGTCCTCCTTTAGATAGGACTGTTCTTCCTTTTTTCGAGGAAGGACGAACCTACAAGTGTACTTCTGCTTGTCCTCCTTTTCGATATTTTAAAAATAATTTGGTAATCTCTGTATTCAGAAATGCGGCGCCGAAATGTTATTTTATTAGTTAAACAATTTAAATTTAGGTTTACTAAATGATTTAGTAAAGTTTTATCGCTTTTGTTATTAAAGTTTTAGTTTTAATAATTAATTTTATTTATTCATAATGTGCTTGCATCGTTCGTGCAGTTCTATATGTTGAGCTATAAGCCATAATTTAAACAAAATTGAGTAAATATTTAATGTCATTTTTGAATTATCAATATGGCTGCTGTAACATGAGCATACACTGCAAGCAGAAAACAAAATAAAATAAAAACATCAATTAAAGCAAATTAAAAAAATAACATAATTAATTAAAAACAAATAATTAAAAATTTCTCATACAAATGCATACAGAAAAATAAAGTAGAACATAAAACCGCCTATAACTTTGCAAAATAAGGTTTAGAAAATACACATGCGGAAGTGGCGACCAGAATAAAAGTAACATTCAGCGAAAATAAAAAATGTAAATTTAAAGAAATTAATATTAAAAAAGAAAGAAAAATAAATAGAAAAATATTAAAATAAATAAAACCCATTAAAAAACCCCCAAAAAATTGCCGAAAAAGGTTTAAAATCCACTGATTGGTCACACCCAGGCATGAAAACACTATATATACAGCAGCCATTTTCATAATATACGAACTTAGAAACCAATACCCAGAACGAAAGTATCTCCCATGTAATATGCCGACAGAAGTACTACAAATTATTGGGTACATGGTTTGCTCCAGAAGCCGTGAAGGCCCTCCGCCAGCAGATCCAACGCTTGACAAGAGGTCGCGATGATCTTATTTCCGAGAACCGGGCTCAGAGGATCATTATCAATCACGGAGACTGAATTAACCAAGCGCTTTAGCCGACCGCGATCTGGTTGTGAAATTAAATCTAATTCCTCCAACTCACAACGGTCTGACATAAACCCCAAGAACTAGCAAAAAAACAATCCCAGCAAAAACCGGAGATGCCGTGAACGTCGTCGAGCTGAGGGAACCTCCCTTCTGGCAAATGCGGCCAAAGTGCTCGAAGAGGCCACCATTTGGGTTGCCGAGCAATTCTACCCAAATCAGTGAAAGCAGATGAAACAAAATCCCGAATTTGTGCAGAGAAGGACGTTATGAAGATTAGTGTGGACGTATCATCGGCAGTCGTAACACCACCACTGGTGGTCCACCAGTAGTCAATGAAGCTCGAAATTCATCAAATTAAGTCGGATATTGGACCGACGACTTTGGTGATGAGCTGCCTCACCCAATTCTTCCTGTGATGGTCACCAAATGCAATTCTCATCGGAAAAGAAAATTTCCCGTGATATCGATGGGGAAAACCGAGATCTCTTCGTCGATTTGTGTTCCCTGTCAGAATAACAGATTTATGTATTATTTATATTCCTTTTTGTGACATCTTTTTGTAAATATTATTAAGAATTAAATTTTTGTAGTTATTTTTATTTTCTTGCAAAATTTGGCCTTTCTTTACAAATAAATGCTTAAATAACATTTATAATCATTTCCGAGCATGGTATAATGATAGAGGGAGCCTATTAAAAGGGTTTATTTAATTAAGAGAGTTAAAATAGGAGAATTTCAGTTTTCGTTGAAGCGCTAGTGTGAAGTTTTTTAGAAGGTAAAAAGTTAAGTTTCGATGAAAGATACGAAATAAACCTCAAGTCAATTTTATTTATCCTTAAATTAAAGAGTAAAATTTAATAAATTTAAAAACAGTTGATTTAACAGTGAATTAAATAATTAAGAAGAATTTTCAAATTATCGCGTGTTAGGTAAGACAAGAAATTCACAAACTTAAACAAATTTCTAGGACGTTAATATTATTATGATTTTTCATAGTAATTCATAGGAATTAAGCTTAAAAATTTGATAATTGAGTAAAATAGAATATAAAAGCTTTTAAAATATGATTTTCCCTTCAGGAAATTTCAAAAATATAGAATTAAAAATTGTTAATTAGGATTTTGAATTTAATCTGTATTGAATGAATTATTAATGATAAATGGGTAACCAAATTTTAATTACTATGCCTCGAAATATAACTTGGGCCAGATTTTAACAGTCTGCTTGAAAGTCGATGGGAAAATGAGGTCACGGACGCATACATAAGACCGATAATAAGGGATGAGAAAAGGTGAATAGTAATATAAAAGGAATCAGATGAGTTAAGTAGACGTAAGCCCTTCTAACGGCAGTCAGGAACCCGAAAGTGAGATTTTCACGAGGCGTTCATGGGGCTCACCTGCTCGTGGACTCTCGGCTACTATATACAGTACCAAAATGAGCTTACTCATGGGTATATAGTGGTAAGGTCAAAATTGTTGGGCTTCTGGGTGAGATAACATAGACCCTAGGAAAGTAAGGTCTTTGGCGAAGCGAAATAGGTTGAATAAAATGCGCACGGATTTAAACAAAATTAAATACACCCAGTACACTAACATATATTTTATTTTTAATTTCATTTAAGGGATGGAAAAATCAAGAAAGAGGAAATGCCATTTCAACGATCAATTGAAAAAGGAATTTTCATTCCTCATATCAAAGACCATTGCTTCTGCAATATTTGCATAAGAGAATTTTGTATTGCAGTTGTTGGCAGAACGCCTATAACGAAACATTTGAACACCAACAAACATAAGCAATCATTAGATTCATCAGCTTCCAGAAGTAAAGTAACAAAATTTTTATAACTTCTAATTATTCTGAAGATGAAAAACAGTTAGCTGTAATGGAGGGAACATTTGCATTTCGTAGTATGGATTGTACTACTAAATTATTGAAAAAGTTTCACAATGCTAAATTTTCATGTGCCAGGACAAAATTTGAGGCTATTGTTAAATCAGTATTTAAGAATTAATGTGATAAAATACTTGCGGAGAACTTGAAAAATGCAGCATTTGTATCAGTTTTATCTGATGCATCAAATGATAATGAAACCAAATTGTATCTAATACTAGTAAGGTATTATAATGTTACCAAGGGAATTCAAGCAAAGATTTTAAATTTAGAATCCATTGAGGACGAAACTGCTGAAATTTTGTCAAACCACCTATACATAGTATTAAATGAAAACAATTTGAAATCTAAAGTTGTTGAACTAACAGCTGATAATACAAACACAAATCTTATGTGGGCGAAGACGCAAAAGAGTGAATAATGTCTATGTAAAATTACAAGATTTACTCCTAAAGAAAATACTAGGAATAGGTTGTATTGCACATTATTTGTCAAATGCAATTAACACAGCATCATGTGCCATGCCAATTGATGTAGAAGTAATAATAACGACAATTTATTTGTTTTACTGTTCATGTGGCTACTTTAAAACAATTTTGTGAAAATGTTGAATACAAAACTTTTAGGATATTCAAAAGTTAAATGGCTTGCTCTAACACCTGCTATAGAGCGTGTTTTACACTTGAGGCTCTCCGTTCGTATTTTACTCTATGGTATGGTCAGTGCGGCAAGAATTGTTTGCCAATTGAATGCCCGTGAAGGTTCAAGCGTGCGTAACGCAGGAACCCAAACGTTAATCAATATATTCTGTTTATAGGGGAAGTTGGAAGAAGAGGGGGTAGTCTTTTGGCTGCTCTGTCATTTACCAGTTCCCGAAAAATCCACCAAAAATTCTCATTACACATCAGCTAAAAATCATCTACACCGAGTAGTCCAGTGGGCACTCATAATATCATAATATTAGCATGTCTAACCCTAAGATCAAATAAGGGAGGTGAGTGTGAGAAAGAGTCGAAAATCGTTGCTATGTCGCAAATAAATAAATTGAATAATACTAAAAGTGAAACGCCAAATTCAGAGCTTCAATAACGATAATATCTAAGTCAAAAATGAATCATAAAAATAATCAGTTTAAAAATTTAGAAACCTAAATTGAGAGCCTTAAATTATGATGATATTTACGTTAATGATAGATCAGAAAATGCAGTATTAAAATTAGAACGAAAAATCAAGCGTGTTAACGACGATAATAAATAATAAAATTAATTAAATAATGGAAAACTTTGGGACTCCAAATTGAAAGCTTTAAGATTAATAATATTTGTGATAAAGATAAATTCGAAAGATAAGTGATTTTAAATCGGAACTCTGAATTCGAGAGTTACAATATCGACAATATTCATGAAAAATCATGCGACTTAATGAGTAAAAAATGGAATTAAAGTAAGAATCCCAATACCAATAATATTAAGGATAAAATGCGAAGATAATTAGAATTAAAACCCTGCGTATTAACAGTAACGAACATAAATAAAGCAATTAAATATCACAATAAAACTAAAATATTCAATAAAAGTAAAACCATAACGACGTTAAACAAATTCAGAAAAAATGCTGCTCAAAAAGTAAGGTGAATATTTTGTAATATAATCAAATAATCAATCCCTGATATAGTTTATGAATAATTTATAAAGGAACATAATCAAATACCATTCGAGTGTAATTAATTTAACATTAAAAGTAAAAAATAAATAATATCAAACTTAGTTAACAATAAATAGGACAAAACCATACCATACTGAATGAGAAAAATCATAATAATAACGACAAAATCCAAAATTAAACGATCATCATTAAAGATACCAAGCATCATAATTCATGAAAATCGAAGAACCAAATAATCCAAGACATCACCTTTCTTTCATAATCAACGGTTGTATCTCAGATACCCTGATTACTCTCATTCATAATATCACTAGCAGGCATCCGGTAATGGAAGTCATCGATGAAACTCTGAAACTCGAGACTGTAGATGACGCATTGAACATGAAACTGTTGAGCACCATGGCGGAAAACTGATTAGAGAATTGACAAACATCATGAACTGAAAATAAAATTAAAAGATACTTACCCAAACCATCCTGGAATAGAGAGATCGAAAAGCTAGAAAGGATCAAATGAAAAGAGATAAAAACTCCACCAGAAATGAATAAGCACGTCCGAAGTAATAACATGTTGCATGGGGTGAGAAAATCAATGCACAGCAATTAAACCGACACGTACAGAATACACCAAGCAAAGTTGAGATAAATTACCTATAATATAAAAGAAAATCAATAAATTTATAGCATATAAACACACCAGCTCACCTTGAGGTTGCTTGTAAAATCCTTAAAATTTCCTTATGAAATCATAATTTAACTCTTAAAATTTAACTTTAAGTTATATAACTATAAAAAAAATAACTTACTTAGCAGCCATTTAAAAAAATGGCTGAAATCATTCACAAAATAAATTCCGCCAAGTTGATTTATGTATCAACTTGAATTATAGCGGAATTTATCTCAGTGAGGCTTGGTGTAAATAACTAGCCGCTTTCAGAAGTGGTTAGTTATTAATTCAACAAGAAAACAAACCAGCAATGTATGCAAACGGACAATTATACACAGCTCCGACTCTGAAGAAGGATCACTACACTCGACCTCGAGAAGAACCAAGGCGAACGATATATTGCACACGTACACACACACGTCCACCAACCGCCAAATTCCATAAATAAAATTGACGACGATTCCAATAGATCATAAATATTTTGGACAATTTTCAAGGAATGCACCAACAACAGAACTTCAAGGACACAACGACCAGGGAGACAAGCAGGGATGTAGCCCTGAACCCAGATCCACAATTTTGGGGTAAGTTTTAATTGTCGGGAATCCCGACCTTTTAATAATCACACGAATTTTTTTTAATAAATATTTTTGAAGTTCATTTTAATAATTGTACGAATTTTGATTTTGATAAAATCTTCTTTTCAAGTTCTAAATTTCAAATGTTGGATTTCAATAATTTATTAGAAAATTTTAATTTTTAGAGGTTGATTTTAATAAAGATAATGATGAATATTTCAATTATGATGGAAAATATTCCAAGCTACCTCAGCTAGGCCTAGACAATCCCGAATCATACTGAAGTCCCCTTTAAGATGTATAAAATACAGTGATCTGAAGAATAATCTTTATCCAAAATATACAGGTTTAAAAGTAATACAAAAATATATGATTTTGGAAAACAAGGAAAGTTTAATCAACATTAAATCACAAATCTGAAATATGCAAATTGGAAACCGTTTGTTTCAATTTTCGTACATTTCTTCAATGATTGCTCGCACATAAGCTCATTTATTTTGTTTGGCTTTAATTCTCTTACATTTGTATTTAGGTACCATAAAGATATTACGATATTATACAGGTTATTTGGTGTTAATATTTACCGTAAATACTTGCTTATATTTTATCCTACTACATTGGAGCTTCGGGGTAATAATTTGTTAAGATTATTTTATGGTTATCACGATTCACTATTCAACTTATAATTATTTTAGAGTTTTAATCTTTTGCCATTTATAATCTAGGTGATCGAATATATGTGAATTCTGTTTATAATAAATTATCATTTAGTTGGAATAATAGAAATAGGTATTTAACGAAATGTTAAAAGCGAAACATTAAATTTCATGGCGAGTTCGTTTGTTTTTATTTCTCTTTATCATTACTGCGGTGCCGAAGTGCTGGTATTCACTTATTAGTAATTGGTTGGCGAAGTATAATAAAATAAGGGCAATTCATGAAATATGTTGCTGCCACACATTGGTAAGTTTACGCATAGATCTATATTATAAAATTATGGAGTTTTTTGTTTTAACGTGAATAATAGGAAATTGGATTTTATTAGGAAATTCTCTCGATCAACTAAACTTAAAATGGTGGCAATGAGTTTGATTTTCCCGATTTCTTTAAGAATTATAATAGGAATTTTAAAATTTTCTTTTGCAATTATTTTTCTAAGAATGATGGCAAACTTTTCTGATCACAATCTTGTTCAGGAGAATCAGGAGCCATTATCTGTGTCCCCACGCAGGTTGCTGACCAATGGCGACAAGCTTGGCGGAACGAGTACAACACTGCGCCCCAACCGAGAAAGCCCCAATGGAAGGCCTTCCAACCAGTAAAAGATAATGAGATACCATTCGTGTCGGGCAGACAAAAAAGCGGTCAGAATCCGGCCCAGGAAATACACGATCAGGCACGATTTCTCCTCTCTCGGCTCGAGGATCACCAGCGCCAAGTCAATCTCCAAATAGCCAGAGCCAGGCGATATCTTTCAAATGTGGAAGAGAACATAGCGGCTGGTAGAATTGCGGATACCGATGAATACTCACGGCCGCACAGCCCCCTGGTGATCATGCTGATGGCAAACGAAAGCTAACGTCGTCGTCCCTCCAATGATCCGTGCCAGCCGTACCCGGAACACAAAACGACCGGTTTTTGTGTATCGTGAGCGCCCTCGCGCTTAGCCGGTCCCTGATGAATGGACGAATGTATTGAGAGACACCATCCAGGTCCTCAATTCAGTTAATGATTCGACCAAGGATTTACAATAACATTAGTGTGATTAGATTTAAAGTTAAATAAATAATTAGTTACTTTCCACGATTTTCTGTTTGTTTGGTTAATACTATAAATATTTGTATGATTAATTAAATAGCTCAAGATTCGCAGACCAAAATTAATAGCATTATTTACAGAGATGGAACCCTTAAAAATTCTACAGAAGGAATTGGAGCACGCGAGGACAATCAACAAAAACTTTTACGAACAAATTATCCAGTTGTCCAGAGAAGTTCAGCAGACAAAAGCTACATGGGTGGAACCAAAAAAAGCAAAGTTGCTTCATCAAAGGCTCACGGCAACTGAACCAAAGCCTGAGGACCCAAATAAAGGGGTTAAACTTGGCACTGTCAGCCTGCCAAGAGGGAGCGGCAGTGACATATCCTCTCGTTTTTGCCCCTGCCCAACTGGCCTACCGGGAGACGGCAACGACTCCAAAAATTACACCAGCGGCAAGCGGCTATCGTCTCGGACGTAAAGAGTGAGCCAAGCGCCGAGCCATTAGAATATTAAATAACACGCAGCCGACTCATTAAAAATGTATTGCTTCTTTCACAAAACATGTAGTTCCACGTATCAAATGCGTTGTTTCTTTTTAAAATATATATTTGTTGTTATTTAAACGTTATTTAAAGAATTTGATGGACACGAATGATAAAATTAACGACATAAGGGGACTTGATAATCAAAAGCAGCACAAGTCTTCTATCGACAGCTCGTTGAACCCAGAGATCGTTCGGGCAATTACAGCATTGGTAATAGCGCTCACTTTTTGCGGACGATCCACCCACTCGAACACAGTTCCAACGTTGCTTAGCAACGGGTGCCGAGTGGTAAGTGAAAGAATATTTATATGGAGTTACTTGGGTAACCACAACATAATTTTAAACAAACATCAACACCCAATAACCCACCACTATCAAAGAAACAAGTGAAGCTGTTGAGGCCCAGGATGATGCTCAAGAAAGAAAAAGAACTTACTTTAAAAAAATGTTACTTTTAGATTAAAAATGTGGGTTTTAATTTAATAAGATTTATTTTGTAGGACTTTTAATTTCTTGGATTAAAATGTGTGTTTAAATATTATATGCAAATAGTTGGTGTTTTAATTATTATATGGAAATTGGGTTTCTTTAAATATATGTGTTATGAATGGTTGGTTTTTGAATTTTAACTTTTAAATGAGTGACTCTGTAAAAGAAATTGAACTTAAAAAGCATTTGTCGGAATTGGTTGATTTATGTAAAAATGCGGATATAAAACGTCAAAAAGGTGATGATGTTTTGGAATTTGTGAATTCTACAAATGAGAGATTCGATCGGGACAAAAATTGCCGGCAAACTTTTCAAGTAAATTAAAATCCAATTCCATAAAATTACTTGAGTTGTATAAATTGGTGCTGAATAAAATTCAAGTTATTCGTAAAGCAGAGGAAGATATAAAATCATTACAAGGTATGTCAACTATTCGCATAGGAGTAATGTCTATGCTACAAAATAGCGCCATATGTTTACCAGTATGGATTGGAAAACCAGGAATGAATAGAGAGAAACGCATTCGTAAAACGTTTGAAATGAAATCGGATCGTATTATAAAGCCTATCACAGGAAATGGTATAAAAGTTGGATATATTAAACGAATTCAAGATGCAATTCATCGAAGTAAATTAAATGGCAAATTATCAAAGAACGTGCATTTGCTTTGCTACAGAACAATTGGTAAAGCTGGAAAAAGATTGAGTTCAATTAAGAAATTCAAAGGCTTTAATGAAGACGATGACATTGGTATTGAGTACTGTTCAAATTTATGTTGTGAAAACCTTGAACATGGATTATTCTGTTCTGCATTAAATAGTTCCAAAATTCTTTTCCTGTTCGAAATAATGTCATCGCTTACAGAAACGGAATCGGAAATTATGTCGAAATTTCTGCTTATGATTATTTCTAATTTTTACTCTTCAAATGAAAATGTATTAACGAAAACATCATCAGTGCAAAATGTTTTTAAAATTATGCAATTGTCGACTTTGATGGAGTTTTGTGAGCACCGAATTATGGTATCCTATCTTTCAGTCAAATGATGAGGTGTTCTGGAGTGCATTGGACATGGCTTCTCGATCTTGTTCTATAAAATTCTCTATCTCAGTGCAGGAATCAACGTCATCTAAGATGTGTACGTAAACTAAAGCTGGAAAAACAAATAAGTCCCCAAATAGAATTCGTAGCTCAAGATCTGGTCTTCATTTTCCTGTTTGTCGAATTCACAGAACGTTGCGAAAGGGAAATTTTGCTGAATATGTTGGAGCTGGAGCAACGGTTTGTTTGGCGTCAGTTTTGGAAAATTAGCTGCTGATTTACTTGAATTGTCTGGTGATGCTGTAAGAGATAACAAGAAAGATCCTATTATTCCCTGATATCTGCAATATTCTATCGGCAATGATGAAGAACTTAATAAATTAATGGATTCTGATTCGGACCACACTGCTTCCCGATCAAACAATTAATATTATTATTATGGTAATATAAATTTGTCTTAAAAACTTTATAAAATACATATTTGTTATTATAACAGATAATTTCAATAAAGCATTATAAAATCTCTCTAATATAAAATTTGTAATTCATCGACATAATATGATGGTATAAAATAACTCTAATTATTATATTTTAACCACAAACATACACACATATATTTGTGTATTTATTTATTAAAAGTATCTTTAGTTTTGTTGAGTTCATTAGTGGGTTTAACGATTAACACAAATCGTAACCTGACTGCAAAAGGTTATTCGTATTAAAAAACTAAAGTGGCTTTTAAAACTTTTATAAATTTTTTTTATGATTGATCGAATAACGTAAATCCCATAACCTTTAAACACCTTTATAAAATAACGCCTAGATTTAAGAAATTTAATTTTAATATTGTAATGTCTCTGCTATTTCTCATAGATGTAACTCTAATATTGTCAATACCTTCGACAAAACCTGTTGATGTAAATTTTACAGCTCTCGTTTTGTTTATATTGTTAGCAAAAACTAACGCAAGAAAGTCGGTTATTGCGAGCCGTCCTCGAGATATTACTAAGATGCCGAAAGCTGTATCCTAATAGATCAGCAGCTCCGTTCTATTAAGATAAGAATAAGACGATGGTTTGCCGAGTTTTTTGCGCGATCGATAGAGTGAGTTAGTGATAACGTTTAGCCGTAATATGACTTACCTCTGAATAATAAACCAATAAAAATAACAAAGCAGTTCCCCTAGAAAACGGATGCTTTAAAGTTCGAACCTTGCTAGGACTGTTACAACTGAACGATCACTCTGAAGAACTGATGATCAGTTTCTGTCTTTTGCAATATGGTTACTAAGGCAAAACAGTAAAGAAATTTACTATTTACCTTTTGAATAGAATCGGTAACTTCTTTTAAATATTTCAAGGCTTGGATTTTGGTATTTTCAACCTCGACCATTTGACTTAAATAACGCTATTCAATTTTAATGATCACTGTCTCTAATTTTTGATTTTTAGGTATGCTTATATAGCAATTTACAACAATTAATTCTTGAGCTTAAAGTTTAATCTTCACGGATTTCTAGAAACAAATATTCCCTCTGTTACCAATTATGCTGAAATCTGCCATCAGATTAATTTTTAATTCTCCTTTTCAAGCTGTAACACACCTTTTTTACCTATTTTTTTAGAAATCAATTTAATTATTATTTATAATTACTATTTATAACTATTTATTATTTTTAGTATTATTTATATACTAAAATTAGATCTATTCCTATTTATAGTCATTTTACGACTATTATTAGTAATTTATATTATTTATTATTTATTAAATTACACTAAGGCACGCACCAAGCGAGTCCAGGCCCAACCCTAACAGCTATGTTTTTTAACTCTTAAAGAATTACCCGCATAATAATCATAACCATCATACTAAGTATGATGATAATATTAATAATGCTGATAGTAATAATAATAATAATAGTAAACCTAATCACTAAATAATGGCAAAGAACGTTTATTATCTCATTGCAAATTATTTTCATCGGTTTTTATTTTTTTTTTACTTCAGTTGGAGCAATTCAATGCAGCTGGGTAACATAAGGTCATGACTTTCCAGTAAACCAACTGACTCGTTGTATATTCTCGTCTGCTTTTCTGGCAATCGATTTATCAAATTTAAGAATAATTTAATAACTAGACTCAATCGCCTAACGCAACAGCGCAAGTTGAAATCAATAGCAGTGTGCTCAATGGATTATGCAATAGTGGAAATTCATTTTTGGATTATTTATTTCAAACTCAAATTAATTCTTCAAATTCGACTCTGGAATATTTCGCCAAGAACCTTAAATTAAATTCGTCTTCACATGTCTCAATTCTCCATCGCCTGGATATCATATAAAATTTCGATGACTGATTTGACAAAAACGTTAGAATGTTTGTTTAATGAATTTTTAAGTTTTCAATTAGAGTTATCAGAAAATAAAAATAATATAAATTATTTAAATAAATTTAACTTTGAAAATGAAAATCTAATTTTAAATTCATTACCTTTAAATAATCTAAATAATCAAGTTATTTCGGTAAATAAAATAATTAATAACAATAATGAAATTAATGATAGAAATATAAATGATGTAAGCACAAAATATAATAAAATTAATGCAGTTAAAAACGATGCTTATATTGGAAATTAATTATATATGAATAATAGAAAAAATATTGAAATAACTTATGAAAATAATAAAAGGTTAGAAAATTTTTTAGTTTCAAATTAAAATATCTTGTTAGGATTCTCACTAAACATGAGCGTAAACAACTTTCTGTTAAATTTCACGAAATTATTCCACTAATTAAAATCAAAAATTCCGAAAATAAATACCGTATATTTCGGCGTATAAGGCGACCGTCAGATAAGACGAGGTACAAAATTAGAGCAAATTTTTATGATTTATCATATATCGGGTTTTAGATATGCATAAAAGTAGTATAAATACAACTACCTGTACTGTAATACTTTCTTTTATATCGGTTGTATAAGACGACCCACAATTTTCAAGGGTGATTTTTCGACTTTAAGGGTCGTCTTATACGCCGAAATATACGGTACTTAATATTAAATGAATTTTTGAGTGGAATGGAAATTATCCCAAACCCTCTTAATATTAAGAATTTCAAATATTATTTTTATAGAAACAATAATTTCTGTGTTGCTACAAGTTTGGATGATGACATTGTAATTAGTACGTTTCTCAAAACGGATACTTTATCAATGAAAATTTTTCCTTTGTCATCACAACATTGTCAAAGCATACATAGTCTCATTAGAATTTATTCCTGCTCCAATGGCAATTAGAAAATTTTATATAACTTTCTGATGTAGCTGAAACAGTTACTATTAAAGATGAGAAACATAAGGGAAATAAAATAATTTCTCTAATGAAATCTAAACAACAGCTGCAAGCTATTTAGTAAAAGCTCAAATTAAATTTGAAAACGGTCAGTTTTCTCTACTTGATTTAACTAATCCTGAGCTAAACTCTAATAAAACTAACGCCCTTATATCAAATTTTTCAGAAATTTAACGAAAACAAATGAACAACCTTTATACTTTTTTCCTCCTCTAAAATAGATTAGTTTTGTGGAATATCCTTCATCAAAAGTTTATCGATTTTAAAATTAATTATTCTTTGAAACTAAACAAAACGTTTCCTGAAAATATGTTTTATGAAGGAGGCAAATTTTATCAATCTAATACCGTTTCTGATGAATTGAGTTCAATCTTGGATTATTTGATTTGGTCAACATGTCTGAAGATTGTGGGGTTAGTGGTTTATGACCTTTTTACCCCTAACATACAAATGTCATCTCCATCCAATGGTTACCCGTTGCTAGACAACGTTGGAACTGTAACCATCGGTTATGAGACCACCAAAGGTGAGCTCTGTTACAAGAACTGTTAAGGCCCGGCCTCATAGCGGGTTCAATGAGCTGTCGATAGAAGATATGCGCTCGATTTCCGTACTGTCCCTGTCTTTCTGTCTAAGTGAAGCTAATTATACGATTGGTTATTGGCGTCTTGATCCTTGAATCTAACATCTAAACCTTATACTCAGATGACTCAATGAATTATTTATTAATCGAAGAAAATACAAAAGGATAATAACAACAAGATTTAATTATACTGACATGGTTTAATACAATTTCTAATAAGAGTCTAGATCTCTCTTCAGTTAGTTTTTCTGGTTGGTTCGACTCACTGCAATCGCAGCCGAGTCCGTTCGGCCTTTCCTGGCTTATGTTTCTTTTGGAGAGGCGTTTGGTCATTCCTCACCGTTTTGCGTTCTCGATCGCTTTCTGGGCCGGACCTGTAGATAATTCAGTTTATTGAACTCCTTACGTATATCTAATTCCATTTTTAGGAACAGTGATCTATGAAATTTGACCAGATTACTATCATCCAAATTTTCAGTTTCATATAAATAAATCAATTTTACAAACACAAAAACAAAGAAATAAAAATAACGCTTTCGTCCACAGATTAGGGACACTGAGATCGAATGAGACCTCAGATTCTTGGAGGTAACCATCTGAACCTGGAATCTTTCCTATCGTTATCTCATGGTTGATTCTGTTCATCTATATCCGGGCCATTGGCCACCGTTGTTGTAACTCGCGATCCTCTTCATCCAAGTGAAGCAATAACGACTACTGTGGCAGGGTTCAGGCCAGGCTCTCTTATCCATACCTCCAATCGAGCTGACCACATGGCAGTTTCCGGTGTAAAAGCCGTATATCCGTAGTCCCACAGTATCTAGTGACCTTGTGCTGCTGCCATTTTGTTGAATTGAATCATCTAACGTCCCTGTGTTGGTCTTTTAAATTCTTGTAAATTAAGGTGTTCAGGATAATTCAAATAGCTTTTATATGTTCTAAAAATTAATTTTAGATTCCCTCACTTTTATTGACTAACGATCGGGAAATTAGTTCGGTCATCCTCGGATTCGGCTCTGAATTCCTTTTCCTTGGTCGTTCTGGTGGTTTGGCCATGAAATCTCTTCTCCGGTCTCCAACGTTGGTGTTGAGCGTTTGTTTGAGCAGACATAATGGTGTAACAATACTTCTTAGTGTAGCTTATGTATTGTCATTTGCCACGTCATAAACTTTGGTTGGAATGATGTCTATGCATATTTTCATTTTTCATCCATAGCTTGTTACTATGTGTGTCTGGTAGGTCATGTTTCATGATTTGTATAGTGGTCATTTAATTTTAGAGCAGCACTATTCTTATCTATTGGATTGTGTTATCAGCATTATTGTGAAGATCTTTATTGTTAATTGTTAAGATTATTATTATCGTTATTTGCATTATTATTTTATTCGTTATAATTATTTCTATTATTAAAATTTCCTTTATTATTATCAAACTAGTGTTACGATTCACCATTATTGGAGTTCTCAATATTAGCACTATTCTCACCGTTACCGCTGAGTAATCAGTAAGTGCTGGCCATTTGTTCTTATTCATCATTTTATTATGTATGTTGTATTGGACAGAACCTGCCGCACGGCAAAGCACAAATGATTTGGTTCATTACTCAATATGAATTTTCAGACAAGCACTCACCTGCCGTCTAGTGGCTGCACAATTAACTAGTCTCATCTCGCACAGTTCGTTTAAATCGTTCTGATTTATGAAACTTAATATAGATTTATCATGACCAAATCTATCTCAATTTTCTGTATATTCTTGTCATTTAAATTCATTTTTATTAAACGGTAAGAATACTCTATTGTTGAGGTCTGTAAATTAAAATTAAAAATTTAAATAAAATTTAGGATAATAATTCAAATGGAAAGTAAGCGAAGAAAAAAGGCAAATAAAAGCGGGATCGTGCACAGAATTAATAGTAAAGGAAAGTGCGATGGAAACAGTATTAGAAAATGCAAAAAGCAATTACGAAAGGCGAGAATCCGGAAATCCGAGAAAAATCAATAAATGGAAAAATCATCGAAATCGAATGGGAAAAACGGGACAGTTATAGATTAGCTAATGGTCAACAAGATGACGGTTAGGGATTTATCAGAAAAGGGTTAGAAAGGGTTGAAAAACATTCAAATGTATGAAAACAGAAAACGTTAATTAATTAATTAATTGGCTAATGGAAAACCCGAGCTAATGGGAAACCCGAGCCAATGGAGAACCCGAGAGATGAAGGAAACCCGAGCTGGGTAAACAAGAAGAAAGGCAAACAAAAGGAAGATTTGGGCCCATTAGCTTGACACAATGATTAATGGGAAAAGAGTAAGGAGAAGATAGCGCGCGTAGGAAGACCGGTAGGGCCATTAATTATCTGGATTCGTTGGACCATTATGGATGACAGCCGAAGCAAACACGTAGGAGAAAATGTCAAACGAAAGATTGGCTCGGCAATAACCATTTGTCATCCTGATTTCGAGGAGTATATAAGCAAAGGGAAAATCAGAGAAAATCGGCATTCTGCCTCAGCTAGGGTTCGAAGAATCAGACTGTAGGAAAAGTGGTAAACGAATTAGGGAAGTAGGGAAAAGAAGAAATAGAATTAAGAATACGGAAAGGCGAAAAGGGATCAAACCAAACAGAAACCGAGGAAAACGAGAGTCAACAGAACTAAAGGATCAAAAGGTGAATATTGTTTGTTTGCAAAGCATCAGCGCCAAGCAGAGAATCGTATAAACTTTGATTGGTCATTGTAGCGTGATAATAAATTGTGAACCTGTTGTTTCAATATACGTTGGGTCGTTCATTGTTTTAATTTAAAGAACACCAGGAGTCAGAGAGAACCGACTTGAAATAATCCAAAACCCAACACTATTAACGTTTTACTAACTCTAATGGAAATTTCTACTAGGACATGCCAGTTCCAAACTTTTTCTGTGGTGTATTAAAGTTAATTTTTAATCTGGAGTTAAAAAATATGTATGGTAGTAACCTCGAGGGATTAACATCCTTGTCGAAAAGCCACAGAACTATTCAGAGGAGTAATGTTCAATATTATTTAACTCTATCAGTTATTTTACATTATTTTAGTTTGGATTGCCAGTTGTTTATGCCAACAAAGTTAGTACGAAAACGGAACAATGATAACTTGGGGATTATCTTACAGTGCATGAACATTTAATCTGGAATGGTATAAATCTAATGAAAGAAAATTAGAGAAGTTGGCGCTCCGAACAAAGTCTTATCATTAAAAGATTACTCATTTAAGAACTTTTCAATTAGGTGACAACATTTTCTGTAATGCTCACTAAGATTCATTGCTTTTTCAATATTGAAAATTTTATTATTTCTTCACTCGTATCGATAGAGTATACTTTTGGGAATCAAATCGAAATCTTTTATTATCAATGTTTAAAATTTTACCATAAAATACCGTTAGATTTGTCAATACAAGTACTTGATCTTATTTTTGTAGTTATCTTGGTTTGTTAATTTTTATTTCCAGTTAAAATGCTATGTTACTTATTTCATGTAACATTAATATAAAGGTAAAATTTTAAGTTTTAGTTATAATATTCTGACGAAATCCTTTGAAAATTGCAGTGGTTTTATTATCCTGTTTGACTTTAGAAATCCGTTTAATATGCTTTTCAGTAATTCCGGTTTTGGAATGGTAAATTTTTTGTGATTATTAATATTTTGATTTTAATAAAATCCATTCGTTCGATTATTTTTGATTTATATTTGGGGAATTGGTAGTTAAGTATTTTGATTTAGTCTGGGTTAACTCATCTTGCGACTGAGGGTACGCATTTAATTTAAAATGGTTTCTTCTGGCTTAACCTAAGACTCATAAAATCTAGTTCGAATTTAACCTATTGTCTCCTAAATAATATTTTAATACGTTGAGTTTATGTTGTTATACAAAACCTAACGTCAATTATAACTTCGATTCTGTTTAATTTTAGTCTATCATTCAAAAGTTTTTAAATATTAAAATTACTAATTGATCGTCAAAATTCTGTATCAATCTTAATTACTTTTACTACTTTATGCTTTCTGCTACAATTCATGTTAGAAGCTTCAGTTCTAATCCTTCAACTTATTTATATCAAATTTAGGTTTAATTCAATAGTAGTTAAAAAGTTTCGTTGCAGCAATTTGAGTCATTCTCCACTTTCCATACCTTTATTTTGACCCTAAGATATTGATTGTGTTTATATTATATTTAAGAGTGCCTACTGGACTACTCGGTGTTCAGAATTTTAGTCGTCTGTATAATTCATTTTAGGTCGAATTTTCTGGAGTTGGGTGAAGGATGGAGAAGCCAAAATACCCATCCTTCTATCTCCCTTCACTACTATATTGTCAATTTACGTTTAGATTCGCTGTTTACCAGTGGCGAACCCTCACGGTCACAGCTCCGTTGCAGATAAACTGCGCTTACATGGAGCCGTTGATTGTGTATAGTTACTTTCTTGTGAGATGTGTTGGCTGTGGGCCGGAAAATTTTCAACATGATTTATAGATAAGATATAATAAAATAGAATACCTATTCGAATACATATAATTCATTATCCATAATAGTTACATTCATAGGCATATTTGGCAATAATTGCGTTCATAAACAGATTCATATGCATAATTGGCAATAATTACGTTCATAAGCACATTCGTAAGCATATATACATTCATAAGTGCATTTGTAGTCATGTTCATTAAAGATCCTTCACTTCGTCTAATTGGAATCCTCGTAAAGATTCAGTTCTGAAAAGGTAATTTCTCTCACTCAAGCTTCCTGTATCACACAAAAGCGCTTCTGTTCAAGAATATTTTTGCTAGTGAAAAACGGTAAAAGTTTTTCACCAGGAAAAAATGATTGAAATTATGTAAAAATGAATCGGTATATATACCTATTCTGTGATCCTGACCTTAAGTGTTATTTTTAGTGCGATAAAACAAAATTTGACCTAGAAATTATTTGTGTTATCTATCTAATTGATTTTTAAATGAATTTTTCCGACCAGAAATATTTTATTTTAAATCAGTTTTATTCGTTAATTTTCTGCTTTTATATAAAATATCGTTTTTCGGTCAAATTTTCTTGTTATTATGTTATTTTTTATGTAAATTTCGTGCTGATCTTCATGCATCTTTGTTATTATTTTAATTTACTTTTATGTTTTTTGATCTTATATTTAATTACATTTTCCTAATAATTTAGGGCTCAAATTATACAAAAAAGAAATACATCTATCAATCTTTGTAGATTTTTATATTTCTAGTTAGCTTTCGCCTTTCCTCATTTTGCATTTTCGATACTTTTCCCAATTTTGTCTTTGGTCTTAACTGAAATGGTTTGTTATCACAATTTACTATTTTCACTGGGATTAATTGGTCTTGTACTTTTACTATTTCTTCACACATTGGTGTATTGTATTTCTCTATTAATGTTTGACTCGGTTCAAATATATATTCCTCGTCTGACACACTTGCCACATTAGCATTAATAAATCACTTCTGAATTTGCTGGAACTTCTAAAGTATGATTTAAAAATACGTCTCCGGTTTTATGCACAATTTCATTTGTGCTACTGCTAGTTAGATTCCCTGTAGCTAAATCTAATAAAACTCATTGTAATTGTTCGATCATGTCCATATCGATTATGAATTTTGTCGGACAAGTTTTCATAACTAGCACATGATGACTTATTTCTTTATTGCCTTTGGATATTTTACATTCAAGTTTACCCAATATTTTTAACTGATTGCCCGACATTGATGTTACCATTTCATCAGTATAATTTATTCTCAGTCTCTCTTTGATTGTTAATACCTTGGTGGATATGATTGTGTGACTAGAGCCTGAGTCTAATAGAGCTTTCACTTTACGCTTATTAAATTGCACAAATATACCGGGTTGTTTTCAACTTTGAATATTGTCATAAGCAGATAATTACATGGTACACCCATTATGTTTTCCTTTCAATCTCAGCACTTGACGGCTCAAACTTCTCTGGTTCAAGCTTAATATCACTAAGCAGTTTCATTTTTTTTAGTTTATGTCCTGGATAAACCGGATTAACAAACCGGATTAACATAATATCCTGGATTAACAGCTGTTGCTGTTAATGTAGCTGGAATGTGCTATCTAGTGAGCGTGTCTATTCCACTAAGTTTTGGCATTGGTTCTAGCAAAAATCTAGACTCTGGTTCAACTCTGAGTGCCAATTATTTTCTTATTTAAAAACAATAATCTTCTGTCTCCACCATTATTGTTATCATTTTAATTTTCGGTTATTGAATCTAGTTGTGAGTCTTCACTTCTTCGGTCATTTTTAAATCGCGCATTTACATTTTTCATTTCTTTATACTGGTGATCCGTGATAAGGAATCGAGCTAAAAAAGGTACACATCCAATAATTAATTTCCATGACCAACCAAAGTTGCGTGAACTCTATGCGCCGATAATATTGGAGATAATATTACTTTCATAGTGAACGTTTCACTGTCACTGCAATTACATATATACCAATTTTTCTAGCTCAAGCTTGCCACAAATCCATAAATTTGCCCCAAATCTTTTTCATTGTATTATACATAGCGTTTTTGTAATTATCGGGTGTCAACAAATAATCATAATTTACTTTGCCTTGTACATTAGGCAATATTGTATCTAACATTTCTGATATAACGCTCTCCTTTTTCGAAAGAAATAATAAATTCCTTTGTGCTTCATCAATTTCATCGCTTGAATATAAACGTGCTTGTGACATTTTATTCAAAGACGTGAAATTTACTAGATACTCAAGCTTTATTAATTCTAATTTGTCGGGAGTCTTTACTCCTCTGTAATCTGGTAACGCAATCCATGAGTCTGGCGCTACACGATATAACGGAGATAATAATTGATTACATCAATATATTTTCGGTTTCGCTTCTTGTTCCAATAATATTCGAGTGACCAGCACCATAAATCTCAATTTATCACCTATCGTGACTGGTAATTTATTTGTGCATTTATCATATTTCGTAATTTTCACAATCACATCTTTGCATTTATAACTGTACAGAGCCTCCCATATTATTCTGGCAAACACTCCATTCTCCAATAATAACATAGGTGCTGCTAGATTCGGATTAGTAATAGTCATTGCCAAATAATTGCGATATATCTCTTTATTTAGTTTAAAATCATTTAATATCATCTCGCGATAAATATTTCCATGATATCTTGGCTATGATGAAATAAATAATCCATTTTATTATTAAAATACAGAGTTAATTTAATAATTTCCGTATGGATTCTAGTTTTCGCATCTTCAATTGTTTTCTTTGATAGATATACACCTTTATAATTTGTTTCATATACTATTTGACCGCATTTATTTGCGATGTCTTTTCTAATAAATCGCATTCCATCACTAGGTGATGTTGACATTAACACTACAAGTTTCTTTCTTGGCCTAGATGGAGTCACTCTCACTTTTCCGTTGTCTCTGATAATAAGATTCAATCGATCGGGTCTCTCTGAATTGTTTACCAACTAATTCTTTAAATATTATTATTTTCAAATATTCTAAGTTACATACTTTTTTTAACGCCATACACTAAAATTGACTCACTTGTCTGACAGTTCTGAAATTAAATTAAAAGCAAAGTTAAATCAATTGATTAGAGAAACAACTGTGGTTAAAGGAGCTTTAAAGGCAGATGGTGATTGTGAAGGTGAACCGCATAAATTGAATGGTAGAATTATTGATAAAATAGTAGCAGTGGAAGAGTATTTAACGCAACTTCCCTGTATCATCATCAAACACACCTTGGAATTCTCTCAATTCCGTTAAATGCAGGATAAAACATTTTCATTAACCCCTTTAGATTTCTCCTCGTAATGTCAATCTCATTTTCCCGATTGACTAATTTTACTCAATCTACTTTAATTTCGTTTAACCTTTTACCTTTTTCTACTTAATTTTTATTAACACTATCAACCTCCATTTTTCATTCGTTTACAACCTCGACTTTCTCTATTTCTACTTCATTTCCAATTTCATTTTTACTTATTTCCAATTTATTTTTAACCTCATCAACAACCCTTGATTCATCCTTTTCGTTAACCACACTTAATTCACATATTTTAACAACCTCATTAACCTCTAATTCATCTTTAATTTTTACCACTCTTATTTCATCAATTTCTGTTTCCTTGTGTTCTTCATTTTTAATTGTTTTTTCTCTTCATCCCTCTCATTTTCCATATACCGAATATTGATACATGTTCTAAAATCCTTTGACGCAATTATGTGATTCACAAAGTTTACTGTTGTACTTAAATATCCGTCCTCATCTAGTTCCGCAATCAAATAAATATTCGTTATCATCAAGTTTCTCTCCTTTAGATTCAATCGCTACCCATATTATTTATATATATTTTTTATTTATTATTATTATTATTATTATTATTATTATTATTATTATTATTATTTTGATTTGTTTAAATTATTTGTTTATTTTTATTATTATTTATTTTATTTTTTATTTTTTTTTTTATTTATAACATTTTAATATTATTTTGACGCTAATTAATTTTAATTATTTTTTTAATTTTATTATTATATAGCTATTAATTGTTTTTATTATTATTATTTCATTTTATTTTTTATTTATTTATTCATTATTTTTTTAATTTTATTTATTTCAATTATTTAATATTATTATTTATTTAATTATTTTATTTATTACATTATATTAATATTTTATTTAAAAAAATACTTACTTTATTTAATTTTTATTATTATTATTTTATTTATTTGATACATTTATTTATTATATTTATTAATTAATTAGTTAATTTAATTTTTATATATTTATTGACTTATTGACAGATTCGGAAATATACAAGGTTCTGTTAGAAGAATACATTACAGTTGTTAACGGGATGACATGCAAGCCTCCAGTTCAATACCTTCAATATAGTATTAATTACCTAAACTTTCCTATCACTTATTCATTCAAGGTTATATTTATTTTCATTAATTTATTTTAATTAATTATTTTTTTGGAAACAGTTAATTTAAAATCATATGAATACAATATTCAGATTGAAAATGTTGAAGATGAAGATAGAAAAAATATTGCAGATATTCTTCATTTAGTCGACAAGAATATGATTTCCAATGATCGATTTTCATTTATTAATGGTGAAAAGGAAGTAAATTGAAAGATGAAGTACAGAAAGATAAAATGTACAAAATTCAGATAACTATTCAAGGTATAAATATTAACAATACTTTTATGAAGCCTATTTGAAAAATCAAAAATGTATTTAATTAAATTTTTATTTTTTATTATCTTTCTCTAAATAATATTTATGTGATAAAGTAACCAATAAAATATTTTAATATTAATAATAATAATTCATAACTAAATTAATAAAAAGTCAACTTACTGTGTAGCAACATCTTTATATCAATAATTAAGTACTTTAAAACCATGTACTATACACATTTAATATGATACTGTTCACTAACTACTGAACAACAATCACTATGAAATGTACAACATTAACCACGTACTATAAAACTCACTATATGCACACTAGACATTGAATAACTAAGTACTTTATTCATTATTTTTCATTAAAATTCACCATTTAAATAATAATATTTACTTTTTGAACACCAATATTTTAACGACACAACCCTCTTAAAAATATCATCAAACTTGATTTTAATCGATCATTTCACCCCTAAAATACTTGGTTATTCAATATACACACATTATGCCACCGATAACTATAACTGAACAAATTAATATCAAAAATTGTTTACTGACCAAGAAACCATTAAATAAAACACATAAAAATTTGAACAATCAAAAGAAATATAATTTTAAATACAAATTTTATTAAAAACAAAATCTTCTCACATCATTGCTGTCATCAAATCACTCGGGTTGCTAACAAGCGAATATTAATCAAATTCAATGAAAACCAATCCATAATTGTATTTTTCAGAATAATATTTAATTGTCTTTGTATACAGTTTTGTATTTGATTTTATTTTTAAAATTATTTTGTAATAGTTTTGTTAAAAAACTTTGAAATTTTTTTAATGCTATTTTTGAAATATTTATAATTACATCTAACAATTGTTAAAGGTTATTTCCAATGGAAATATTTTCCAAGATAAATGCCAACATTTTATTAAATTTACACTACATACATATCACTAAGTCTAAAATATTTCTATTAATTGCTAATACTTCAAAGAATTATTTAAATTTATTTTTACTCATTTTCTAATCTTTTCACTCTAACTCTTATTGTTTACTGAATGACAAATTTATTAGTGATTAATGCAGTTGTTGATATAATTGCTTACGAAAAGAAAGTTGATTAGAAAAATATCTCTAAATTAATTTGTCAAAACATATATTAATTTTATAGTACTTGGATTCAATTTTCACATCTTTTTTAAAAATTATTAGATTTTTAAAATTAAATTCCTAAAGATCATTGAATAAAGTTAATTGATAAAATAATACGTATACAATTATCATTTACCACATTACTAGAAATTAAATGATTATCGGTCAATAAATACGATAAATTCTTTTTAAAAAGTTTAAAAACATACACAGAATATGTACTTGTGTACTGGTAAATATCGATAACATGTAATGAAAATCCTAATATGCGTTTAATTGGTGTAAACTTTTTGTGATTGAAAAAATAAGACTTATCATTAAATAATGATTAGCTGGTGAATAGAATTTTATTAAAGTTTTGAGAAAGATGTAAAATTTTAAATAAAACTGACTAATTTGTAAATATTATTGTTAATACTTTGGAGAAATTATAAAATATGACCTTCAATAAATTTTTTTTCAGATTCCAATAATATCATTAAAATTAACTAAAATATTATCAATATATTTTGATAATCCTTAAATCAATGAAAAGTAATAAGTATCTTATAGTATCTTAAAGTATCTTATAAATTCAACCGAATAAATTTCTTGAAATCCCCTGAAAGGATCATAAATTTATCTCTTAATCAATCATTTCCCTTTAAAATGTCTAGATGACTGCATTGTCTGTGCTGACCATTTAATGCTTACTTGTCCATTTAGATGCAGATGCATCAGGGACTACAAAAAGAATGAAGTTGTCCATATTCTGTTGGCTGAACTAAGAAGATCTTATTATGAGCAGATTTGTAAAGATTTTAATTAAAAAATTTTGAATTATTTGATCTTTTTATGTGTTTGTTAGTTTATTTGTTGAGTATCAATTTTATTAAGTATTTACTAGCTTGTATTAATGTTTATTACATGCATATTTGTCTGTAGTTGAATTACTGTTATTATTATTATTATTATTATTATTATTATTATTATTATTATTATTATTATTATTATTATTATTATTATTATTATTATTATTATTATTATTATTATTATTATTATTATTGTTATTATTATTATTATTATTATTATTATTAGTATTATTATTAGTATTATTATTATTATTATTATTATTATTATTATTATTATTATTATTATTATTATTATTACTATTATTATTATTTTGAAAATTTCTTAATAAGTTATTTTGTTAACTATAAATTACTTTAAAAAAATTAAAATTAAAATTACAATAAAAATTAATACCAAATTAATATTTTGAAAAATCATGTATAAAAAATTCCAATCTTAAATTCGAAAACTAAAATAAATTTCAATTTAAAAATGATATTAAAAATAAATACCAAATTATTATTTTGATAAGTTTTAAATCATATATAAAAAATTTCAATCTTAAAATAAATTTCAATCTTAAATTCGAAAACTAAAATAAATTTCAAACTTAAAATGATATTAAAAATTAAATTTCAATAAAAAATCGAAAACTAAAATTACATTAAAGAAATTAGTACCAAATTAATATTTTGAAAAAAATTGAAAATCAATAAAAATAAATTCAAAATATTCGCCAAAAATTTGAAATTAAAAAAATGCGCCACAAATTTTCACAGTGCGCTAATAACTACCAACTCGTGTTCTATGTGAAAGAGATTTTGAGTAATAAAAAGCACTCTAGCACCAACGTGTCAACTGATTTTGTTGAAGAAATTAATAAAATTTCTTTATTTATTAGCATCCTGATACAAATCACCGATAATGATGACATCGTCTTTCCTTAGTCGATTTTTTTTATCTAAACTCTTGACTATGTTCATATTTTTCAATTTTCAGAAATTATCTTGAGTCAATCCATGTTCTTCATCTGCACCCTATGTGCCAATAAATCTTGTTGAATTTTGTTTGGAATAAATTAGATTTTAGTAATTTGCACATAAACATAGTTTTACATTTACCAATCTCGCCGACGACTTGTTATACCGCATAATTTCTTAATTCCATTATTAATTTGTATAATTATAGTTTTTGTTTATGTTATACATTTTAATGAACTCTTTTTAAAATAGTATATAAAGAATAATATTTCATTATTGTTTAATTATATTATCAAATAGAAATTTTAAAGGAACTTTCGACGTATCAAAAATGACGTTTTCAAACGGTAAACCTCAGCAAATTGTTGATAGGAGTAGAAAATACCCTAAAATATTTTTCAAATCCCGCAAATGCAGATTCATGGGTAGCACAAAATTTCTTAGATGTTAATAGATTACAATATCGAACAAAAGATGTTAAACTCCAGTCAATTAAGGTTACTATGGATATAGGCTATAGTATCAATCTATACAATATGTCAAGAAAATGTCTTTGTGTGTTTGAACCTTATATTATATCCTGCATTGATGCTTTTACTGATGTGTGTGAACGTGTTTGCCAGCGATAAAGTAGTCATATAAAGTTTGAAAAATCTAGATAAATTTTGATTACTGATATACATAATGAAATCACAGGATTGGTCGACACCTGATTGGCTGATGGTAGATTTTATTTCATTTTTAAAATGGAAAATTGTTCAACTGATACAAAGCCTATGGCGAAAATTTCACATTACGTAAACCTTATTTTATTAATTTCATTTTTTAATTTTTAATTTTTTTAGAAGAATATGAAGCAATGGTTATTGCGAGAATGTATTATTATGTATTTCTTGTATGTATTTTATGTATCGCTGCGATAATCTTTTTGATAGATATTAAAGACATTGATACTGTTTTCAAAAAGATGAATTCGAATTTAAAATGCAATCAGAAATAAGCTTTAAATAACAGGAAAACTGGTATTTAACCATTATAATACAAGTTGATCAAAATGATGGGGTTTTTTCGATCTGAAAACTAGTAACTGCTAGACTTTCACAATTATTTTAATGTTTAATGTTAATAAATGTATAGTGAATGTATTAAATGAATGTTAGTAAATGTATTTTAACAGATTTTGTTTGCTTTCATTATAATAACAAAGACAGTGCCACATATATGCAATCTATATGCAAGTTTAACAAAGACATTCTATAAACAAAATTAAAATTAGGTTTAAAATTGTTAAAAATGATATTTCAAAAATGTAAGCTTTATGATATTAATAATCAATTAATTTTAGTTTAGAAAATTTAATCAACTTTTTTGTTCGATAAACTTGAAGAAATAACTGTCGTAAAAATACAAGATATGTTGATGCGTTTTGAAGCATTAGGCAAAGAAGATTCATGTTGTGAATCAGTATTTAATAAAGAATTTGATGAAATTGTTAATGATGAAATTGAAGATACGGAAATCGTTACTGAAAATTTAGTGGATGTCATTGATTAGCCTCAATGCAACGATTTTGAGTCTTGTATTGACAATGTTGTAAAAAATATAGTTAAAGAACATTGTGGCGATGAAGACTGTCCCTTTATTAATCAATAAATCTTAGTTCTACAAAGGAAGTTCATAGAGTGAGAAGTGAAAAATCAACAGAAATTTATTAGTCTGCAAATGTACAATGATTCATATAGTTTTAAAAGTTAGTGCCTGTTTTTTGTCTATTTCATAAAACTCCATTGATGCAGAACCTCAGCATCAAATGATTCATTGAAACTTACGTACTCCAGTGACATAGATTAAGATTCGTCAACCTTGCTAAGCAACTCTTGTTTTCATTAAATACCCTGTATTAAATATTTTAAATTTTTTCATCTATATTTTTAAACAACTATGAGATAGAGTTAAAACTCAGAATGACATGTTAGGAATGTGTTTTATACTTTTGAAAAAAAAAGCTATGATTTTTGAGACTTTTTTCCGTGATTTTTTATGCACCCTAATATTGGCTTTATAAATACCACAATATATATAATAATAAATACCAAATATTAATATTTAACTAAACTAATTTAATTTAGTTTTTTATATAGTTTTTCAAGTATAAGTATTTTAAACGTTACTTCATTAAGAACTTTGTTTATATAGTAATCTACACAGGCGTAATTTTTAATAAAAATTTTTCTGTAATTAATTTAGTTTTTGATTTATATTTAGAATACATTTTAATTGTGTTAATCTTTCATTAAATTTCAAATGGAAGATATAGCTAACGAACTGCGTAACAATGTACAGATGTTTATGTTATCAGTTGGTATATAAAGAAATTTTTCACCATAACTTTATTAATATAGAATCAATATGAATCTGCCATTTTTTGGGCTGAATTATTATTAAATAGAACTAAAGATTCTCCTAGCGATTTATATTTGTATACTAAAGCACTTTATCACAATGGACAATTCAGGCGTGCAATAAACCTAATCGAACAGCATAAATTGGCAAATGTAAATAGGAGATTATTTTTTCAATTTTTCAATAATTTAATTAAGAAATATTTAACATTTCGATTACTAGCTGCTCGCAGTTATTTTGCCATAAAAGATTGCATAAATGCAGTTCAGATTTTAGATAATCAATCTTTACCAAATCCTAACACAACAAAATTATTTATGATTTCAGCAGTTTATACGAATATAGAGTCGCATAGTGGCTTCGGTAAATACGATGCACAAGAATTAGATTTATTTGGTCATTCATTGAAAGAGGTTATTTTATTGGTTAAATTATAAAAGATAAATTTTGTAATTTATTTCAAGTTATTAGTTAAATTATGATTATGCATTTTGGCGATTTTTCCTCAGCTTTAAATAGTAATGTGTTAAGACCTGAATTGATTGATTAAATCTTTGATTATATTTTTTTTATTATTTATTATTATCATATATTATTATTATTTATTATTAATATTTTATCCTAAGTCATTTTCCGCAGTTTTTATTCATCAAATAAAATATTTTGATCTAAAATAGACCCTTGAATCCATATATATTTCAAATATAAAACGAATGAGTGATTTTCTAAAAATTCAGAAAAATTAAAAAAATTATAGAAATTCCTATTTAATATAAATATCAGCTACTATTTTTTACCCCCTAACAAGACTAATTTCATCGGTATTTGAGGGAATTTTCTATACTATTCAAACAATGATAATATATATGTAAATGCGTGAGACCAATGCTTCATAATTTGCTAACCTATACTATGTGAACTCAATTTCCAAATTCTAGTTGGAAAACAATTGCTACCTGTTACTCGGTGACATTTACAACCAGATGGAGAACCGAGATACGGCTATTGAATATTACAAATTAGCCGTAAAAACCGATGTAAAATGTTACGCTGCTATTCAAAAATTGTATTCGGGAAATATGATTACTTTAGATGAAGCGCGCGCATTTCTTTCGTCTATGGACTACAGTCAGTGTAGAGATGAGAAAATCGCTCAAATCGTTAAAAATTCCTACGAAGATCTCTTCAACACCGTAAATTGTCTTTACCATTCAATAGTGTTCAAATTGTATCTCTTCCCATTTCAGGAATGCGATGCCGGCAACGAAGTCAAATGCCCAAAAGTCGACATTGCTCTTGACAATCACCACTCCTGTCTTTTCAACTGCGCTACTCGCTATTATAATAATTCCCAGTTCAAAAAGGCCTATGAATTGACAACGAAGTTATAAATTATAAATTATCAGAAATTCTTGAATTGCTCTATTCAGAATTCTCAAAAACGATGCTCACAATCCGAATGTCATAACGTTACATGCTGCTATACTAACTGAACTGAAATTCAATAATGGTAGTTTATAGTTTTGCGGTTCGATTTCAGTGGCTTTAATTGGGCGTATTTTAGAGTTGTTCAGTTTTGCTAGTGGACTGATAGATAATTATCCCGATAAGAAAGTTGCTAATTTGATTGGATAATAATTCAATATAATTTTGGGATATTGTTCAGGAGTCTTGGTATGCAATAGGGTGCTATTATTTAGCGATTAATCGATATTCCTTAGCTCGTCTGCAATTTCTGTAATATTTTAATTGTTTGTAATATTTATATTGTAATAAATCTTTCTATTTTTCATAAATCGTTTTTAGACCAGTTGAAAACTTAGCAAGTGTTCAAGTCACTAGTTATCATGGTAACTATATAGGAGTTTCATAAATTGCTTATAATTAAATGTTTAATTTATTTAAATGAATTTTGTATATTGAAATCAATTAAAAATATTTATTGTCAATAATAATATTAATAAAAATAAACTTAAAAATACTTTTTCTGTCAATAGCGGAATCATTTATATAAACATAAATTTTATATATATATATATATATATATATATATATATATAACTGTAAGCCAATTTCCGCAATGTTTATTCATAACATATGAAATATATCAATCTTAACAAGATCCTGATCACTCATAATACGAAATTCACAAAAACTTATTAAAAACATTTGCGGGAAAGAAACATCAAACAGAGAAGGAGCAGAAAGAGAAAGAGTTTGTCAAAAAGCAAAAAACCAACTAATTTACTTATAAAGTATTGAAGAAAAACCCATAAATCATTGGATAATATCGTGAAACGCTAGTATAAGTGATCAATAAATCATATAGCAAAATCAATCCAAATTTTGCATGGCAGTCTCGATAAGAGAGATGTCGGGTACCATTTAGAGAAGTTCACAATTTTATTGATTTTGATGGAACACAAGTAACTAGACCGATAAATAGCTCCTATTGACACATTGTTAATATCCATCAATAGGAATTCATATTTCATGTGAAACATGTTATGACAATTATTCCTATTGTTGCGATATTAACCTTGAAAATTATTTTCAAATGTATTTCTCACTTAATTTTAACAAAATTAACTTAGAAAAGCCACAGAAATCGATAAGTTTTTTGGATTTGCTTGGCTGGCAGTAGGGCATACATATAGCATGGATAATGAAAGAGATCAAGCATTGGCGGCCTATTGTTCTGCAAGTCAAGCAATCAAAGGGTAAAATGATCTAGTGAAAATCATTTAGATAGTTGATTGATTTTTGGTGGTGCAGATGTCACATTCCGATACTTTATATCGCTCTTGAATACAGTCTAAGTAACAACACATCTGTGTCGGTTAACTATTTGCAAGAAGCTATGAAAATCGGTTCTCATGATCCCTATTGTTGGCATGAAAAGGGCTTCATAGCGTTTAATAATAAAAAGTAAGTTTTCTACTGTGATTGATGATTGGCTAAATAGTTTATTTGTGCTAATTTATTATTATATTTTCATTGTGGGTTTTCCCCTTCCTACTATCAAACTATTTATATCAATATGATTCATTTGGTATTCCAATATTACAACTTATTTATCTATTGAATTTTTAAATATAAAAATGACAGCATATAGTATAAATAGCATTTTATTAAATTGAAATTAGATTTAAATATTTGATTGATAAAGATTTGATAAAATTATTTTATATATTTATTTTCAAATAATTCCAATAAAATTATATTGAGCATATATTGAGCGACTTAATTTTGAAACACTTGTAAATCTTGGAATCTTTAAGTTTGAAGTAAGTTTAATTGATTTTAATTTATTTTATCACAGTTATAACAAAATACAAACTGAAACAGAAAAAAATTTCTAATGAATATTAAAGCCGAAAGTAGATATGAGCCCCTCGCGACACCCTTAGTTACCGCGCACTGGTTAGCAACAGACCCCCTAGTGAAAACTCATAGCGGAGATTATTGAATTTTAGCAATTTTTATTGATTTGAAAGTGCAATTGATTTTTAAGTGCAATTTTAGAAAATAATTCAAGTATTGATTTAAATGTGCAATTATTAATTAAAATGTGCAATTATTAATTAAAATATGCAATTATTAATTAAAAAGTGCAAATATTGATTTTTAAGTGCAGCTTTTTACTTTGTTATCGTACTACAGCGCGGGGATTTAAAATTTTCAAAAATCTATTTCGGCAAAAATAAAGAGAATGGCGTTGCCTTCGTAATATTGTAGATATAAGAAATTCAGTCTGAATTATGCATTTATTATGAAGACTAAAATCAAGAATTTTGAGAAATTTAGAATTAAGCATCAAACATCTGATAGTTAAAAGACTGCATGTCGGATTTTTGGCTTGAAAAAAAATTATTTTTAAAATTTAATTGTTTGTTTAAATGAAGTGATTTTTATTATTTTTATTTAAATCAAGTAATTTAAATTTTTTATTTTTAAATATAGGTTTTAGGCGCACATTAAAAAAACCATAAAATACAAATTGTACTAAAATTAAGAAGCCTTGTAATTTAGAGGTATCTATATATAGCATTCAAAAATATACTCCATCCCGAAACTGTTTTTGACAGTTGACGAAAATTTTGTCAATAAATATTATGAACATAAAGAGGAAATTAAAAAAAAAATCTTCAAATCACTTATTTGAGGCGGATGAAATCGTTTTTACATGTTTGGAATTGGACGCGAATAAAAGATTTTTTTTTCGGTACAAAATTAAAAATTTAATTCATACAATGGAAAATATAAATAAAATGATAAAGAGCTAATTGCTCTTAACTCTTAAATGCATGATTTTTTGTATTACGTGCTATCACAATTATTATTGACAAAACAGATTTTTTTTAATTTCACTTGAATCCGTAGACAGACTAAAAAAGTATCGCTGTCATTAATTATAAATAATTATATTTAGATATTTGGTACGATGGAAATTTCCATCACAATGCATTTAAGGATTAACTTCCACCGCGCGAGAGAATTTGATCTTTCCTTACGCTCCTCACTTCTAAATGATCTTTCTGCGGCCATCACAGATTCCATTTTTATACTTTCCTCCATTCTTGGGATGTTCAGATCATTAATTTTGTTAAACTCCGACTCCAATTGGCTCAGATCTGTTTCGATATCCTTTATTTCTCTTTCAAGTCTCAACTATAAAGCGTCTCAACTGCTCAAAATTTGCCATTACCTCTTCATATTTGTCTTCGTAAGCCTCTCTTCTTTGTTCTTCGGAGGTATTAATCCCAACTTCCATATATCTATTTCTTAGTCGACCTAATAAAATCTTTAGACCTGTTCTCAAATTCTGTAGTGGTTACCGGAGCTCCTCCTGTTAATCTTATAAGCAAATATATGGTCGGCCCTTTCTGGTTATCATAATACAATAACGTATTTCCTTCAAATATTAATTTTTGTTGCTCATATGGAATTCCTTCTTTGTACATTATTTTTTGTTTCACCTGCTTTGTTTCAACTTCAACAGTAATTTTTTTCGCAGTCAAGGTTTTTACAAATATTTGGTACATCCTTTCCCTCTCATCCTCGTCGCCACTGCTGTCTGAAACCTGGTAATTAACATCGTCACCTTCAACAAATTTTATCTTACACCCCATTGTAATTCCCAATACTTTGGAATTATTAGGATGCCATTACAACATACATTTTTTCGATGTTTTTGAATCCCATATTATTAAAAATCCATCACTTGCTGAAGCCAAATAAGTATCGTCGCAAGTAATTGACACACTGCACACTGGGTCAATGTGGCCAATAAATGAAATTTCGCATTTCTCGTCATTTTCATTCAAATTAATTAATTAATTTACTATAACAATCATCACTACTTGCTACTAGCTCTGTTTTACTTTTTTTTCAATTGTATGTCATTAAAATTGCTGGTGAAACTAACAAAAACATAGCCATTTGTTGATTTATATGCAATTAAAAGAATTTCTATACGACTACCAGAACCACCAAACACTTCTTCATTTTCGATAAAAATGGAATTTATTTTAACTTGTACTGAATAATTTATAACAATTTCATTATTTGATATTGACCAAACTCTGATCCACGATGTAATCAAACATTGCTGTCCCTCCTCCATGCAACTCTCGAGAAAAAACAGCTTTAGCCACAAAACTTTTATTTAATCGTCGATAATAGTTAACGTTCCAAAATGTTTATCGGGAATAATTTTAATAATTAACTCATTTGCAATTTCGAGTACTGAAAGATCTGTCTAAATTTTGTATCTAATTCTGTCTAGTGCATCGTAAGAATTTGAAATCAATTCACGAAGGAAAATTTCTTTGGTAAATGTTTTATCATTATCATTTGCAGCATAATAATAATTCCATTGCTCAGAACAAGAATATTTTTTAATTTCATTAAACCGCTTTTTATTTTCAACTTCATTTCTTTTTAAATCAGAAGATTCACAATTTTTACATTTGAATTTATTGTATAACATTAATATCATAAAACCCAAAAATCTTCAAATCTAATTGATTTAGATAAACAAATTCGATAATCTAATAATTTCAATAATTTCCAAAAACTAATTTCGATGAATAAAAGACAAACAAAATCAATATTACCCAACTACACAAAAAGCCACTCTCACACAGACGCGAGTTAACCGAAACAATATTATTATGAAAAAAATAATAATAAAATAAACTATATAGGATTGTTTACTATGTCATTTAGCAAAACATTCTATATGCAAACTAACGTTGCACTTTTTACATTGCTTACGTACTGTACGCTTGCAGCGAGCACATTTTCTTTGTTTTCCATCATCGGTTATTTCTAAAATATGCCTCATTGGATCAAATTGTGCTTCCGATGTTGTTGTTGAAGATCTCATTACAGTTGGCCAGTGCTTCTCATCATGTTATGCATCATGCCCCCAACAATAGAGTTTAAAAAGTCGAATTGCCCCAGTTTTTGAATTCATTAACAAATTTATTTACAAGTGCCTACTTAAAAATTTCGATTTTGCTTATATTTTAATACCTTGATTTAATATATCTGATATCATTAAATTAAACAAAAACAATGAAAAGATAACAACTTTAAAATTTATTTGATTTTTTGTGTTAGATTGCTACAGAGTTGCATATATCAGGAACTAGCTTAGTCAATTTTAGCCTCAAATCCTCTCTTTTTGTTATGTGAAGGATATTCCTTTTCCTAACTGCACTAAAAACACATTCAACCAAATATGATGATGGGAACGGTAAGATTTTTTCTCTTGCGATTGTAGTTTTATATGGATATTTCCTTTCTACCTCTTCACATAACCATGTCATCAACCCCTTTATTTTAAAAAGAAGCTTAAATTAATCGTCATTTTTAATATGTATAATTTCCTCCTGTGCATAATTGTCATCTATTTCAACAAGGTCTACTCAAATTGGCTGTAACATCTAGCTTGGAAAATGTATATTTCTTAAATCATCAAATCGTTCCTGCAAGTTATCAGCTAATAGTTTCAAATGCATTCCTATTACGTTTACTGCTTCATCGCTTATATCACATTTTTGTAGCCAATAGAATTCATCAAATTTTTTATTATATATGTAGGTCTAATATAACTTAACGTGATCTACAAATCCAAAGATATTCATTTTTGTCTCAACAAGTGTTTTTTATCGCCTTGGAGTTGCTTGTTTAATATGTTAAACTTTTCAAAAATATCGGCCAAATAACTAACATAAGCTTTTCCATCATTTGAAATTAAATAATTCATTTCATCATTGTCGCTTAAAAAACCTTAAGTGACTCAAAGAGTTTCATTAATATTTTTAAACTATTGCCTTTTGATAACCATCTAGTTTAAGTATGAATCAATAATTTTACATACTTTTCGTTGTTACCCTAACAAAACAATTTAAACATACGATCACACTTTGCTTTGATTTGTACGTCCCTAAGCACAGGGTACAAGTTTTTTGCCACTAAATTCTCCAAATGAATTACACAGTGCATTGTTATAATCTGCGGATTTTCATCTTTTATCAATTTTAAACAACCATTTCGTTTTCCGATCACATTTGGGGCACCATCAGCTGCACAAGAAGTAATATTCTCCATTGGTATATTGTCATTAAAATAGGATTTCAGAAAAGATAAAATATCTCTAGCTGTTGTTGTAGTTTCTAAATTCTTACAAAAAACATATCCTCGGCAAAATCATCATTATCTATACCTGACATACACCATCAGTACAATTTCTCCTTTTATAGTTGATTCATTCAACTGCAACTAAAATTTTCTTATTTTAAGTTTTTCTATGAGCTGATGTTCAACATTTCCCGCTATATTATCAATCCTTCCACAAACGCTACTATTACTGAATGGCATTCGTTCTACTTCTGTAATGTCTTTCTGCAACACTATCCTATAAAATGCAGTAATTGCCGGCTTAATTAATGTTTCTCCTATTGTATGACATTTACTGGATTTAGCTATAAGCAAAGATATTTGATAGGTCACTTCTGCATAAAAAAAGTTTTTAATGTTTTTCTTTTAAAAAATATTTCCTTTACGGATAGTGGAGAAGTCGAATGATCCTTGTATTTTATCTTTAATTGCGATTCTAGTCTATTCTTTTTCATTGATTCATTTGTCAAACACTGTTGAAATAATAAACAAAGCGGAAGAGTCTCATCTTGCACTGTTGGTATAAATCCATACTTCAAGTAGTCATCAATATATCTACGAGGATTTCTTTTTGAACTTAACAATTCTAGGAGTAAAAATTTATCTTTTTTTAATAAAAAAAGAATACAACTTAAACTGAAATTGTTTAAAAAATTTTTGATAAATAACCAAATTATATTTATTTAATTACTACAAACAAACAAACACGAATCTGTACTTTATACGAAATTTTTGTAGAGTAAATGTCAGTATTTTGCAAAATCAAAAAATTATAAGGTAAAGATTGGATTGAGAAGATGTAAGTACAATACATAGATCTTGGTTCTATTATAATATACTTAAAATACGTATATACTCGGGAAAAATTATGATTTATCAAATTTTAAAAATCCATTAATTTCGAAATTGCCCCAATGAAAAGTCAAATTGCCTCAACTGGGGAACTTGGGCCCCAGATGAGAAGCACTGTAGTAGGCCTTCCTGACATCTTTGGATTGGAAATTGAATCCTTTTGTAAGTATGACCTTGCAATTCTTCTAAAATCTAATAATTGTATTGGTTTATTTTCAGTAATGTACAGTATATACGCATTGTAAAATGCAACCTCAATTACTTTTGTATATTACGATAAATATAATTTTTCCCTCTGAATCTTATTCGATATTTTTGAAATTTCCAGTCCAATTTGTCCACACCTCCCATAAATTTATTATATTGTGATATAGACGATCCACATAAACTTCTTTCTTTTCCGATTTGGACCATCTTCTCACATTATCAAGTGGCACTATTCCTAAATTATTTGTTAACATTTTCACTCATTTGTTGTCGTTCCATGCTATCACCAGAATTTTGTTTTTCTTATCTAATAGGTAATCATAAGATCCTCGATAATTTACCACTAATATTGACGTTAATATCATCATATCTGATAATTTAATTTGTTAAATTTCTCAAACATTTATTTAAATCAATTGTTGGCAATCTTTTTTCATTAACTATTAACTAACAAATTAAATTATCAAATATGATATTAACATCAATATTAGTGGTAATTTTTTAAGCTACTTACTAGATACAGCTGCAAAGATCAGTGTCCTTTCTCTTATCTTAATTGGGAAACATCAAATAAAAATATATCAAATCGAGCAATGTGAAAGTAAATTGTGCAAATGATAACCTTTCAGAATCGACGGAACTATATTATTAGACACTAAAATCCAGAGATATACACGAAATTCGAACAAAAAATCATTGGTTAAATGAATTTTCAGAAACATTCCAAATTCGTTTAAATATTGATGTTGTTAATTATAACGACATTATCAATAAACCAATCAGTTAAATATGCCTGTAAACTTGAGCCATATGAAAAATAAGATAACATAGTAAAATTTAAATACATTATAATAAATAATCTAGCAAAAAGCACAACAATATTTTTATGAAACATAAATTGGATATGGGACTTCATCTAATGAACCACAATCATTACAAGTAAACCAACCGCACTGAATCAGCAAAGGCAACCTGCATACTTATTAGATAAGATTGATGAACAAATAAAAGAAATGGAGATTAATGGCATCGTTAATGGAATACGCCATTAGTATGCATTAATAAAAAAGTAAAAGATGACATAAGAACTTGCTTAGATTTTAGAGCTCTAAATAACATAGCAAAAATCAATTGTTGGCAATCTTTTTTCATTAACTATTCTTACTGCATTATCTAAACCAGGGATGAGCAAGCCGCGGCCCGCGAAAAATTTTTTTGCGGCCCGCCACAAAATTTTAAAATTTAAATTGGCCCGTAGGTTAAAAAGGTTGCTCACCCCTGATATAAACTGTTATCCTCATTTAATAAACTTATACATTCTATACTTTGGGTGTTAATAAAAAATTAATAAAAAAAAATTAATACAAAATTAATTTTTAATGTTTGAAAACTTATTATTTAATTTAGTTGTATTAATATTTAAAAATTCACAATCTAAATCATTATTATCAAACATCCAATCACATTACACCTGATCACTACAATTCTTGCTAAGAATATTACATACTTTTTGTTTCGTACTTTCATGCCTTCTAACACAAAGCTGCGATGCTTTGGTGATCCTCCTTGTCTTCACAATTTTCATCTCCATATTTTTCTTCGTGGCCTGCAACTTGTCGATCAGATTTTTTCCTTTCGTAACACTGATACTTGAAGTGTCCTCATTTATTACAATGTGCACATTGCACATTTGAGCAATCATGTCTACGATAGCCGATTTCTCCACATGCCCAGCATTTTATGTCTTTGCTCATTGTTGTATCCACAGTTATTTTTCCTTTCATTTTTATATCTGCCTATTTGTTTGGATCCCTGTAAGATTGGTATTTTAACAGTCCGTTATATTCATATTGGTTCGGATAATAATTTAGATTTTTGTTTTCCCATCTTTTATTTTCATTTCTACTCTCATTTTTATCATAATTAGAATTTTTTTCATATGGCTTTTTGTTATAGCAGCAACTGGTTTGTAATTTCCATCTATTTTTTCTGTTATCTTTTCATGCGTATTAATCCTGACCTTCATTTCATCAGTCGGATTTAGATCTGGAATCTTCAAATCATGTTTCATTTTTTTATCATCTAAAGCAGTGATGTCTATCCAAAGTTGTGTATTGGTCCAAAACAAATAATAAAAATATACTATGGGTTGCATATATTTATTATAAAGCATTACAGAATACATTCCTTTTTGCATATACATTACTTAATGTGAAACTTGTTTTTCAATTTTTTATGCCCACATGTATTTTCAACGTTGCAAACCATAATTGGTTTTTTTAAATTTTCATCACTTAATCTTTTACAACTTTTGTATTTAACAATATCATTAGTTTTGAAAAGAAAGATTTGCAAAAATTGGTAGTTTCCATTGCAGCTATAATACCCATTGATAATTTTTTTAAGTTAAGAAATTTATTATTGCTGACGTTTTTTTATAAAACTGAACTCTATCATTGGCATCAAACATATATTTCAATTCAGAAGATGTCTGGAGATCTATCATCTACAAATTTGTTAGATTCTACAGCAATGTCAAATTGACATAAGAAAATATTAAATGTTTTCATAATTCTTCCAATATGAAAACCTCTCCTGAAATTCTCTTAGTAAAAATTAGTAATTTCTTTTGCATATTTACAATAATTTTTATTGTCACTATTAATTTTATATAATAACGGAAAGTGAACCGGATTTTTTGATATTGACTTTCATAAAGTTTGAGTTTTCTTATGAATACTTTTAAATTTTGATAACAGTCTGTGATTGATTTGTTTTCACCTTGAAGTTGCTTATTAAGTTCGTTTTATATAATTGTTATATCTGTAAGTAAATATAAATTAAAAATCTACTGTTCATCATATAATTCAGAAACATTCTGGCCATTTTCCTTCAGTTTGTAAAATCTGTCTAATCATTTACCACGCATTTTCGCATAAAAAAGCAAATCACTGTACTCAGAAAACCATTTCTTGAAGATAATCTTGAAACTGACGACGTTTCAAATTATTCTTTATTGTGTTAACTGTTTTAATAACAACTGAAATCGCATGGTCCATATCAAATACTTTTGCACATAAATTTTCAAGATGTAAAACACAGTGACAGATATAAAGCTCCGAATATTTTGAACTTTTTTCCATGGCATTTCTATAATCAAGAATTAATTTAACGGCTCCAATATTTTTACCGATCATAGAAGCTACCCCATCTGTAGTGATCCAAATTAGGTTTTCTAAACCCAGAACAAGATCATGTCCGCATTTTACGACAGCTTATTTTATATTTTTCCCGGTGGTTGTATCTTTCAAACTGATTCTTCAGTGATATTCATTCCACTATCTACACTTCGGATAAAAATAGCAATTTTAGAAATGTCCTTAATATCTGTAGTTTCATCCAAAGCCATTGAGAAATAGACAAACGTTTTAGAAAACATGTCCAGTGTATAACAAATTTCATTAGAAATACTATCAATTCTTCGTGCTAAAGTTCGAATTAGGCCTCGGGTTGGATATTTCTGATCTAAAGTATGGAATAGTAAAAATTTCATTAGAATTTCTTTATCCATTTTGTGTTTTAAAATATCTGCGAATTTTTCGAATTCTTCCCAATATTCTTTTACTTTATCGGTTACCTTGAATAATTTTAAGTTTCTTGCAGGTCTTTAAATGTAGGTGGTTTATGAAAAGTTTTTCCTTATCCTGATTCTGACTTTGTGTCATCGTATATTTTTATGACATTTCTCGACAAGAACTCTCTAACAAAATTATTATGTAGTCGTTCTTCAATATTTCAAAGAATTTTTTTACTTTTTCAATGAATTTGATGACATCTTGACCTTTTTCGAAGTTTTTCGGTTGCTCCATAAAATTTGTCAACACCGTTGTCACCATGTTAGAAACATCTTTCATGGTGTTTCTAGTTTTAATAGGATTCATTTTACGATTCAAGTGATTCTTTTTTAAACAAACAATCAGGTTTTTAAAATTATGTTTAGACTTTGCAATACAAATTAATCAAATTAAACAAATTATTCAATCATACCGTATTTAATTATTTGTTAAAAATATAAAATATCATTTTTAAGTGAAAATTTTATTTTTTTAAAATTTACTAAAATGTTTTAATATTTTTAAAGGATTAATGTTTTAAAAATTTTATTTTAAAATGTTACTATAGTATGCTTGCTATATTGTTATGTGAAGACAATATATTTCAGTTTCACAGATATAAAATAACAATAAGACTGATAGTGTGATAAGTCTCGTGAGGTGTTGAATCTAAATGATTGTTTGTGATGTGTAGTGACTTATATATTTGTCACCGAATACTGTCCACAGCCACTCTTAAACGAATTTACTTGTACAGAATTACACCTAATTACGAACTGTAACGGATGACACTATGCGTGTATCTAACTGGTGGCTAGCTCTGTACTAAGTTGTCCAACCATTTACACGTGATAATAGTAGCTATATGTGTAGTGGTGACGTATTGATATAGTCACTACATTGTAGCGTATGTGTGCGATTGTGTGTATTTCTTTGAATTTCAACTTTGTATTGTAAGCAAATGAAACTTAAAATCATGCTAACTCTTATTTATGAACCTCTACTCTTATCTTTTTAAATGATAAAATAGTAGATTGACTAAGTGTGTTATGTCTCTTCAGTAGTTTAGTGTAAACGATTGAGTACGTTGACCTCATTTTTTGCAACACACCAATTTTTCAGACTCTAAACCAGTGGTTCCCAAACTAATTTGGCCTACTCCCCCTTTATATAAAAAAATATTACTCATCGTCCTCTGGAAATTAATATTTTAATAATTTTAATAGTTATTAAACAGAAAGATATATTTATTGAATTCAGAATATAAAGGTAATACCAAAAAAGTTAAAACTTTCGAAATCATCTTAATGAAAAGGATGAACCTGGTATGCTGCTACTAATTTAGTAATTCTCGGCTCTATTTTCGTTAGCAGTAATCTTTAATCACCGCTAATGACTATACAATCAATTTTTTTTGTTAATAAATTGGTTACCACACTGAATTCACGTTCCACTGAATATGATGAAGGAAACTCAATTAAGAAATATTATTTGTAGTTAGTTCCATAAGTTCTTGTAACTGTGGAAATTCTTCAGTGTTTGCACTTGAAAAAGAATCCAAAATCCAAATAAATGCTCACAATAATAAAGTATGTTTTCATCTTTTGTTTCTGTTCCTGATAAATTTGGGAACTGGCAGAATTCCCCTCGTACAAAATTTAGTTTGTACAGAAGAAGTTTTGTTACAAATGCAGAAATAACAGATTTTGTTTTTTTTTAATTCAGTTCATCACCTTGAAGCTGAATATTGACTTTCATTAAATTTTTGAAATAAGTCGGTGAAGTAAGCTATATAACTTTTGGATTAAATTAAATTAGATCGTAATGCTTCATGTTTATCTTTCAAGAATTCCAGCACCGAGTAAAACAGCTTATAAAACCTATCTTAAAAATGCACCCTTTGACAACCACCGAACTTTGGTATGAAGCAGCAAATGATTTGCTTCTGATTGTGTTGATAGCTTGAATTGCATATCGCAATTAATTACGTAAGTGTGCACTTAAATTTTTGGCAACTAGATGTTGACGATGGATGATACAGTGTACTGTGAACGCTTTTGCCCCTCCTTTTTTAAATATGCAAGACCCCTGTAGCGCCATATCGTGTGCACAAAATCAATTTTTAATTGATTTTTAATTTTCTAATAGAATTGTGTTCATGCCAATGCTTGTTTGCATTCAAATTCTAAAAGAGATGACCTCTAGAGCGGGATAGATTTAATAGTTTAGTGATTACGGGAAAAGTTGCTCCATTTTCTAGGTCATTATCATATTTTTTTAAATTAAATTAATGTTATTCAAATTATTATATATTGATAATGTGGTAATTTGGTTCTGGCTGAAATAAATAATTAGATTATATATATAATGAGAAAATCACACAATAAATAATATTTTTAAGTTATGTAATAATATTCATATGATTTTTAATTTAAATAATTACCATATATTTGTGAATTAAATAATTGTGTATATAATTTGTACTATTAAATTTTACTGGATTATTTCAAATTGTTATTACGAAATAAATAAAAATTATAATAGTTAATTAGGGTAAATATAATTAAAATCGTAATAAAAACTTTAACTTTAATAGTTAGTAATAACTAGGGATCGGAAAAACGAGTGCATACTCTTTCAAATTTCTGGATTAAAAATAGTAAATTTATAAATAAATTATCACCACATAAACTGTAGTGATTCTGATAAAATTTTCAAATATGCATCGAGCGTAACTTTTCCATGTTAAATAACATTTAACAGATAACAAACGGTGCTTAACAATCTGCTAAAATTACTATATTAATATTTTAATAAATAAAATTAATTACTTTATTTTTATTATAAAAATATATATATATTTTCTTAAATATAGAAAAATATAATATTCCTAATCGATTCCTTTTTGGATGTTGAAATCTCCAAGTTTTTTAGAAAATAAAAAGCTCTCCTTTTCCCGATCACTAGTAATAACATTATACTAAAAATAATAGGTTATAACAAACTAAATATATATTTAATAATTCTATAGAAAATTTATGTTATATATATTAGTTAACAATTTGATTTCACTCACTTACCATAAAAATATATTCAGAATTCGACATTTTAATTAAACAAGTTTCCATGAGTTAATACAATTCAGTAACCATAATTTTTTTACACTTAATCTTATTCACTGTAAGATTTTGTTAGAAAGATGCATTGACTATAGTCATCCTAATACTACCATCAAACAATATGTTCCCTAAAAAGTATTATATACACAAATATTTTCATTTATTTTATGAATGTTATAAAAATAAATTTTATAATTGTTGGGCCAAGACTAATTTTTGTTTAAATGAATCGAAAAATAAATGCAAACACAGCAATGCATATTCAAAATTAAACCTATGAAAACCAACTAAACACCCTAAAATATGGAAGGAAATATAATTTAAATACAAAATCGAAAAACATAAAAGTAAATTAAAATATATACAAAGATGCAACTTTGTGCGAAGTCTTACGATATACTAAGATGTCATATATGAATGAACGTTTTTGTGAATGTACTTATTTCAATGATGATTAATTATATTTATTCAGGCAGGTATATTGTTTTATCTCATTTTAAATATTTTGTCGAAATTTTTCCAGCCCACAGCCCACAGAATTAAATAATACATTATTTAACGGAACCGTATAATCGCAGTTCATCTGCAACGGATCTGTGATCGTGAAGGTTCGCCAGTGAATAACGGTGAATCTGAACGTAAAATTATTTACTTATAGTGGTAGAGGGAGATCGGAAGCGGGTCTTTTGGGTCGTTAATCGTTCACTCGACGCCAATAAAATCGACCTAAAATCAATTATACATACGGCTAAAAATTTTATACACCGATTAGTACAAGGGACTCTTTAATAAAATATAAACACAATCAATATCCTAAGGTCAAATAGAAGGTACGAGAAGTGGGGAATAATGTAGATCGAAAATTTCCTTAAGCCTTTTATCAACTAATAAATTAAACCTAAATATGATTAAAATCGAATATTGGTAAACTTAAAGAGTTAGGATTGAACTTTTAGCAATAAAGTAAATCAGGATCATGACTAAAATATGTAGTAATTATAGTTAGCCAAACGAAATCAGAGTTGATGATTAAAATCGAATTTTGATTAAAAATTAAGGGGGATTTAGTTAGAATAAATAATTAAGAACCCAACATCAAGATTCAACGGTAGATCGCTACGGGAACCCTATAGTCAAGTTCATTTAAGATTTTTCTGATTGAATAAATTTAGAGTGGACTTTTGAGTACTAAATTTAATCAATCAGAATTATGGACAGATTCATCCAATAAACCAAACAAATGAAGTACATCTAGTTAATGGGTTAAAAGAGTTAAAAATCAACAGTCGGGTTTAATATATAAAGTTATGAAATTAAGGGCAGTAACCTAAAATTGGAGTAACTTAAGAGCCGAAGACCAAACCAAAAAAGCTACGTAATAATTTAACAACCACTCTTAACTAATAAGCCTAGATAGTGAAAATTTGAATATTCAAGCGAACTTGCGAGGTGAGTAAGTTGAGGGTAACTAACTCAGGACAGACATTTCACTAAGAACACACAGGCGGAATGCTTTATAGCAGATGGCTAATAAGCTTTACGTGAAACCTCATGAAAGCAATCAGTGAAATTAACCTAAAATATCATAAAATAACTATTGAAATTAGCACAAAACCCCAATGAAAAGCACTCATTAATTAACATCGAACATAGCTAATTAATTATTAAGATAAAAGAATAAATTAACGGTTAATGTTAAAATCACCATTAATGAACGTACTACAGAAAAAACAAAATAACACATCAATAGAGCATAGATTCAAATCATTTATTAAGCTCATATTCATAAATATCACTAGTTCATAAGTACCCAGGTTGTAAATAACTTTTGAAGGTGCCATCACTTGCAAACAATAGCTTGGTCTTTCATACCATAGGATGAGGTAAGAAATTGCTCGGTTCTTTTAAGAGGGCACAATACACATCATAGTATAAATCTCTAAGTGTAAAATCACGATAGAAGAAATAACAATGAAGATAGGGATATATCCCACTGGAATAAAGTTCTTCCTGTATGTATAAGACGGTTGTAGCAAATGCCATATACCTATTGTTGTTAACCGATTCATATTTGAGCCGAGAATAGGGCTGAATTCAACTTATAAGCTTGGTAGTCAGGGCTTACACTCGTTATTACCTTCCATGCCAATGCATAACTACCAGTTGAACCTATAATTGGCCACCTTTCATTTAAGGATATAAACAATCTGAATTTCCCTTGGTACCTACTAATAAACAATAAAGCGCATAATAATATACTAGTGTCCCAAAGAATTACCAAATGATAACATTTTCAGAATCAATCTCGAATTTCAGGAAAACAAAAATTATTAGTCAAAGTTTTAACCTAGAGATTATTTAAGCATTAACTGAAAATAAAGTGTATTACTATTAAATGTAACAATCCTTGTCGGATGAATTAGGCCTTGACTGCGAGTTGGTAGCAAGTCAGTATAGGAGGTGCTGAGTGTATTAGTGAGTGGGTCCTCACATGAGTCCGAGATTGTGCAGTCTTCGGTTGATTGAGAGACCACTGATTATGTGATCAATAATTGCCGTAGGCGCGACGAGATTTTCACTAAGTAATGACGTTACGAGCTAATAATAATAATAATAATAATAATAATAATCGGAGCAATAGTATGAATATTAATGGTAATGATAAATAAAGCTTGTAACAATAATAACGACAAAAATGATAATAATAATAATTAATAACGATAATTTAGAAAATAAATAACAATAGTTTGAATAATAATGAAAAATTCGTAATTATAATAATAAGAAGAATGATATGGTAAATATAATAGTAATAATAATGTGATAAGAATAATACATAGGAATGGTTATGAACATTAGAAACAGCAACATTAATAATAGATATGATAATAAGAACAAAAATAATAGTAAGAGCAATAATTTTGAAATCGTTAATCATGCATAATTGGAATAATAATAATAATAATAATAATAATAATAATAATAATAATAATAATAATAATAATACGGATTTTACTATAATAATGCTACCTATAATAATAATTTCGATAGTAATAATAGTATATAAAATAATAATGAATGATAATAATATTAGTAATAAAAATAGTCAGCAACAATAAGGCTCGTTGTAACTAATATAGGCCTTCTATCGTTGGACCCATGGATCGTTTGGTCAATTATAGTATTTGCAATAGCGCTCACTTTTTGCGAACGATCCACCTACTCGAACACAGTTCCAACATTGCTTAGTAACGTGTGCCGAGTGGTGCGCGAAAATATTTGTATGGTGTGGTCTGGGTAACAACTGTATAGTCGCAAAAATTTCAACACCCAAAAACCCACCATAATTAACGAAGATATAATCACATGCTGTATATATTCTGATTGACTACAACCACAAACAATTTTATAAGGATTATATTACCCTTTTACTCGTAAAAAATTTCAATAAAATCTTTTAAATCACCTTAAATGATCATAGTTCTCTGTCATACCCCTTTACATAATGATATACAAACTTCCATATCCCCAATATGAATTGACCGATCTCTACATTATTCAGAAATGTTTCAATTTTCTTTAATATCATTATACACTATCCAATTAACCCCCATATCTCAGCAATTAGTTCATATTATATTTCCACAAATTCTCATAGATTATTCAAAATCATCGTAATTCTTCATAATACTTGTTACCAAAACCTTCAATATTCCACAAACCTCCATTAATTTACTCTAAAACTTAAATTCTTCATTAATGTTTCTAAAAGAATTATTCTTAAAATATTCAATCGAATAAATCCTAAAAATCTCATAAATTCTATTTCCCATAAAAAAAGAAGTCATATTTCCCGTTTTATTTTCTTAAAATCAGTTTAAATTAAATGAATGTATCATGATCATCAATATCCAAGTGACTAATTTACTCTAAATACATTTAAAATTTATTTTATCAACATAAATCATTAATAATTCGATACCTTTCTTTTTCAAAAATAATTCCATAAAATATATGTAAATATATCAAAATGGTTTCACTGTCCAATAAAATTAATGTACAATCGATATTTTGCCTAGTCATCATAAAACTAACAAATTAAAAATTTTATGTAAGAATATTTATTTAAAGTATTTATATTTAATTAAAAATAGTTGTTTATTAATTAAATAGTACAATTACAAGATAGAACTTGGTATTGAGTCCTCGAATTCACACACTATCAGTGCACAATGTACCAATATGTCATTTTCAGGACTCTATTACCCATTCTTTGCGATTCTTTTTTTGTACGATGATTCCGTTTCTTGTAATTGGAACACTCATTTGAATCAAATATAAACTTTCTTTTTTAACTAAGAGATTCTTGTGTTTTATAGAAGACCTCTATTGGAAGTTTATTAAAAAGGACATCCTTCTTTGAAAATATCTTTTTAAATTTCTTGTTATTTAAAGACCTAGATTTTTTTCAGAGCTATTTGAACAGCTCTCCTAAAGATGTTGAAAAATCATGATTATTTATTAGCATCTATTTCCCTTGCTGGCTTGGACAGCACAAACATTATAATGCCAGTTTTAAGTTATTTAATAGGCTTATTTTAATAGCACATGTAACTTTCGTTTAAGTCGGTACTAATTAACTGTATTTTTGGGAGTTCATTTACAGATCATTCACAAGAACTAAAATATTTTCCTAATGTTTGTCTTGATATTTATTGTTTTTAAATCCAGTTATCAAGATGCCCTGAAGTTTTGTCTAAATGCTTATGAAAGTCATAGAAATGAATCCAGCGATATTACTGGATTTTGGGAGCCGCTTCTCAATAATATAGCGCATTGCTATTATAAATTAGGGTGAAACATTTTTTGAACAATTTTCTCTTATAATGATTACTTTTAGTGATTACGACAAATCATTAGAATATTTTGAGAGAGCTCTAGGTAAAAAGCCAAAAAATCCATCAACTTTGGCATCAATGGCGTTAGTATATACTCGCAAAGGCGACATTTCTAAAGCCGTAAACTATTTAAATCGTGTTCTTGGATTGGACCGAGAAAATAATTTTGCGAGATCTCTTATGATGACAATGACAAATCTGAATTGTAAATACTCAAATAGGCTACTTGTCGGTAAGCTTTTCAAACTTATTGTTTTATTACATATGGGATTTGATTTGATTAATATAAGAGCCTTGGAAAATTAAAGAAAATCATTTTAAAAAATGAAAATAAATAATCCAAATTACTACTTTAATAATATGAAGACATAATTATTTGATTTATTATATATTTAGGAAAAAGATTTAATGATTTAGTTGATCTCGTCGAGTCTTTATCGTCTGATCAAAAAAATTTAAATTTACATACTATGTTTTAATTTATTTAAATTATAACCGGGTTTAAAAACTGAAATTAAGTTCTTATGATTTGAAAAAATAAATATTGTATGATAAGTAATAATAATAAATTCAAACTTGTAGAAATTACTAAATATAAATAATTGATTAACTAACGATTAATATTATATTATCTGATAGAAAATTTAGATTAAAATTCTCGAAATTCCACACTGATTAAAGCATATGGTCCATTTATTTCCATTATGCTCATAAAATAGCATTTATTTATTTTAAAAGCTACGATTCATCTTATTGTAAACTTTCTTCCTTTGTCTCTTCCACTTTCAAATTATAATATACATTTATATAATTCAAGACATTTTTCACTTGGAAGGTTCTACTTACCGCTAATTTTTTTTTCCAGTTGGAAAAAGTTCATTTCCATTACTACTGAGGTTTAATTTCTCAAAAAGCATATATGGCTGGAGTTAAATTTTCGTTTTCAAATTTACATATTGATTTAATGTCGTTATCAGCTAATCGTTCTGAAATGTAACTTTTTATTCCTAGAAGATCATGTTTTAAATTTATCTTTTTACTTTCTTCATAGAGGTCTGGATATTATATTGGTTTTGTTCTAGATTATCAAGTATCAGTATCAGATTTACACAGTACTACTTAACCATCACCAAACCATGCATTAAATTAGTTTCTGTTAATTTCTCGTTGCTTAGTTTTATCTAAGGTGTCGACTGCCAAAATGCTAAACATAACTATTAATGTTCCACCACTATGCCTGTCGACACAATTTGCTGGACGCCCGCCGTTGGTAATGCATAGTTTGGGTGGATGTACTTGTGGAGATCTCACGGAGTGGTGCTCCACGCATCACATCCTTCTTTTCCCTAGCTGCTGAAAAAAAGTCTGACGCTTTTACCTTTCTTACCACTTGCTCGCCCGATCTCAAAATCTGTTGGTACCTTCTTGGGGAATAATAATTAACCTTACTCTATATCTCGTATATAAATACGCATTTACATTAAACAACTACTGATTATTTTCTACTCTTCTTACTTACAAACCCTATGCATTTCTGTTTCAATTACTCAATAGTTATGCTAATTGCCATTAAGCTTGATTTACAATGATTAATTGTCTTAAGGACATCTATTTACAACAGTTTTATAATTTTGATCCCTGATACTATTATTTATGAGTAATTTATTATTTATTCATTGATTCTAATATGAGTAAAAAATACTACTATATCACTTATATATGTCATTTGTTTTATATCAGCCATATTCATGAAATGTCACAAAACGAAAACTGCAATGAATAATCAACCATAAAAATTTTAATAATCTATGAACCGACTACAAAATTTACATCAGAGTTTAAATACATATACGGAAAGAATCACAGTTTCATTCACTTTTGATGGTATCGATGTCTTTGGTTGGAGATCTGCTGTTAAGTCAATTTCCCTGAGATTTGGGATAGGTGTGCGATGCGTTACTTCCGTCGCTTGTTGTTGTTTTTGAATCAAGATCAAAGATATGGAAGCAAGATCTAAGTTCCAGGCAGTTTCGTATCCTAAGATATGAGGTTTACAATAGTACATTGCTCGTCTATCTTTTCAAAATTTCAGAAAATAAATTTTGTTTTTTATTGCCAATGCCTTTAAACTTCTGATTACTTTGTCAATATTTTCATATGGTGCATGGATACGCATATAGAAATTATGTATTAAATATCACTTTGCCTGTAAAAAACTTGTATTTCTGGATTTATGTTTTACTCACTTTTTAAAAATACGTTACTGCATAATAAAGTAATAATGCTTGATATTAGGTTTTCCAGTGAATCATCAATTAAATTAACGACAAGTGTTGATAACAACTGAATTTATCAGTCATATTTCCCTTGGGAATTCAATATATACAATATTTCAGTTTCATCGAAGACACTAAAAACCAATTTATTTTTAATTTTTTCTGTGTTTTCAAATCTATTTTGGTTTATACTTGATTAACATACTTTCGAGCATTTGATTAGCTTTTTTCTTTCACTTATTTCCCATTCTTCTCGTACTGGTATATCTTATTGGACAACTTATTGCAGAGCTAGTTTTCTAATGTCTCAATTATAATTTTTACACCAGAGGAAGGCGCTTATTTTGAAATGGCAATTCATTCATAAGACAACTCCTAATTCTTCGATATTTTTATATTAACGAAATCCTTTGTTACTATAGATAGATTGAATAAACGTATACCTTCAATTATCTAGATTAAATTCATATCAAAATATCTAAATAATAGAGAAATAAAAACAATTATATTCACTACGAATAGTTTTATTTATTTAAACAAAAAAAGAAAACATACATTTGTTTTTTTATTATATTTTTTATTTTAAAGGATCTTGTCCGCTTAGTTGTGTCGCTAGTATGTTATAAAATTATGATTCTGGGCAAAAGTTCAATATAATATTTTATTATCATTTCTTAGATTTTTAGTCTCATCACGCTATTCTGAAAGGAATGAAATTCATTTAGGAAAATTTATTTTTATTACATAATAATTAACAAATTTCATAACCTTAAGAAAATTCACTGTAAAAATTAAAGCATTCGCTAATGAATCATAATCGAAAATCTTTTTTCAAAAATAGAATTTTTGTCTAATGAATTCAGTCAAACGATTTGACATAAAAATAATTAGCTGTTGTGTCTATTTAGTACTGATTCTATCCCAACAGCCTCTTTCAAGTAATCCTTCAAAGTGTAGCACAAATTTTCGATTTGGTTTAGGTCTGGCTTCTGAGAAATCTATTTGATGACACTAGTGTGATTATTATCAAAGAAAATCTTAGCTTTTTTCAGCTATATTTTGTGGAAGTTTCTTAATCTTACTTTCGTGCTGTAGAACCGTATTCATCTTGAAAATGTTGGTGTACATTGTGGCATTCATTTTGTCTATATATGCTAATTCCCCCACTCCTTTCAACCAATTGAACTCCAAACCATAATATTTCCTCTGCAGGTTTCACAGTTTCCTCCTAAGCAGGTTATTTACTTTCTCTATACTTTTCTGATGTCATCCTATGAGATCAGATTACATTTTATCGGACGCAAATCCTTTTTGTGAATTCTAATGACGCTTCGTTTGTTTACTCATTTAGAAGGGTTTTTTGCATACTACTATGACCTTAAATCTTTGTTTTCTAATTCGGTTTCTGATTGTTTCTAGCAATGTTATTGTACTTTTTAATTATCGTGAAGAAAGTTCTTGATATTTTCGGTAAGAATATCATTGTTGACATATCATCCATGACAAGCTTAATTTGAATAATGAATAAATGTTTTTCTCTATTTTTATTGTAAATCCAGCACTAATAAATCACATTGTTAGTAAGAAGTTAATATTTTTAATCAGTGAATAATCAATAAAAATTTCAATCACGTTTTAAAGTGCGACCAAATTATTTTATAAATAAAGAAAAGTTAATAGTTATCTTCATGAATGTATTTTTTTGCACAATTTTTTCATCTAAAAATTTTTTAACTTGTATCCATAAAAAATGAAGACTAAATAAAAATTCTTTTGATATGTGTGTATTACCCTTTTCATTTTGTTAGAAAAAAGGGAAAATGAAATTAGTGGAAATTTGAAAAGTGTATGCATTTTATTAAAAAACTAAAAAATCAAGATCTTTAATTTTTTTGTTTACTACAAATATTAACTTTATTAATACATACATAAGATCCTTTATATGAAAAGTTCAATTATTTATTTCTAATTAAATTTCTGCTTAAATTATTTGAGATATAAAATCTTCATATCTCTCAAACTATTTTATTCAATCGTGCAAGCATTAAAAAGCTTCAGTATTGTAATGGTTCAATTTATATATTATTGTTTATAATGGTGTGTTTTGTTTGTAATCAATTTACCCACCTGTGCTTGCCTCCTATTTGTTTATTTAGTTTTATTTTATTTTTTGAATTTTATAAAAAATCGATTTGCTTTAGCAAAAGAAAAATTGAATTTAAAAAGAATAAAATAATAAATCAATGCTAAATAAACTGAAAGTTAATAAAAGAAAGAATTTCTGGACTCAAATTAGCTTTAATTAAAAAAAAGACGATAAAATTGGAAATAAATATAATAACTACAAAAATTACTGGCTCGATCTCAATGCCAATCCAATACAATTCAATATTTAACATTATCAGCAGTTATTGAACACTTCATCGCAAATATAAATATACATTATCAAAAGTGATCTAAAAATTATTGATTTCAAATTTCCTCCAAACCTCACTGGTTCGGTATCGACCTTTATTCGCAAGTTATTGTATTTAAATTTTGTGTGTAATTTCTGTAAATAATTTTTAAATTAATAACTATTGTTGAAGCATTTATATTATCATTTATTACATAATACTTTAAATCACTTAGGTCTAAAATATACATTCACCCCAGCTGTCCCGATACAGTTTTTTGACAGGTGACACTGCTGGGCACAGACCTTTTTCTCCATATATAAACACTAGAGTAATTCAGTAATCTACATTAATATAAGTTCATAAATTAACAATAACAAGTATATATAGTACCAGCATTTCTCGTCTCAGCAATTTAATAATTGTCTTTCTATTTTTGTGCCTTCGACAGTAACTCAGGTATTAGTTCAATTATTTTATCATCACAAATCAATGGTTAAATTTCAACCATTCGCTGATATCTTTTTCGTCGTATTCACAGGACATTTTTTTAAAAAATATTTTATTACTTAACTCCATTTTTATTTAAAGAAAATACAATATCTGCGTTATTATTGCCAGAACTTACTAACGATCTTTACAAAATGTTATTTCAAGATTGTTTTCAATGTTGGTATATCAACTCTGTCTCTACGTAACACTAGTCCTTTGAATCAATCTTTTTTGTGAAAATTTTTAGTTGATTTATGATTATTCTTCGCTATGTTTCAAAAACCTATTCTTATTGTGTCAGCAATATCCCAGTATCTGCCATCCTACCTTTGATTAGAACGTGTGTTATAATGATCCCTCCATCTGAATAACTTTTCTTTTTATGACCTGTAACTTATTCGCCATAGAATAAATGTTTATTTATTATTATTGTTGAAATTTCTCAAAATTCCAAAGAAATCCAATTTTAAAGGAAAGAATTTGATTAAGATAAAAATAAGCGTAACGAAGAAAAACAAAATTTAAATTGGTTGCGGCGCCTTGTATATAAACTAATTAGAATTTTAGCGAGTTCCCTATAAAAGAAGCTCACAACTCAGTCAACATGTTATTCTAGAGAACAAGGAAAAAGATTTTTTCAGATTAATGAGATTCGTTAGACTTGCCTAAAGTGGTCTCTCGGGGACACCAGCTCGTAGATTAAGTGTGATTAGTGTAAATTAAGTAAAAGATTAATTATAAACACTTTGAAAGTTATGAGTTTATTTGTGATAATGGCAAAGGTTATTGTGTTGAATTAGTATTATTTTATCACGAGTATTTGGAGTCAGATTATAGTTCTATCCTACCCAATTATATCGTTTTACAAAATATTGTCACTATTATTATTTTGTTAAACAAGTAAATGATAAGATAAGCCTTTGCTGTAAAATATTTATTAAGTGGGGAAATTTTCGATTATAAATCATTTTCTATCTCTTTATGTTGTCCTTTTCATTGATTTAAATTTGAAAAAATGAAATGAAATATAAAATTTAGTTCATATAGCGCACAGGTGGGTATTACAAACACCCTCATATAAACAGCGAGTTTTAACTAGATCAGTAAAAAAGAATTTATATAAGGTAAGTTAAATTCTGTAATAATATTTAAAATATATATGACATGGTAGACTGGAAAATATGTTTGTTATAGCCCTCTCTATATGTGCTACAACAAGGTGTTTAAATTATTTCGAGTAAATCGATGTCTATATTTAGTGAGATATTCCTCTCACTAATAGATCTGATATCGCCTTCCATTTCTCCCATATCGGTCTCATCGTTTTAGATATATTATTTAGTAATATTGACAGATTTGGTTAACTAAGCATTATTTAATCATTTAATCTATTTCTTTTAAATATTAAACTTGGTAGTTAATTCCATCATTTGAATCAAATGAAACAATATCTAATAAAAATGTCTTTATCCAATTAAAATATATCAGTTTAAGCAGATGTAGTTATGTAAATTCATATCTAGAGATTTATAGGGCCCTACAGAGTCTCCTTTAAAAAACATGACGGGGCTGTAGGGGTGAGTGTTTTGTTATTAAAAAACAAACAATTAATAATACTAACAAATTATTAATAATAATAATAATACAAACCGTAAACAAAATGACTTATAGTCAATTGGACAATTTGAGTGGAATTAAAGTGAATAAAAATATTGGATGATCAGGATTTTCGAGGGTTTTAGGTTTTAATTGTTTTATTTGTAAATACTAGTATAAATTTTAATTTTCTTTTATTGATTGTTTTTAACCATAGTGTTAAGATTCGAAAAATGGGAGATGAATCTTAACATAATATTCGTAATAGATCTATACTTAAATATATAATATTAAAATCTATACTTAAATATATAATAAAAAATCTATACTTAAATATATAATATTAATTATTATTTACATTATTTAATGACTTAGATCAGTGGTTCTCAACCTGTGTTCCGTAGAATTAGGTAAAGTGTTCCGCCAAATGTAGATATTCAGAAATATATGCTATTTCAGAATTCAATTTAGTTTCATTTTTACATTGAAAGGTTTTAAAATCGCAATTTCACGGGTACTTTTACAAAAAAATTCTCGTGGTGTTGGGGCCTCTTCTCTCTACGCAACACCAAGCATAACGTTTAAGTAGGTATTGCGCTTCGTGCAGATCTTGCTCTTTCGTTTTTCGGTACTTAGTTCAAATGACCCTAGGTGTTCCACGAAAAACTTTGAGATAACAAAGTGCTCCTTCATTACAAAAAGATTAAGAACCAATGATTTAGGTAATGTTCGAAAACAATAAACAGGAGATCGCTTTTACAAATTATTTATTGGAAATATATAAAATATGTAATATAAATCTTTACCAGAATTTACACAAGACTAGAAAATAAAACAAAAAAAGAATACTTTGTCTTTATCTTAGCAGCTCGTGAGGAATTTATCTCTCCCTCAAGTTGCTCCTTGTTCACTGAAGTAGTCAAATTCCAAAATGCCGTGCGCGTAAAATAGTTAGGCATCGATAATTGTGAACTAAGTTGATGAATTCACAAAACTAGTAAAATATGAAAATTTCAAGTTAATAACATTCAATTAGGGATTAAATGTAGATCTCATTCAGTGGTATTGTGCAGTAGTAATTCTCTCATACTAATATCGGTGGTGAGAAAATTCAACATAATCAAAAATTATCATAAATTGAGTTTCTAGTCGCATAATTACTATATTGTGATTCGTGCCTCGTTTATAATCGGGTTAATAACTATATTCCATCTGTTACTTTCTCATCTCATAATTCCCTTATTTCTTTTCGAAAACGATTTACCTAAATTGTCTATCACTTGGAACACGCGCTATTACGTGACTTTAGAGTAAATATCCATTTCCGTAAATGCATGACCTGAATCTAATTTTAGGCAGTGTTTCGTTGATTGATTGTACGAGATTAAAGTCAAAATTTGATTCAATACGGTTCTAACTGAAAAATGATATTTCCCAATAAGTAATCAAAGGCATTATGTGCCAGATGTCCGATAAGCATTTCTCTTAACACTAGTGGATGAAATTCCAAAAATTTATTTTCAATTTATGATTAAAATTAGCCGTTTCGTTGAACTCGTCGTTTTTCACTGCGAATCAGAAGTTCGCACGTCCAGAAACCTACTTCCTAGATTGGTGATTTTGCCTGACCATGGAAACAGGTCACGAGCGAGTAAGTGGAATTAACGGGAGCCGTTTCGAAGTTTATGGAATTCTGAACTGGATCGATCTTCAGACTACTGTCTACCGCTCCTTAACGTTTAGCGGGACTGTCATTAAAACATCTTGTCCTGAAAAAATTAAAGGATATTAAACATTCAAAAAAATTTATTTTCATTATAAATTTACATTCTTGTTTAATAATGGTTTATTCTTAGATTTGTTCGATGAAAATAGACATCATAAAAAGTAGGTATGTGCATGTCACAAATTTCTGGCTTATATACCATGTGTGTGTAGTTTTGCTCCGATCATTGTAAATTCGCCCCCTCATTTGGTATCATTGAATCCAATCATTTATATTTAAAATGATTTAAATTTCGATTAGTTGGACTATGTAATTTTTCATTAAATTTCTTTTCTTTAGATTAAATTTTTAATTAATTGTATTTTTCTCCGTTTTGATTCGTATCACCAGTTTGAATTTAACTAAGGACTTCTTCTTGAGCTTTCGGTGCAGAGCTACTAAATCCATACTTTTTGCCATATTGACTAAATAAATTCTAACAAAAAATGCTTCCAAAAACAATTTATTAAATTTTCCACAATTTTAAAGAAATGTTAAGAATTGTTATGATTTTTTCTAAAAGAATGAAAACTTTTGCCTGTTCTTTAACGAGTGTGGTGATTCGATACTGATATTATTGCTTATTCTGTATTTCTTAACGTAAATAGTATTTGTCTGGAGTTTAATAGTCGTTTAAGCTTTGAATCACACATTTTGCCCACGACAACCAGAATTTCTAATTAAAATCATTTATTGGGCCCACAAATACTAATACTAATTACATGATTATAGCGTAAAATTAATTTGGCTACTTTCGATAACTCTGACCGATTGGTTTTTTCTCTCAAGCCGTAAATACTTTTTTGAGTTACCAATATTATGCTTGAAGTAACTCCATTGGTCCTCTTTTATTATTTGTGTATATATTTTAATTTCGTCAAAAGTCATTCTCCGTGGTTTTTCCACCTGAACTGTTTCCCAAAATTTTTGATAAATAGTGATTAATGTTGTAATTCATCATATTCATATCTTACTTTTTATATGGCAACTTCGGTTCCTGTCGCGTCGATTACTAATTTCATTACTCTCTAGTGTTTCCAAACAAATAATCGAGTAACCGAGTACTCGTCTATTTTCAGATATTTCCCATTATTCCGTTAACCGGGTAATTTTAATCGAGTAACCGAGTAACTACTTTAGATATAATTTTTTTCAAGCAAAAAATTTGTCATTAAATATTTGGATCAAGTCATGAATCTACCTCTAAACAATACACAACTCAAGAATTTCCCCCTAATATTAATAAAAGGTGAAAAAAATAAATGTTTACCCCTACCAAAATAAATTTTAATCTTAACTTGAACAATTTACATATCATTTATTTAAACAAAAATTTCTAAAACACCCTAAACTGGTAACAGCAAATTAAATAAATTTTAACTAAGTAAATATTCCTTTTCATAATAAACAGAGGAATATTCTAAGATTTTTTCAAATATTACATTATTAAACAAGTTTTTAAAATTCCACTCACATAATACAGATCACATATTGTAAGTATAATTATTAATTAAAATAATAATTATGTGTATAAAAATTAGGTTTGTTTTTATTTTGTTCGAAAATATAATTTATAGATATCCTCTAATCCATAATGGCCACAAACAAATCGAAAGTTTGGGATTATTTCAAAAAATTATCATCAGAAATTGCGCAATGTCAACTCGATTTATGTACGAGTAAGATATCCATTAAAGGTGGTACCACAACTGGAATGATAAAACATTTAAAAACGATGATAACAGTTTAAAACCTCAAACCAAAAGGAGTGTTCAAAATTGTGCTGATGATTCATTAGGACCAAGCACATCCAAAATACCAAAAGTTAGTGGCATGTTAACATTTATCAGTAGAGAAAGAGAATCACTGGAGGAAATTATATCGAAATGCGAAGCAAAAGATGGTATTCTATTTCGTACACTTGTCAAATGCGACGCAATTCGGTGCTTTGTAAACAGTCGTAATTACAAAATGACAACCAGCGTATCGACAGTTCGAAAACACGTTCTATCATTTTTCAAGGAGAAAAAACTTAAACTAAGCAGTTTGGAAGCCAAAATTAAATCAAGACAAAAATTTACAATTAAGGTCGATGAATGGACTGATATCGCTTTAAGAAGATGTCTTAATGTCACACTGCAATCTATTTCGAGTCAAATTGTTCTTGGTTTGGTTCCGATTATAGAAAGCTGCACATCTGAAAAAACCGAAGAACTAGTATTCAATCGATTGAAAGAATTCGGAGTAGATTTTGATTCTGACATAGTTGCTTCCGCGTACGATGGGGTGAACGTAACGGTGAAATACGGCAAAATCATATCACCTGAAAGCCAATTATGCTATAACCACGCTTTTCACCTAACCGTCATTGAAACATTTTACTCAAAATATAATAAACCTGGTTATGTTGATGCTACCGAAGATGATGATGTAGAATTTTTTGAAAATGATGAAGATCAAGTGGAATCTAATGAAATAATAGATGAACTGGAAAACGACGATTTTTTACAGTCAGAACTAGAAACAGTGGAGCTTCGAACAACACATAAAATCGCTATAGATGAAATGAGAAAAATTATAATATTCTTTATAATCATCTTTAAGAAGCGAAATTTAAAAAAAATATACTAGCCAAAATGAGGGAAATTGTTTATGTTTGCTCTTAGATATAAAGACTAGATGGAGTAGTTTTTGTATTGGCAACTGAACGATTTTTAAAATTAACAAACTCAGTTAATCGTGCTTTGGTCGAGCTAGGAGTTGCGCCTTATAAAAATGATAATATTGAATTGTTAAAAGAAATTGTTTGAATTTTAGAACCGGCAAAAATAGCTGTTTTGGAATTAAGTAAACAAAATTCTAATTTATTGACTGTAGAAGCAACATTACTATATGTGTTTCAAGAATTAGAATTGATTAAAACTCCACTCGCGACAGAATTCTTGAATAATTTGAAATCTCGAATTGAAAAACGTCGAAATAGAGAATTGATTACTATTATCATTTTTTACACCACGGCGTGTATCCTAAAAATAACAATTTTTTTGAATATTCAACTAAGCATAAAGTTAAAGGATTTGCAACAAAAATAATGAACCGTTTATTTCCCAACGATTCTGAAAATTCAGAAAGTTCAAGCACTAATGAAGATGAGAGGAGCCTAAGTTGCTAAACCAATACAAAAAATTACAAAAGTGTATTTCTTCCTTTACAACACCTAAACACCAAAATACCCGAAATTTAAGTTTGGAAAACGAATGTAAGCTATATGAAGTAAATGAAGGTAAACATTCTGAACAACTTGAAAAATTGTACAATGCACTATTGACAATAAAGCCAACTTCTACAGCCTCTGAACGAGTCTTCTTAGTAGCTGGAACCTTTAAAACAAAAATCCGAAACAGAATGAACCCAGAAACCTTAAATTCGCTAATTTTTCTTAAATATTATTTCTTAAATAAATAAAAAGTTATATATACAATAAATATTTGATATATTCAATAAAATTTAATTAAATTGCATGCAAAATCAAATCTTTAATTATTTAATTTTAGTTTCGAGTATAATGACCGAGTAACCGTGTACTCACTCAATTTTTGTTGTAATACTCGAATAACCGAGTATTACAAAAATTCAAGTAATTTTGAAACACTATTTCTAAATGAAATAAACTACCTGAGTTAACTTCAACTCCAAATACTTAGGTCTTGTAATAATCCGAAAAGTTCACTCTTCTTTTTGGCTATTCCCTTTTACTTCTTGTCTTCTGACGAAAAATCTTGTTGTAAGAAATCAACAACCAGTATTTATGCTCTGATTTCCAGTTAAAACGATTTTGATTATTTCCAACTACGTATTTATACTAAAAATCCGCACTTAGATGGTTCTGAACCTGATCTGTTGAATAGATCAAATTTATGATTAATTTTGCGCTCAGATAATTCTTAATTGATTCTATGATAAGACTATCTCAATTTACACTAGATTCTTTTATAATTTTTTCTATGCAATACTGTTAAAATGATAATCAACTTTTCCTTTGCCTTGAAAAAAAATATAAAAATATAGAGATCAACTTCTCGTGTATTTTGTCGTCCTCTAACAAAACAAAATTATTTTTTTATACTAAAATAAATACCTACGTTCTAAAAATAGTAATTAATAATTACTCTATTTAGATTTATTTCTAAAATAATTGCTATTTATATTTATATTATTATTTATTTATTTATTATTTTTTTACTAAACTTAATAATTTTAAATTACTAAATATAACTATTGAAATTAGCTCCGTATTTAAGCCTTGCTTGTTGTAATTCTTGATTAGAAAAATAACTTCCTAGAAGTAAATAGTAAACTACCAATCCTTAAGTTTCATGCTTTATTGTATTCGCGAACTCGCTATGCTTCTGTTTTCTTTTTTTATTTCTATTAACTGAAGTATTGTTGCGATTCGACATCAAATAAGATGTACATTGATAAGGAAAATTTCGGTTCAACAATTATTGATTTACTTTATATCAGACATCTATTGTTCAAGCTATTAAATTTAGAAGTCTTAATAATGTATAAGTTTGCCAATCGATATATAGTAGAATTAAGTCATACTGCAACTTTATAAAGATAAATAATATTGGAGGTTTGTTGTAAACTGATGTGTAGAACAGAAAATTGAAATGGATTACTACTAATTACTCAGAGAAAATTTGACCGAATGATTACGTTTCTCCTTTATAATAAAAGTAATTATCAACCGATTAGTTTTTATTCTTGTTGTTTCTTTATATAGTTTCGCATTATCAGTGTTTTGCTTTTTCTACGTACCAACAAAATCGCTTATCAGGAAATAATTGTTGTTCTGCCACTTCAATTATCACATTCCGTAAAATCAATTTTGTTTTCTTTTTAAATCTAGAAGTTATATTTTTAATAATTTGTTTTATGTTTCTTCATTTTTAATCATTTCTTCAAGTTCCAGTTTCTGCTATCAGTAACAATGTTCTTTTTTCATTTTCTCTGTTTACTTGCAATTATTTTAATGAATTTAATTATCATTTTTCTTTTATTATTTTAAACATTTTCAACAATGTTATCATTGAAATATATTACTATTATGAATAATAAATAGGTAATTGTTACAAATTTCATAAAATGTCTTGATTAATTTCACTTATTTAATCTTAATAGTCGAGTAATAAGCAAGTAACTTTTATCAATAGCTTCTCATTTTTTAATAATTTACGATACTTGAGTCAGTGTTCCTAACTAAAGATTCACCAAGCCAGTTAGATCTGTAAAGTCTTTATGATTAATTATTCGCTCTTTTTTCTTATCTCCGCATCTTATCCACTGACGATTTTTCTTTATGTGCGTCTTGTGTCGCTTCGCGTTCAATAGGCTTGGTTCTTCATATGAAAGATTTCATAATCAGTCTTCGGTTGGATCGGCTTTATTTTACATACTAGTCTATCCAGTCATCGAGTTATGTTGTGTCGTGCGACATATGCACGATTAATTTTATAGTGTGGTTTTCTTTTTCCATGAAAAAATATCATAAATACTGTTGTTACCCTATTGGACTCATGAGCATCAAAATTTAACGAATTTTGGAAGGTTTTGTTAATTTATAAATGTTAAAGTGATTAAAAGTCATTTGTTTCACAGAAAAGTTTAAAATTGTCACAAAAATTATTATTTTAAAATTATAAAAAACCTTTATTCAGAAGGTTATTGGGTTAGGTCATTGGCTTATAATATAAAAATTGAGGCATTGTGAGACAATGTGAATGTACCAAACTTTAACTTTTGAAACAAAGTATTTATATTTTATTAATTTATAAACATTTTTAAAATACAATAAATGTAATAAATCTTTTTAATTAAATCAATTTTACACTAGTGTATCGGTTAGTCACAATTTTGTATAATGTATTTCCCGGGATGAAATACATAATCATTGAACTGTTATTTTAATGTTCATAATTCGCTTTTATACTCGGATCTGCATATATAATTATTGTGTATTTATTTGGTATCAAAAAATAATCAACATTATGTCAAAGGCATTGTAGATATTCTACATAAAAGCTTAATTATCCGAATATTTACATTTGTAAACAAAACTATTTTATCTTAAAAATTAAGTCATTTTAAAAAATTAAATTCAAAATGAGGATTTTGTAAACACAAATAAAAATGAGAAATTTGCATTGTAAAATTTAGCTGACATACTGATAAAAATACTAATTTTGTAAGCCTTGATGACGTGAAGTACAATCAAATGAAAATTACAGTATATATAACATTCAAATGCGCAATTAAGAAATAAATTTTGTGAAACCTTGTTTGCGCATGCGTGAATTGAAGTGCTGACAGCAGACAGCATATGTGCGCATTTTGCAACTATTATTTTATATTTATTATCTATTTACTTTTATAAGTATAATATCGTTAAATCTTATTCCTCTAAATAATTGTTTTCGCCCGCACATAATGCTGGGCCTTCTAAAAAATTAGTTGATGTATAATTTATACTAGTTTGTGTAAAAAGTTCACGGGCAGTTTTGGATTACAATTTCAACATATAGAATGACAATGAAAGGAAACATGATTAAAATTAAATGAATTCAAGCAATGGTAATATACTAGGTCGTGTAAAAAGAGTTTATAAACTTATAACTTCCATATATGCAAAGTGCTTTGTAAATTCACTTACTGCTGCTACCCGGGAACTTTTTACACGACCTAATATATGATTTTCATAAAAAATACGGAATTCACGAATGAATTATTTCTTATTTGGTATTTTTATAGAAAAATCATATTCCATTTATCAATTTTTTCCGATTTCGATTCCACAATTTTACGCGTTAAATAAATTTTGAATATAAATTGAGGATAATAGCTAAGAATTGTAATTTTTAAATTATAATAGAATTTCATAAAACTTGTCATAATTAAATAAAGTGGAGTTCTATAATTAAAATTCTTTCCGTATTATGGTTGATAGCACAAGTTTGAAAAGGGAATTTTAACTCGCTTCGCAATTGATCAATTCTTACCTCAGAAAGGCTTTGCTTCGTTACAGATTCTAAAAATTTCCAGTTACAATGTCTGAAAATCCCCTATGCCAGCATTCAATATTATTATTGGTTTTAGGCATATTCTCGACAATATTTTCATATACGATCCATGTTGAAATATGAAATCTTGGTGAGCGTCGTATATTATTTATTCATTACGTCCAATGATGCTATTTTCAAAATATAATGAAAACTCATTCAATGCATCATTGGATTTTATGAAGAAGTGATCAATTCATAACTTTCAACAAAAACATTGATAGGCAAATATGTTAAAGCAGCAAATGTTTTTTAAGGGAATAGAGTGGATAAATCCTCGTAGAATTCACTATCTAGGGAAATCATTTTTCTTCGCAGAGCTTGTCTAAAATGGAAAAACACCCGCGATGCTTTGTGGTCGGGAGATTTACTCTTATACATGAAATAAATGCAATTTCAAAATGAGCGAGTATACTTTCACATTTGATGTCTAACATGTAAGAACATATCTTTTCCAAAAACAGCTTTATATGCTTTCGTTCTATGTAGCATAAGCACATATACAAAAGGTATTGGCACATTACATTTATTGTCAAAAGCTGTTTGAATTAAAGTGGAACAACTTTAAAAGTTTCATCGATTACCATTCTTTAGAACTTTCTAGAATTCTTAAATTTGCCAATGTCGCAAAAATAAACTTTATTATTAGATTATCCTGTTGAATCTAAAATTCTTCATTTTTAAATGTTGATTTGTGTGCACCAGGGATATCCGCAATAGTATATGGAAACATCACATTTAAGCTATTTGATTTTCGAATTCTTCTAACAGTCCTTTTTAAATTATGTGGTGTTGAATGATTTGAATAAATAATTCTGGGAGCTTCAATTAGGCTTCTTAAAACTATATTTTGGGGTGTTTCACGAAAGCCAGAGCCAGTTCTTTAGATCGCGAAACAGATCTGGCTACTTCCAAAGTTACCAAATCTAAAACATTATTGTGTTCTTTGATCTGCTTCACCAATACAGCATTATCAGTGATCTTGGTTTACATCATAAATGACACTTCCAATAGATCACACTGTGAATTTTCTTATCCATATAAAAAATATGTCTTAATATCATCTTACCATTCTTATTGTTTTTAGTTTATAGGAATTCAAGCATTTATGGGAATTTAATTAATTAAAATCTATATATAAAATTCATTTGCTAATTAAAATTTAAAATATAAGTTTAGTAATTTAAATAAACTCATGAATTGTAATAATAAATTCTGCTGACTGCAAATATTTCATATTCCAGTATTTTTAATTATAACAGATTTTAATTAATTTCTTACAAAATTTTAAAAGATTTTTACAGTTTTAATATTAATTTATTTTTGAAAAAGTGGTCATTCGATAAAACGGTTCCAAATAGACCAACAGACAACCTACAAAATACGTATATAAATAACCCGTAATAATTGATTATAATTACATAAATTATAATGTTACCCAGTGGTGGATCTACCATATATGCGAACTAGGCAATCGCCTGCGGGCCAAAATCCATTTTACAATTTTTATACCCACAAAATTAAAAAAAATTACCTGATTTCTAATTGTGTGAGTAAATAGATTAACTGAAAGGAAACTGGATATTAAAAAATTAAGTTTTTGTAAAATTTTACTTGTTCTGAAAGTTTTGCTTGTATGTTGGTTGTTTAAATATGGTATGTAAAATTCTTACTTTTAAAGTATAACTTTTCAAATTTAAAAATTTTGATTATGATGCCTGTAAAACGGCATGAAAGTCGGATTAAAGAATTTCTACTGAATTACGAATTATCTCTTCCACATTCAGTTACGTGAGAATTCCTCATTGATTCTTTTTTTGTACATATTATTACCTTTTCATTAAGATGAAGAAAAAAAATTATCCGATATTTATCCAAATTTTTTATCAGTTTAAGAATACTTCTAACACAATGTGTTGCACAGTAGCAAGTTGCGAAAGAAATTTTTCAAAACTTAAATTAATAATAACTTATCTTCGTTCAACAATGACTCAATAACATCTTGTACGATTGGCGATACTGTGAATTGAAGATGAAATAGCCCTAAGCATTAATGTTGAAGATAGCGTTGCTGTCTTTGCTAAACAAAAGGCTAGAAAACTTTTACTTACATTTTTATATTTAAAAAAGTTAAAGAAAAAAAAGAAAATGAATTGAAATATATCGTATTTATGTAATTCTTAAAATTTAATTAATGTAATGTATGTTTAATATAAAAATAATTTTTTAATTTAAGATTTATTTTTTCGATACACGGGAAGAGTAGAGGGCCAATATAAATTATCTGCCTAGGGCGCGATGGTTAAAAAAAATTTTTTGAGCCACCACTGGTGTTATATTAAATTATTTTTAATTATCACCTAAATTTATTACAATGTTTTTCAGGCTAACTTGACATTTTTTCATATTTTATTAACATTTTTCATTGTTAAATGACGAAATCTTTATTTTAAAAATTTATATAATCAAATTCCCATTTGTTTGCAAGAATAAAGTTTATGTAATCAATCATACCTTATTTCTTCCGTTATACTCCTTGAAGATATAGCGATCTTCCTAGAGAATCCTTCGCAATTTCTAGATATTATCAAACTTTTCCATTGTCCAATTATATTCAATAGCTGCTATGTTTGCTTAATCTTTCAACTTGTGGAACATATTCTCGATATTATTCATAAACTGAAAATAATAGGGTGTGAAGCTAAACTTTTAATTTTTCTCTAGTATATAGGATTTTTAATAAATATAGCTATTGAGATATAGCTGTTAGCTTCTCTTTTTACTGACCTCAAAATCTCCTGAGTTTAAAAGAGTTATTTGTTTTTCAGAAGATTTAGAAGGTTTTTAAACAGTATGACATAACTTTTTTCTCTAACCAGTAATCTTTCATCGTTTCTTTTTAGGCTAATTGAATCCTTCAATATATCACCGTAACGAAGTCGGAAAAATTATAATTGAAAAGCAGCTACTTATTCTGATCGATTATTTCTTTAATGGAAGAGTATAATCCTCTGTCAGTCCAATATTATTTCTAAAATTTGGGTTAGCTTTTTTATCTGCATTCACAATGATTGGCTCGCTACACGTCTTCATTATTACACGTCTACTGATACCCTTTAACCCAGTGGTTCTTAACCTTTTTAGCTACCGGCACCCCTAAAATTTTCAAACAATATTCTCGCACCCCTTACTAGAAATTATTGAGTTATATAAATTAAAAGTTATATTGAGTTATATTGGCGTTTGAAAATTTATTGCAGCACAGAATACATTGTGGTCGCTGCGTTCCATCCTTCTCCGTTGTAAATGTAAAACCATAACGAACATAATCGTCATTCCAACATCGTTTCTTTGACATGGCGTAAACTAAATTAAATTTTTTAATAAAACACTAAAAAAATATTAAACTTCTATCTATTATTGCTATATTTTAGCTTACCTTTTGAATTTGACTTTAATGTACCAAATTATATTCTAATAATTAGATTCGAATTTTAGTGTTGACTATTACAAGTTTGAATTTTTGTGTTGAATATTAAAAGTTAAATATTAATAATAAAATAATTAATACAAGTTAATTTTACAAGTTTAGTTGAATATTTATATTCTAACTAGAAACGCATTTGAATTTTTGTAATTGTAGAAAAAATACAAAAATTAATTTGTCTCGATGCTTTATAATTTACAAACATATTTAAAAAATGTTTAGGGAATAAAAAATTTACTAACCAAAATGAATTTTTAAGATTAGTTTTTTATTTTGCTACCTACATGTGAATTTGTAAAATTACAATTTCGCACCCCAAAATATTCAAGCTCGCACCCCTAAGGGGTGCGTGCACCACCGGTTAAGAACCACCGCTTTAACCAATAAAACTTCCTTGGGATGGTCGTTAATAATTCTATATGTGCCAATATAAAATTTATTGGTTTCAGATCGGTTTCCAATTGAATCTTTGAATTTTCATTGGTTTCTTCATTTTCATTCGAATTGAATTCTATATCTCATTGAACTGTAATTTGTTTGTATCATTCTAAGAATAAATAATAATGTTAAATCTCTATAAACTTGGAGAAATGTCAAATTTTCCTGTAAAACCTTGTATTAATATATCCTTAATTTCCTTTTATTACTCCTTTTTGGTTATCGATTTGTCTTAACATCTGGAAACCGTAGTCAATTAATAATATTAATTTTTGATTTATTTTAATATTTTTGGTCTGCTAATAAAAGTTATTTTATCAAATATAGATGACTCTCATTCAACAAAGGATATTTTCAAAGCTTCACAATTCGTGTCTCGGGAAACATCGACTGAAAAATTCAGTTCACTAATAAATTATGAATTATCGAGACATTCAGATAAAGACGTTGGTAAAATGTTAAATGACGAAAAAGAAATGAAAATGTTTTGAATTTTTTGTTTATTTTCAATATACTATTGGTCAATTCTGAAATATTATTTTTCAATTTTTTAAAAGCTTGAAACTGAAAAAAATAAGGTCATAATGCAAACGCTATTGAAAATTATTTTTAAAAAATTAAAATTGATATTTTCTGAGGTCAAGGTGATGGCAGGTAGCAAATAATTTGATAAATACGAATATAACAAATTTAAACCGATTTTGGGTTCTTCAGCAATGATATTTAAGAAATACAAACTAATTAATTTAATAAAAATCTCTGACTTTGACAGGCATGGTATAATTTAATTTATTGATTACTTTTGCTTCATGTTTAACTTGAGACTGAGTGACCAGTAGAGAGTCTTATGAATGAAGTGAAAACTATTATAGAGTTGTCATAATATTCGATGAGAGAAAGCAGATAGGCTATTAAACGAAAATTAGAGAAGCGATATTTTCAAATTGGTATTGGACTAGATGATTTAAAATAAATTATATATCAAGTAATGTGAAATAAAGTTCACAACTCTTTGAGGTTCATAAAACACATTATTAAAATTATGAAGAAGTATTTACTGACATAGTTAAATGAGAAACAACGCATTCAAAAAATCTTCCAGCTCGAAAAGAAAAGAATAGTAAATAGAATGAATAAATAAAAATCGAAAATTAGGAGTGATTATTATTGGAAATAAAATGAGTGCAAAGAAAATCGAAAAGGAACAAAAAATCAATAACGTGCAAAAATGTTATAAAATTTAAAAATTATTGGTTGAAGGAAATGGGTATGATTGAACGTCAAATCATGAGGCGCATCCAGGAATAATAATAAAAATTTAGTAAAGGGTCTTAAGAAAAAGTTTTGACGAAAATTCAAACTAATTAAAATTAATCAACTAATGGAAAGCCTGAGTGATGAAGAAACTCTAGCGTGAGATGATACCCGAGAGATTAAAATTTTAGTTATTTTTAAGATAAACTCAACAGGACAAATAATAAATTTATTATTGTCATCACTAATGATTTTGAATGATAATTACATGATCGTTGATACATGTTCTCTCTAAAGAGTATAAAACAAGAGCTTAGAATCAGACGAGTCGGCATTTGGTCGAAGAAAAATATTGTTGGAGTTGTCGGTGAATTCGAATAGGAATTATTGTCAATCTGACTCCAAGCGTGCTTTTAAACAACAGTAACGAACTCCAAACGATATAAACTTTATTGAATAATACACTTTATCTCCACTTTAAAATGACACAACGAATTATCAATCAATCACAATTTGTTGCTTATTACGACCCTTTGGGAAGAATAGAACTTTTCGGATCAATTGACTTTACAATCACTTGACTACTGCGGTGGGCTTCTGAGATCGGTAACTCTGATTTAGTTGCTTTGCTTTGAACTTGCTTAATTTCTGTTTCAAATTTCTCTTTAATTTCTTTTTTGTCTTTCTTTGTCGTCTGCAATTTTTGTCTCCCTAATTCCAATTGCGCTTCCTTTTTATACTCCATCATCCAATAATACTTACTGATGTAAAATAGAATTTCTGATATCTTTTGACGCTAATTCCTTTTGTGCCTCTATATTCACTGAAAGCTGTCCAGATAAATAATTTTGTAGAGATGCCCTTTCCTGGATTTCCAAAAAATATTTCTTCCTTATCTTGAAAGGGCTTTCTAAATAACGTTCAAATTTTTGCTTTTGTTTTTGTTTTCTTAAATTTGCACTTGTTAATTATAAATGACCTTCTTTAATTTAATTGTCTGCTTTTATTGATTTTCTCTTATTCCTTTCTCGTTATTCAACATTTCTTTTTCATTCCCTTTTTATTAAGCTCAGACCACATCTTAATCACTTATCATTGTTTCCCCCAATCATTTTACATGTTTATTAATTATTTTATTCTATTATTTAGGTATCCTCAACAATATTGTGTAAAGGGCAGTTAAGGGATATCAACGAAACGAGTATCTAATTCAGTAGAATTAAAGAAGTCAATAAAAATTATCGTGTTAGTATGGTTGATTACCTTTTATTACTTTTTTTCCTAAAGGGCACGAGGATTCAGGAAATAACCGACTTTATTAATAATAACCCAACAAAAAAAGGAATTTAAATCCATAATTGGAAGACAAAAACATTAAATCTTCTATTGCAAGCTATGAATTAGAATTTGGAATTTTAGAGTTCTAAATAGGAGACCTCACCTCTTACCCATTTACACATTTTGCATTTTGCCAAGCATTATTCATTACCAGTACAAACTGCTTAACTTATGTAGCGTAATGTGAGTTTTTACATGAACAATCAGTATAGCGATTGGAGTGATATTTAATGATTTGATATATATATATATAAACGTAATAAGTTTAGAAGACTTAACTAAAAGCTAGTGATGGATGTTTTACTCCTTTTTGTTGTGTTTTATATTGCTGGGTTACTATGAAGAAATATCTGGATTTTATGTTCAGTTACGCAAATTATTCATAACCGGTAGATTACAATAAAAATCTATCGAATTTTCATTAAAGTTATATGGCCAATCTTTCTTAAATTCTGTTATGACTCTATTAGTTTAAATATAAAAGAAAGGATATAACAGAAAGTTGAATTTTAGTTTCAGAAAACTTTAAAAGACATGGTATAAAATATTAAAATCCAGCCTCAAAGTTCAATAAATAAATAAAAATTTTAATTTATTTTAACTTGATAAAATTTCATTCAAGTTTTTAGACATATTAATAAATGATTAAGTTTACTTTTATCATTTTATACTTAATTGTTTAAATAGTAAGAAAGTGCGGATTTTTTGACTTTAATATTTTTTACTTCAATCTTGATTTTAAATATTTATTTGATAGCAAGTTATGAATCTTATAGTTCAAGGAATTCCCCCATTAACTACTTCATATGATTTAACTGATTATTTTAAAGTATTTGGACCGGTTGAGAAGGCATATGTTATGGAAGATGTTGGATATGTGGTAAATACAATATATTTCAAAATTATTTATTTTAAATAAATTTGTTCAGCATATGATTAATCGAGATGATGGAATTAAGATATTAAATACTATGAGAAACCTTTATATGTCAGGTAGACGAATCTTTGTGGAACTTGATAGTGGTATGGGAATGAATAGAGAGAGAGAACAAATGCCATATCATGAACCAATGCCTAATCCTTACAGTGGATGGACCGAAATACCAAGAGATGTAGGTCATTCTTATGATTACGGAATGCCACAGGAAAGGTTTTCCAAAACTGATGTAGATCCATGGAAGCAAGTTATTCCTGAACAAAATTTAAACGGATCCCGATCTGATGAGTATTTATAATTAACATTTTTGTGATCCTTATAAATGTTATGCAGAAGATTAATCACTGAATCGTATGTATATGTTGATCCGCATGGATACTCTCGAGATCCAACTATGCGTCCAGCACCGGAATATTATTACAGGTAGTTTTAGTTATTTTGGTAATTAAATTTTTCATCGTTATAGAATTAAACTTCTCGATTCTAAGTCGAAACACCCTTGAAATTATTTACACTGTTGTGAATATATGTATTTGTTTATGTCTAAATTTTAAAATAATATTTGGTATTACAGATTTTGTAGAGTTGCAAATGAATAAATTTGTTATTAATGAAATAATTTAATTAATAAATATCTTTCTGTTATTGTTGTAGGCAATATTGTCAGCATTGAATCGTTCAATGCCATTTATTGATATGACAAATTTAGTTGAAAATTAATGAAGTTTGGTAAAAAGAGATCTATGAATTTTTTACCATTTTGATAAGGAAGATGAATTCGACTTATGAAAATGGCTGTTTGTTCTAGCCAAAAATTGGAGGTGAAAGTGCATATTTCAAATGAATTTTGAAATATCTAAGGCTGATAGTGAGTATCCATTAAGTATGCCCACAAAAATAAGCAATTTTTGACGTCCTTACTGGACGCTCCCTTATTGCATGTGAAAATGGAATAAAACGTCAATTAATTTTTAAGTCATTCGTCAGTGTTTTTGTTAAGTTCATTGTGGGAAAAAATACAACGGCAATAATAGTGGCGCATAGGTATTGTTAACCTTAGTTTTATAGTGTGTTGTCGATGCATCTTATTTATTTTTAGTCATTATTTTAAATTATTAAAACTTTCAAAATAATTTACTAGTAATATTATATTACCACAGGAAGAATAAGCAAGAAAAGTAAATTTAAAAATTGGAAATAAATAAATTGAAAATAATTAAAAAGTTTTAAAGAAGATTATTTTTTTGAAAATTGTCCAATAAAGCTGAAGGTTACTTGTAAAATAGAAAAATAATCAAAACTATAAATCCAAATAATATAAACGTTTGCGGACACCTCGAAATCTCGCCTATTCTGATAGTTGCGTTTATATTGTTAGACATTTCTTTTGATTTTATATTAAGAAATTTTAAATTAATATTTATTGTTGAATTGTTTATTCCTAACGTTTTTCTTTTTTAATCAAAGTCAAACAATAGTTTAAATATACACACCCTAGCTGTCCCGAGACAGTTTTTTACAAGTGTTTGGCCAGGACTGAATTTTGTTTAAATGAATTGAAAATAGCACGCAAATATAACAATGCAGATTTAAAATTAGACCATAAACATCCTTAAAAATATGAGGAAAATGTAATTAAATATAAAAACAAAAATAAATCAAAATAATAACAGATATGCACCAAGATCAGTCCGAAATGAACATAAAAATAACAAGATAACATAAAGATTTGACCGAAAAATGAACAAATCTTAAAAGTTAGCAAATAACGAATAAAATGAATATTTTCAATTAGAAATATCTTATTAAAAAAATAAATTAGATATTACAATTAAAATCAAGGTCAAATTTTGATTAAATGAATCAAAAAGAACACTCAAGGTTAGGGTCACAAAACAGGTATATATACCAATTAAGTTTTGCAGAATTTAATCACTTTGTGAGCAATCACTTTTTCTCATAAAAAGCTCTATTGTTTTTTATCAGGAAAAATAGCATTCTATAACAAAAGCCTCAGTTGACGAAACTTCGAATTCCTGCGAACGCGATCAGACAACTCTTTCGAAGTGAGGATGGATGATGTGTGTGAAAACTTAATGTGGATATGATACAATGCAATGGAACTACCAATTATATGAATCCAGAGAGACTGATTCTTTTCTATGTCGAAATTTTTCCGGCCCACAGCCGAAACATACCGCAAGTTATTAAGTGCAGGTTCATCCGCCAATATCTCGTGCCTGTGAAGATTCTGCCGTGTGTAACGCTGAAATCCAAACGTCAATTCTCACAATCTATAGGAGTAGATGGAAGATAAAGGAGCAGTCTTTTGGCTGACCCTCAGTCATCCATCTCCCGAAAATTCAACCTAAATTGATATTGACTCATCGGCTCAAAATCTATTACACCGAGTAGTCCAGTGGCCACTCATAAAATCTTAATATCAACATGGCTAACCGTAGGATCAAATAAAGGAGGTGAGTGTGGGGAAAACGAGCAAAAAATCGTTGCAACGATAAAGTTAATTGTCTAAAGTAAATATATTAATTTAATAAATTGAATAAAAAGTTTAAATAAATTAGAATTACCTAATAACTATAAAAAGTCATAATGTACTAGATCAGGAAAAATTTAAATCAAGAGATAAAACTAAAACATCATAGTACTTAAAATCATTCAGTAAATAATAAGCAGAGTATCACGTAAAGTTGTAAACGTGACACTATTAAACAGTGAATTGAATAAGTGAAAATCTCAGAGGATCTGAAACCATATAGTAGGGATGAATAAGAAGAAAACCGATGATGTTTATGATTAGCTAGTGATGATAAATAATAATATTAACGCTAGAAAACCCCAAGATAATAATTAATTAATGCAAGGAGTAATTGAGGACAAAAAATTTAAATTAAAAATGTAGTGATAAAATATAGATACCCCTCGTAATTAGTATTATCGCTGAATTCTCAACTAAATATACGATGGTATTAAATTAATAAACATCATAAGGCACGTAAATAATACAACAAAAAACCCATCAGATAGGATAACCTTCGTAATGAGTACCAAAATGAGAATATATTGACCCAGTAACGAAGACTCGCGAAGGATTCAGTTAATCGCGAAATAAAATACCTCCTTTACGTGCATATGTAAATCGATTATAATTCCGAGTCATAATCAGTTCAAATCAGTCACCACATGAGACAGTTACAATCATCCATTTTAGGAGAAGAACACTAAAGTACTATTATCAATGACCCAATAGTCCATAACATAATAATATAAAGCATTAAAAATCATAACAATAATTCGACCTATAAATTTAATATTTCCATGAGGATAGATAAATGACTCAGCAATGACTCGATGCGGAGATCTTGAGACTGAAGTAGTGAGTAGTTCTGTCATCTACTACCATGCTAACCAAGATCAAATGGAATGTTTGGGAAGACTCTTCGCCGACTGACGCACTAAGGAAAGTTTAATAAGTTTAATAAGATAATTAAAGTACTAAAAGTCACCCAAATCAAATCGTATAGTGCCATCGAGACTTCTTTGTTAATAATTTCCAATACTTCCATCGCCTTCAAGTAAATATACGAAAAGGAAAATAGACCGGTATTAATAGAATTAAAATAAGAAAAATGACGATTTAATCAAAATAAACTGAGTCACGACACCCCGCAATAGTTAATCATCAACATTAACCGCATCCGGAAAAACTAAATTATTTTCGACTAATGAATGGATTAGAAAAAATCTAAATGTCAATTTCACCTATCAACAAGGAAGAAAATCATATCGATTCATATCGATAAATCTCACATCACACATATATGAACCAGACAGTTATAAATAGCTTGCAATTGAAAAATAGATAATTTCTTTTACCAAAATGAATACGCAAACGAAAGGCAAAAAGAAGGAAGGAATCCTGATGACCCCGAGGATGAGCAACGACAATACGAGACGGACCAACTCCGACGAACAACGCAGAGTCAATCAAAGGAAAATATCGGAGGAATGGGATCATACGGGTAATTATCTAAATTCATTTATTAACTACTTTAATTAATTTAACACTACCGAACCCCAAAATCAACAACGATTCAATAAAAAAGGGAAATTCCATCAAGATATAGATCCGAGCCTATGATTCTGCATGAAACCATTTCTATTAAAATAAAATCGATTGGATAAGAATTATTTTGACTATGACTTGGGTTGCAAAACGAAAATCCCAGACATGTGCTTTTAATTTCAATGAACCATTTCTAATGATGACATTGTGATGCGTGCTGTTTATTGTGTACATTATTGGAGTGGCTCGTGACTTCGTGATTTTCATTATACACTCAGGTGTGACTAATTTCTGGTTCTCGTTTTCAGCTGTATTTTATATTGAATATGCGGTTTACTAATGTATCAGTGTGAGCCATTACTTCATCTTCTGTATGATAATCTACCGGCGACATATAAGCGACCTCAACGACGGCCGGGGAAGACAGAGAGGGCAAAACGACGCTTACAGCATGTGACAGAACCGAACCCGAAACAATAAACCAATCGAAAACCGACTTACAATTTACTGTATTTTCTGAATAAAATATTTCAGGCTTATCTTGTGAATTTATTAACACTACATTGTCGAATTAATAAGCTAGAAATGAAATAATAACCGAAAAAGAATTATTATAATGTTAAGATCATACAGAAGCGACCGAAGTTGTAAATCGCAAATAGACCTTCTATCGGTAGCGCGTTGAACCACCATGAGACCGGGCCTTAGCAGTTCTACAGTTAGAGCTCACCTTTGGCGGTCTCATAAACAATGGTTGCAGTTCCAACGTTGCCTAGCAACGGGTAACCATTGGCGGGCGAGAAAGATTGCATGTATGGGGGTCAAGGCCAGAAAACAATAACCCACACATGTGACTCGGTTGGGTCCTGACATTTCCCTTCACATACAAAACACTAATAATTCACGCTAACATAACTTTATAATTGAACTATAATATGTATATATTAATTTAGAGAGAAAATTACAAACAACCCGAATGAATTTTGTTGTGTATATGCTGAACCCAAGGCATTATGGTTGTTTTGTTGCAACATAACATATCACAAAACAAGTGTAAAAAGTGAAATTAAACTCGTACATAAACATCAAATAAACAGAAAAAAATCAATAAGGGCACAAATAAAATATGTTAAAATGAACAAATCAGAACAAATCGCCTCGGATCAGACATTTGTTTGAATGATTCGAATGAATGAATGAAATAAACCTATGTGAATATTGAACAATATTTTATAAAAAATATATTATAAAATATTTATATTCATGTAAATAAATTTTATATTAAAAATTATAAAATTAATTTTTTTTTCCGGTTTTTAATGAAATAAATAAATATTTATAAAAAAAATAAAATTTAAAACAATTTTAAAAAAAGCCGGTCCTCAAAGGGTTAAGCAAAAAATAAAAGGACAACAAACCTCAGTCCTTTAGTGACTAGGAAGTAATAAAAATATTGTTGGACCAAAACAAAAACTACTTTGATTTTATCAAAACCTAGTAAGGTGATGACTTCAAATGTATATTTGAATACCAAATAAACATAAGAAAATATAAGAAAACACACAATTATAACTGAAAGATATAAAAGTTAAATAAAATAAATGAAAACTCCAAGAAGATCAGCATGAAATTAAACTTAAAAATAACCAGCAGAAAACAACAAAAATAAAATTATATTGCAAATATAAAAAATAAGAGAATTATAAAGGTTTGAAATATAAATGAATAAATTTAGTTATGGGAAAATTTGCTAGAAAATAAAGATCAATGCGTAAAAATGAAATAAAACAAATTAATAGGAATAAAATTTAACAAATTAATAGGAAAAATAAGAAAAGAAATTAAAGAAATAAATCGATTCTAAATGAAGTCGATAAAATTTACGTAAAATCTATGATGGTGTCAAAAACATAAAGAAATAATAGTTTATATAAAAAAAGTAAAATAAAACTTTATTTAACAATTTTTTTTGATTAATAACATTAAAATATTTTTTCTTGACTATGAATCATTAATTATATCGATGTTTTTTATATCAACTAATTTATAATCAATTTTTTTTATTTAAATGCTAGGAAATCAGATGTGAAAATCAAAAGAAATTATTATAATATTTTAAATTGATTGTTTTAATGCTGATTTTGGGTTTTCAGATCTACCTATTTTACGCTATGTTGGTCATGAAGGATTACATTGTTTCAAACGCATTGTCATAACACCAACTTACTTGCAGATATAATATTTCATATGGACAGGACAAACTACATATTGATTTTTTTGGTAATCAATCTTCTGTTTTTTTCATATTGACATACTACTAAACCAAACGGATGAAACAATTTTGCCAATTTTGTTGTGCCTACAATCATTTGCATTATTATTCTTAGCTTTAGATGCTATTCTTAATAAACGTTTAGTTGTTTAAAAATCTAAACCTGCTATTATCATTTACACCATCCTTTTTGTCTAATTAGTCATCGTAGCTTATTTTATAGTTAACAACAAACAGATCATTATCATGTTAAGAAATAAATACATTATGGATACACGATTGCTCAAGTTGATTTTTGTATCAACTTATTTTTTCCCATAGCTTTACAAATAATTATTTAATTTTGATATTTTTGGTAAATAAACCTTTTTTGTTTCAAGTGCTTTTAAAATAATTTTGGTGTTTTACTCCATCGACAAATAATAGATCTATAATTTTTACATGAATATCACATTGATTCAAATTATCGTGGCTGCACGATATTGTTAGTTATTGTTAGTATATGCTGTAGCTCCAATACTCAAATTTATTTGTGAAATTTCAATATCAGCTTCAATAGAATTTTCTCCTTTGTTTTCATAAAGTATTACGTCCTCTTTTTCTGCATTTTTTTCATTATCATCTGTATTTATTTCATCTTCTTTTTCATCATTATCTGTTAAATCCTCGTCAAATAATTCAGTATTATTATCTTCATCCTTTTCTACTTCATTTTCGCTGTCATTCATATTTTTATTTAACCCTTTCGGGGACGCATGTCTCAACAGAACCCAGTAGTATGACGTGTATACACGCCATTGTCCATTAAAGGGTTAATTATAATAATTTATATCTAATTTTGACTATTAAATTAAAAAAATTTCCAACTTCTTTAGTGGTCGTGGGAATTGTGTTTATGGCAGCACTTTCATGATTTCCTATGAGTAAAAGGAAGTTTGATTTTATAAGCCTATAACAAACAAATGGTTTCGAGAAAAAATTTACCGTGATCAACATAATCACCAAGAAAAGACAGTTAGAATCAGGAGGCGATTCCCCATATTCAAACAATCGTAATAGATCCGTAAACTGTCTTCACAAATTTTAATTGGAGGTTCTAATTCTAAAAAAATATTTTGCTTTAAAAATATTTCCTCGCTCTTCAAACATAGTGCTCGTATCTCATCTTCTATCATATCCACAGTGTTTCCATTAACTTTGCATTCTTTAGCTCCAGCAATCAAAAGTTTGCTCAAGACATCTTTCATATCATTGGTATTTTGCAATTCATTAATGAAGGTTGCAAATTACAATTACAATTCAGTTGGAGCGTCCTTACTATATTTGTGAATTCTAGCAGATATTAAATTATATTTTAACATATAAATAAAATTCAGAAATCAAATTCTTTTTATTAAGTTTTATTTTAAATCTAAACTATTTACATTAATTTTTTAAACAAACATTTTTTTAAAACTTTTTAGTTTGTTTGTGGTTGCTCTCATCTTCACCCATTAGGTTCTGTGGAAAGATGAACCGTTATAATATTATCTCGGCCCGATTGTTTGATGATAATTGATCGGTTCGGGATTGTTCATGATTCTTTGAAGTTGTTTTGGGTTTCTTCTTTTCGGTTCTTTTCTGTTTTATTGTAGAGTTTCTAAAGAGCATCCATGATCATTTGGATATGATTTCCTTGATTGATGTTTCCTTTTCTAATGACTTTTGGATTTGATTTTCTAGAGTTCTGAGGGTTTGCATGATCTGTCTAAGTTTGGGCTTCGCTCGCTTTGATTATTACTACATTCACTTTTCTTGTTTTAATCTTTAGAACATTGGGTATATTAGAAGTTGATCCGTCTGTAATTGGTATTCCTTGAGTTACTGCATATCTCGTCATAGTTGCTACAGGTAATTTTGCATCGTTTGTCTGATTGGTGTTTTTTCGACATCTTTCTAAGAGATACTATGTGGTATATGGGCTTATTACTGCTATCCTCCTTCTCATCTCCAATATCATGTTGCTTTCGCTTTCAATTCTGTTTCTCTTCCCTCTTTATATCTATTGATTTTATTATCATATCTGGTTTCTAATTTCTGTGATTGGTATTAACTTTATTTTGACATCGCTTATCTTCTTTGTTTGCCTTTACTACAATTTGCAAGATTCTTTCAATACTCCATTTTTATTGAGTGTATTTCGTAGTTCAGTCTCACCATCTTTTGTCTTGTCGTTTCTTGGCATTGTCTTTTGCAAACTCTCTTTACTGATTCGATTTGTCTTTGTTGTTATCTACTTTTTGATTGCTGAGTGGTTATTAATTTGTTCTCTGGTCCTTTCTTTATTCATATCCGGTGTTGAACGTCAGTCTTGTTTGGAATTACTGTTTCATGATATCCATTTTTGTCTCGTTTGGCTAAAGTTGGTTGTTTTTCTTGCTCTATTCCTTGTGTTAGTGTACTGGCAAAACTTTTCTACTAATGACTAATACTTTCGCTAACTCACATGCCTCTTCTATTCGAGCAGGTGAGCCCTGTTACCAATACTACTCCTCGAATAACCTTCGTTTCAGGTTCAAAACGGCTGCTAGAAGGTCTTACGCGTTGTTTTATGTTTCTCTTGATTTCGAAAAATATGCATGGTCCTTTCAGTCTATGTAATGGACGTGATTAGGAGGATATCGAACATCAATGACACTAATTTAACCGCTGGCTATAGAGCTATAACGGAATTTAAACACTATTTCTATTTTACCAGTTGATAATATGATGAGATAAGTTACATATTTGATTTATTCTATCCTATTGCTAAGATCTACATAACCATTATTATATGGTGGGTTTCTGGGTGTTGATATTTCGAAACTATATGGTTGTTACCCAGACAACCCCATACAAATATCTTTCGCTTACCACTCGGCACCCGTTGCTAAGCAACGTTGAAACTGTGTTCGAGTATGTGGATCGTCCGCAAAAAGTGAGCGCTATTGCTAATACTATAATTGACCGAACGATCCCTGGGTCCAACGAGCTGCCGATAGAAGGCCTATGCTCACTTTCGATTTTTAGGTCCCATTATTCTCCTATCTCCTTCAAATTTTAACATATACTCTCATATCATTTATCATTATGTCTATTCCCATAGTTCTTCTTATCATTGTTCGTAATATCGATTTTTACCATGACCTGTAAACCATTCGTTATGATAAATATCCACACCGTATCTCTCTTACCCTAACCCTATTATAACTACAATGTTCCCTAAATTATTATTACTAGCATTATCATGGTTAATATGTATTATTCTAATCCATTATCACTGCTATTACTATTATTATTATTCTTATTACCATAATTACCATTATATTTATTATTGTTACTACTATTATTATTATTAATATTATTATTATCATAATTATTATCATTATCATTATAAGTACCATGATTATTATTATTATTATTATTATTATTATTATTATTATTATTATTATTATTATTATTATTATTATTATTATTATTATTATTATTATTATTATTATTATTATTATTATTATATTTACCATTATCCTTACTATTATCATTATTATTATCAAGTTTTTAGTTGGGATCCTTCCTTATTCCTCAGATTTATTAAATATTTTTCTTATATAAAAATTTAGCCGTAATCCATCCTTATTTCTTAATTTTCGACAAAGTATTTTCCTTGGGTCGAAAAATTTTAGCAGCGTACCGCCCTTATTTTACAGTTTTATAAGGATATTATACTAATAATTGAGCCGCATTCCACTTTTATTTTACTATTTTCGATTAAGTATTTTAATGGACTCGGAAAATTTGAGCAGCGTTTCGCCCTTATTTTACAGTTTTATGATGAATGTTTTAATTATTTCCAAAAATTAGCGCAGTGTTCTGCCCATATTTTCCGTCTCAGTTCAACACAATTTATTTAATTTCTTATATATTATTTAAAACATTATTTTTCATGATTTTAGTCGTTCGGATTAATCCTTTTCCGATGGCTACTCATTTAAACTGTTGCAACGATTTCGCAATTTTCCCTGCTACCTTTCCCTCTCTTTGTCCTTATGATCTATTTATGTTCATATTGTATTTAATGAGTGCACACCGGACTACTCGGTGTTAGTGATTTTGAGCCGATTGTTGTTTCAAATTTTATTTCGATTTTATCGAAATTGAGTGCAAAAAAGTTGAGCCAAAAGACCCACCCTCGGACTACCCCCTTTCGCTAATTGGCTCAATGATTTGACGTTCGGGTTCCTGCGTTACGCACGCCGGAACCTTCACGGGCACACGCTATAGGCGGAGAGACCGCACGTACACAGCGTGACTAGTTATGTCTTATTTTAATCTCTTGCATATTGTGTGGCTGTAGGCCAGGAAGAAAGAAATAAATATTACCAGATCAATTGGGTAGAAGCTTCGATGCAATAAAATATTTATTCATATAATCGTCAGAAGCAGTAGCATAATTCATAACATTTTCAATTATTAGCATTAGTTATCAATTAATAAGTTCATAGTCACCCATGCGTTTAGCTGTAACACACACTACTAAAAAAATTGCTCAAAATAAGTCTCAAAGTGAGACTGAAAATCAATACTGAAAAAACCAGATTGTACACATAAGACTGAAACATTAAAAATTTGTCAAAACGCATCAGTATATATACCTATAATTTGACCTTAACCTTGCGTGTTATTTTTATTGCGATTAAACAAATTTGACCTTGAAATTATTTGTGTTCTCTAAATTAAATCTTTTATTATTTTCTTAATTTAAATTGGTAATTTATTTTTAACATTTTTAATTAAATTTATTCAGCCAAAAATATTTTATTTTTATTCATTTAATTCATTAATTTTTACTTTTACATAAATGGTCATTTTACGGTCAAATTTTCTTGTTATTATGTTATTTTTTATGTAAATTTCGTGCGGTTCTTGATGCATTTTGTATTTATTTTATTTTACTTTTATGTTTTTTGATTTTATATTTTATTTTTATTTATGTTCTCTCATATTTTAAAGTGTTTAGTTGGTGTTGTATATTGTATTTTAAGTTATCTTGGTGATGGGTTTTCATGCTGTATTACTGATGCATTTAAACAATTTTCAAGGCCGTTTGTGTTCTGGCCCAACATATATAACTACACTAAATTCGAACTAGCTCTATTTAATTTACGAAATAATTAATACATAATTACAAGTTTATTTAATAATATTTAATTTAGTTGTTAAACTAATGGAAAAAATTAATACGTGATCAAAACTTATGTTAAATGAATTAATACTTAATTTGCGAAATAAGCTAACATACAATATGTATTTTAATAGCAAAAGTACAAAAAATAGTAAAGCAATAGCAAACACAGAATCGTAAATTTTAGTCAAACGGCCAGTCTGCGTACACTGAAGTTGAGGCATTCACGATCACGAGGAGATTAAATCAATCGTCTACGTCGATGCCTACTGGTAGACAACGACGCTTGGGGCACCTCAAGAGCGGATTCAGAGTAGATCGCCTGGCTCTTCTCGTGGCGTGATCGTTGGTTCCACCACTGAAATGATAAGTGGCGAGGAGCGTTCACTTAATGACTCTGTTTCTATTGGTGGAGGATCGAGCATCGTGGAGATGCTAACTCGGGTGGGGGACTCGATTCCCGTCGCGTTTATAGTAATTTGAGTCGAGGAGGGGTGCATAAAGAAAGGGTGCACCGGCGCATATATTATTTCCAGGTCCGATGCGCGTCAATCCTCATCGAACGCATTCTGTAGCTCAGTCATTTCTGCCGATCCGTCCTGCCGTAGATTGGCATGCAATAGGGCATTTTCTGCCCTGCGCTTCTGCCTCCGGCGAATGTTTCTGTTCGGCTTGTGACGCCGATTTTCTGAAATGTTCCCGGAGTTGCTAGTGGAGGGAAGTAAACTAGACATCTGGGTTTCTGCTTGGAGTGGAAAATGATGGGCGGCAATTATATCTAATTCCTGAGCCAGTCTCCTACTCGGCAATCGAGTCAGGAGTTCGTTTTCTGTGAAAATTTGCCGGAGCGCAGCGCTCTGTTCGGATATGGTGATCTGCTGGCTCCGGTTTTCTATAATCAAATTGTCTCAGGCTCGGGAGAGACGCGGTATTTTTTGATAGAGCCCTTTGGTAGTTTCTGGCGAGCTCCAAGTGCCTTTAATCTTCTGGCACTTCTCCTTTAAGATTTTTGTAGATTATGTGGATGGGTTCTGCAATCGCTTTCATAAACTTCGACTTGGATAGAAAGTTTCTCAGAATATTTGTGAGAAATTAGAAACTGAATGTGATTTGTGTGAAGGCAGCTGGGAAGAAAAATGTCCTATAATAGATTTAATTTATTTTAATTTTAGTTATAATATAATTTTGAAGAAGCATTTATGCGTGCACTTCAAAAATGTTCAGATAAATTTACATATTATTGACAAAATGTTATGTTACGGTAGCTAGGCTTTCGTCGTATCAAATTGTATCTATTCACGTTTCGGTAATGATTTAATATTTAACTTGTCGCTGCATTACCATGAAACCGTAATTTATGGTAGAATGTCTTTTAGAATAAGAGAAATTCGATTTTTCTGAATTTAGAAATCAATTTGCAGTGGGCGTTACGCCAGTATCATGAACCTACTCTATTTATTGAACAAAAGTTATTATTTTTCGGCTGTCTTGGAATTTATAGGGTTATTATAAACGTCATAGACGTTTTAGATCGTGGGTTAAAAATAAAACAGATTTTTAATTGCTAATTTTACTCATTGGTTAGACTCTATATTAGTTAGTTATCTACATTCAGATTTTGGTGTCATCTCCATTTTATCTCCTTATTAGCGCATACCGAAAATAGCGTAAATTCTTTCTGCGTCGCATTGTTAGTGTGGTTTTGTGTCGATTTCATTATCGCGGAATATCCCTACTTAGAGTCATCAATTTGTCGATCTACTATAGTGGTACTTCGTTACTGATACTTTCCGGTGTCCAAAGGATTTTACACGTCATTTAATTCAGATAATCGAAGTATCTATATCCTATTCCTACTACTCAGTCGTATTACAATTGAGAGGTTTTTGGAAAAATGTACTTACTGATCGACCGGCGATCACTCCTAATTTCTCCTAACTGATGGCGTTCTTCTCGGGATTTTAGGTTTTCTGCTCGTTTCGACCGACGTCTCCATCAGCCGTTACGAGTGGTAAAACGGTGCCCTGGTGGTAAAGCTCTGCGTCTTGCGACCAGGCCTCATCGCGAACGACCGAGTTTTCAAGAGTGCACGGCCAGCAATCGCAACTAACGAAAGTTAACTGGTCAGCCAGATCACCGACCTGCCCTCTCGATATCTATTACGATACATAGATATAGATATTTACCGGGACCTCTGCATATAACATAATTGACTAATAACGTAAATAAAACATTTATATAAAATAAATTGTCATTACGAACATCTAAAGAAATTTTTATCTTTAAATTTACATAAAATTTACGATAAGCATAAAAATTAGAATAAAACAAAATTTCCTTACTTAGATCCAAATAAAATTCAAGTTGCAAAGTAAAATTCAAAAGAAATTTTTAGAGTTTTGTAATAGTCACAGTTTTTGTAAAGGTTAAAGTTAAAAATAGTGAATTTGGTCACTGTTTATATAGTATTCTCATGCCTGTGTGTGACCAATAGGCGATTTTTCGCCATTTTAAGGGCTTTTTATTATTTTTCTTAATTAAAATTATTTTTATAATTTTTTATATATTTTTCTTTATTTTTTGACATATTAATTTTATGTTATTGAATCTATTTTTTATTGTTATTTTTATACGATATTGTTTTTAACCCTTCATATTTTGTCTCTTGGTCGCCGCTTCTGCCTATGTTTTTTCTAAATCTTATTTTGCTAGGTTTTGGCAGTTTATTTTATTTCATATACATGTTTTTTTTGCCTCTGCGTGCGTTGATCGATTTTACTAATATATGTTTTAATTCATTTTGTTATTGTTGGGTTATTGTTATTGAAAGTCGGCTCCCTCGGACTCCTCGTGTCCTTTTTCAATCAAATAAGCAAACCCAACACAGAATAATTTTATTTACACTTTATCACAATGACAGATCAATCCGTTTGTTTCAATGTTTATAATCACAATTTCACTAATTGATTTGCACCTTTTAACCACCTTATGATTCTAATTATCTTAGGGTAGGTTGTCCAAGGGAAAACCACCCTTTCTGATAGATAACTTTACTTTTTACTTGGATTTGGATTCCTCTACTAACCTAGTTACTGCTCGATCACGACGATTCACTCTAGTTAATAATATCTGGTCTTTCGTATCTGGTTAATAATGATTGTCCTTTCTTGCCTGGTTAATAATGTCTGTCCTTTTGTGTTTTCCCCTCTTTCTTTTATACTACTGCTCAGACTGTTTTCCGACGATTGTCAACAATATTTTCTACATTATTAAATTATCAATAATAATTACTTTCCAGACCGACATTTGTCGACAACGTTTGGTCCATTACTAAATTACTAATCACGAATTAACTACCTCTCCGTAACTTAGTGGCGCCGATTTAATGTTGTTTAGGCTAATTTATCCTGCTATATTATTCCGTCTATGCACCGGGTTTTCCTCAGCTCTCAGATTTCCCACATCTCTCGGATTTCCCATTGCCTCGGGCTTCCCACTGACTCGGGCTTCCCATTAGTAATTAATTTTTCTTAATTAATTTCCTTTTTTATCTTATATTATTTTCTAGGGACCCCTCACTAAATTTTTATTATTATTTCTGGACTCGTCTCTCAATTTGGCGTTCAACCATACCAATTTCCCCCGATCAATATTACTTTCGAATTTTTATAAATTTTTTAATTAATATTGCACCTTTATCATTTTTGTGTTTTATCGATTTTACTGTGCTTTTTCGTGATACCCCAACATTATATTTTAATTTGTTTATTTGATGTTTTTATTTTATTTTTGGTTTCTGCTTGTGGCCATTTTCCTTATTTTTATTTTATTTTTTGTTTTAATTTATAATACAACTTTGTTTTAATTTTGGCTTTAAGCCCAACACTTGAATTGATTTTGAGTCTCTTCCAACCTTTGCTAATTCTAATTCTTTGTTCTTTTCGTTTTTCCGTTTAACTCTGACCACAAATTTTATTTCTAAGTTAGCTGCCTTTTAGTTTTTGGTCAAATTATTTCCCATCGACTTTTTCATTGATTGACTTGATATCTCATCTATTTCTCCATTGCTTTTGCTTTGTCTTGGTAATTTCTTTACTATTTTGCTGCTTTATCTTGCTCCGATCGTGGATTTGTTATCGTTGTTCCTCATTTTTGTCTCTCATTTTATTGTACTGGATTTTTCAAGTTTTAATTTGCTCTCCAAGTTAGATCTCCGTCCTTTTTTATCTATTGTTTCTTAGTTTCAAGCCGTTTCAAAACGGCCGAGCAATGAAGGAGCCGATTCACGAACGCAATCTACACCGGATATATTACCATCAACCAGATGATGCCAACAACTGGATTTCATAAATTAAAATTTATCATAAATTCAAGCTTAGGAAATTTACTAACGAACCATGAAATGTGACTCCTGAAGAACCATAATGATTGCCATGAAAAATATGAAAATTTCTGCTTGCATAACTCCTTGCATAAAATGTTCGCCGTAGAGCAAAAATCATTAGCATAATTTGACAGTGAGACACTCAAAGTGTCAAATTTTTGCTGTTATTATATAATAAAACTTCCTTTGCCAAGTGACAATATATTAGGTAAACTTATGAGTTTTTTATGTGATGAGATTATTTAGTTTGGTACAAGTTAATGAGGTTCAACGACGATACAGTTTTTAATAAATTCGTAAGATAAGCCTAAGATGTTATATTCAAACTACAAAACAGAAATCGTAAGTCTTTCTCAAATGAATTTATTATTTCGGGATCAATTCTATCACCTGCTGCGAGCGTCGTTTTGTCCGGTCTGCCTTTCACGGCCGCGGCTGAGGCAGTTTGATATTTGTGGTTTGATCGAGTGATTCGAATCTCTGTAAGCGATTTGTGCGGAAGAGAATACCAGTGGGTAGATCACTGCGTTGCCTATCTAACAAGCCGACAGTGCTACCTCTAGGCTTCTGATTTGAGTCCGTTGATTTTTGGACCATCTGCTTTCTTACGCCCATCCCTGTTGAACGGCAGTCAATCGTTGCTAGGTCAATTTGGCTCGTGACGGTTCGATCCACGTTGCCCTGATTTATTATATCTCCCGGCTCATCTGTATTAGCTGAGCGTGCAAATCTGCATTTTCTCATCGGGATTTTATCAATTCTTTACTCAGTGCTCGAAGAGTATCCATATCTATGAATAAATTTATCTATAAATGGGTTTCCATAAATCATAATTATTTAATAATAAACGGTTTGTTTATATAATTCCGTGCAATTGAACTAAGAGGTACCTAATTAGAGTTTGTAAAATCTAGTTTTTGCTTGTTTTGTCGTATGTTTATCATTATGATCATTTTTATCTTATTTAATTATTACATTAACTTTAATTATTATTCACCACAAGTCCATAAATCTAAGATTTTAATTTTATTGACATTACATCTGTTGTTCTTATAGAAGATCCTATCTCCGCTGTTCGTCGTAATACCGATAATTCAACTTGTCCTTCAGCCTATGGCCTAAATAGACGTATTCCTTATCTTGGTGCGGTACTCCGGCACGGTCCAGAGCCATTGTCCGAATCAGGCATCCCCCATCGGTACTCGGGATCCGGCCTGCGGCGATGTCTGCATTGATTCTATCTAAACGACGTCTGGCCATAACTATCTGCAATTTCATTTGTCGTTGGTGCTCTTCCAGTCTGGCCAACGTGAACTCAGCCCTCTGCCGAGCTTCTCCTGCAGGGTTTCGACCTAGTTCGCGCTTAATCGCGACATAAGGCAATTCGATTTCATCGTTGTGATTTCGAGAGAAGCGATATCCATTTGATCCTCTTACTGGGTATATCGAGTATCCGGCATCCCACGTTGCTTGGCGATACCGTGCAGCTGTTCTGGCGGGGAATCGGATAGTGATCCTCGAACCGTCGTTCCAGGATCCATCCGCGAGTGTTGTGCTCCTGGCTAAATAACATTATAGATAAATCCGTGGTTCATAATGGTAGGAGGATCGGAAGAGTAGTTAAGAGATTCCCCTTGACTTGTTCCCCTCTTGGGCGTTATAATCTACCGATAATCATTTCATCGCGATTTATCATTTTCCCGTCCCTTTAGTGCTTAAGTTTCATTGTGAATACTCCCTAGTAAGATTATTACTCCCTGCTATGTTCTGCTTGATGTCTCGATGCCTGGCGGGTTTTAATTCTTTGCTAATTCACTAAAGTAATAGTGGTGTGTCAAATTCTGAGGATCTTTCCTGGTGTAAGGAGTTCATCACAGGTAGGATTATAGGTCGTTTAGAGCTAAAGTCGATCACTATCGCATGACTAATAAAAAGAAATAAATCACGTTCAACTAATATTTATTTTTAATTTTCGGTATGTGATTTCACAGGATGAATCATAAATTTGATCTATGCTCCTGATGACATTGGGTTTTCCTCGCAATGTGTCGTCATTACTCGGGGTTCTGTGATTGTATAATAAGAATCCAGATTTTTTGTCTTTTTGCCGGAAGATTTCCCTCATCATATGTCATAATATGTCATGGAGAAATTTATATAATTACTTGAGTGATATTATCTTCTGCTTGGCTCCTTGTTGCTCATCGGAGTTAGTCCGTCCCATGCGTCCATTATTCGTTTTCGGGGTCATGTGAATCCCCTCGTTCTTCGTTTCTTTCCATTGTGTATTCATTATAACTAGAAATGATCTGTCTCTCATCTACTAGCTATTTATATCATTCTAATCAAATGACGTATGTGACTTGGCATTTTGTAATAAGCCGAATCGATGAAAATTTCTCCCTCACTGATCATTATAATTGACATTTCGTTTTACCAAAATTATTTACTGAAGTAATTTGGCCGCCTTTGCATGCGATTTATGATATTAATGCGAGGTCAATGAGTCCCCGTTGGAGTGTCTTGGCATATAGTATTTTTACTAGTTTTGAATTTTTCTCTTTCTATTAAGTTTATCAAATTCTCCTTAGCTTATCGGCCGTTGATGAGTTTCCAGAATCTTCTATTTGGTCTCGGCTAACATAGTAGTAGTCGACAAAGCTCCTCTCTGCTTCGATCCGTCTTTCAGGACATTCACACCGGGTCCTTGCTGATCGCCTAGTTATTAATCGTCATGATGTTTATAATTATAATTGGATTTTATTTTGTGATTTAGCGTTTTTTTCTACGTTTACATTGTAAACTGGTTGGCCATCGTTGTCATCATTTTATTTGCTCTTCTCTTAAAACGAATGATCTTAAATGTCTCGTGTAGTAACTGAATTGAACCGACCATGACTCGGGTTTATGGTCAATTTACATATTACGGTTAAGAAGGCATTTTACTACTGTGCCATAGTTTGCGAATTCGATTAAATGATCCCTTACTGGTACTAGCTACTGGATCATGCACATTCTCATTTTTGGTACTCATTACAAGGACTACATATTTTCAATCATTGATTTAAATTTATAATTTCTCTTATCCGCCAAGTGGTATTGATTTCTCTTCATTAATCCTCACTCGCCCTTTACTTTTACTATGTTTTCAAAGTTAGTTCAAAAGTTCATAAAAGTTTTTAAAGGTTAGTTTTTATGAAAATGCCTGTTATATATATAGTGTTCTTGTGTCTGTGTGCGACCAATCAGCGAATTTTAAATTTTTTTTGGCCATTTTTCGGGTTTTTTAATGGCTTTTATTTATTTTAATATTTTTTCTTTTTCTATTTATTTTTCTTAATTTTTTAATATTAATTTAATTAAATTTACATTTTTTATTTTTGCTGATTGTTACTTTTATTCTGGTCGCCACTTCCGCCTGTGTATTTTCTAAACCTTATTTTGCAAGGTTATAGGCGGTTTTGTGCTCTACTTTATTTTTGTATTTATTAATGTATTTATTTTGCGAATTTTATTAATTATTTGTTTTAATTAATTATGTTATTTTTATTTTGCTTTAATTCGTGTTTTTTATTTAGTTTTGTTTTCTGTTTGTGGTGTATGCTTATGTTATAGCAGCCATTTTGAAAATTTCCAAACCTCATTAATTATTTTGTTTTAATTTACACTTTTTTTCATTTTTGTTTAAATTATGGCTTATAGCCCAACAGTATATATACCTATTTTGTGACCCTAATCTTGAGTGTTCTTTTTGATGCATTTAAACAAAATTTGACCTTGATTTTAATTGTAATATCTAATTCTTATTTTATCAATTTTCTATATTAAATGAACAATTTATTTTATTTAATTTTTTAATAGGATATTTCTTATTGAAAGTATTCATTTTATTCGTTATTTGCAAACTTTTATGAATTGTTCATTTTTCGGTCAAATCTTTATGTCATCTTGTTAGTTTTATGTTAATTTCGTGCGGATCTTGATGTATCTTTTTTATTATTTTAATTTACTTTTGTTTTTGACTTTTATATATAATTATATTTTCCTCATATTTTAGGGTTGTTTATTTGATGTTTATGGGTCTAATTTTAAATCTGCCTTGTTTGCGTGCTATTTCCAATTCATTTAAACAAAATCCAGTCCTGGCCAAACACTATTTACACATCTAATCTTAGTGTTGCTTTCATATAATTTAATAGGACCATTTTTTGATCTTTAAATTTTCACATAATTCTTCAGTGATGCCATTTAAATCAGCTCCAGTATGAAACATAACCTTTTCCATAAGATTTACTATCGAACATTAAGCAATTGGTTTGTGTTCAAATATTTCATTGGTCTATTTAACATTACAATTTCTTCTTTCAATAATTTAATTATTTCAAATTGATACATTTTACTTTACAGAGCATTACCAAACTCGTTATTCTCCTGTAGAAATTTCAAAATTGCTTTCCTCTTTCATTTTCTCGATAGTTTCTTCTAATGTTTTCGGCACTGCAAACTTTAAAGCACTTACTGTATGCATGCTTTAGACTCCTTGACCATTAATAATTCACGATTATTTTTCAAGTTAATGCATTTGTTGGGCTAAGACACGATTTTGTTTAAATGAATCGGCAACACGCACGCAAATACAACAGGCAGATTTAAAATCAGACCCATTAAAACACCAATTAACCCTACCAAAATATGAGAGAAAGAACAATTAAATATAAAATTATAAAACACAAAAGTAAATTAAAATAATAACGAGATGCAACAAGATCCGCACGAAATAAACATAGAAATAACATGAGAACATGAAAATTTGACCAAAATTTGACAATTTACCAAAAAAGCGAAAATCCATAAAAATGGAACAAAAATTAAATAATTTGAATTGGAAACAATTCAATTAAGAAATTAAAAATAAAATTGTCAAATTAAATTACAAAAAGAATAAAATTAAGATTAGAATATACTAGAAAATCCCAAGGTCAAATTTTGTTTTACTACATCAAATTTAACACACACGGTTAGGGTCGTACAATAGGTATATATACCAATTCATTTTCACATAATTTTAATCAGTTTTAAAAACTTGAATCAGTTTTCATCCGGAAATTCGGCCAGTCTTAACCAGTCAATTTTCAATGTGAGTGGAGGAATGCTCGAAAACTTTCTCCACGTCGCATCCATGCAACTTTGTATGAGCTCTGTTTGGGCGTCGGGGTGGGGAAAGGGTTATAATGTCGTAATGAATGCTGAATTATGCAACATGAATTGTTATCTAGTATTGCATTTCAATAAACGTTCCTATAATAAAATATTTTGTCGAAATTTTTCCGACCCACAGCCGTCACACCACTACAAGTTAATAAACTCTACAAACCCCAACCGAATCGTGTAAGTTTAGTGTAAGTCCGCCAATGATTCGTGCCCGTGAAGTCTACGGCGTGAGAACGCAGTAGCTAAAACGTAAATTATTGTTCCGTATAGGGGAAATGGGTTGAAGAGAGAATAGTCTTTAGGCTATTTCATCATCACTCAATTCCTATATTTTCGACCTAAATTCTAATAACAAACGGCTCAAAATCGAAAACACTGAGTAGTCCAATGGGCACTCCTAAACTCATAATACGAACACAATTTTATCTTAAGGTCAATCTCGGGAAGGTGACGGGGTATTAACGTTAAAAATCGTTGCTATGCCAATAAATTATAATACTACAAAGTAAGGATAATGATTATGGTATAATCTTAATAAAAATCTAGTCTCCTACTCTCAGATTGTACTATAACTGAATCGAAAAATCATAGTCGATAAGGTAAGACGCCCATAATTTCATCAACTTTAAAAAATTCATTTTCATATTGCACCACGAAACCGCTAATTAATCGAGGAAATCATAATTACTAGTGTATTTTTAATGCAACAGGAATTGAACAAATGATTTAAATTTTTCCTCAATAACGAAATTTATTAGATTAAAAGACAAGCGGACACCCAAAATTGCCGAGACGGATAACTATTTTCCATAAGTAACACAGTAGGGTGACGAACGTTACAATTAGTATATAATAATAAAAATTCCGTCAAAATAATGTGACTTAGAAACACCAGCATGCAAAGTTGAAATTACTTACTCGACAAAATTGATTTTCTCAAAACCCATAGGAATAAATATATTTACTAATACACACATATAAAAATACACTCAATAGCATAAAATCAAAGGAAGGCCGTGATAAACATGGATTCAGAAGAAAGATGTAGCACCGACTTGCTCAATCCGAATTTTAACAATTTACGTTCCATAAGGGCCATCCCAAGAGAGACCCAGAGTCGAGGAATTATATGAGGTTGTCCTGTTAAAGTAATCCAAATAGAATACGAATGCAGGGCATATGTCGATCTACCCAAAAGAGAGGAGCCTAAAGGAAATTATTTATTTACGACACTAGTAATTACAAATTAATACTTACCACAATTTACGTTAAAATTATCCAACTTAGAACGACCCAAAACTACCAAAAATCGCCACGGTGACCAAATAATTATACTGCCGATAAATCGACAATAAATTGTTAAAAGTGATAGACCGATTTTGAAAAAATCAATCCGAGGTTAAATAAAATCCCCTGGCATATAGAAATCTCTAAATCGATAAAAATATCTATCCTACTGACGAAAATCCAATAACAGTTCCGTGCATACATGTCGAATATTGTATGTAAATTTGGTTGCACCGATCACAGAGAGAGCAAATCCGCTTGACCTGACATTTAACAGGAATGTCGATCATTCAAAGTCCATGCAAACTACCCCGCATGTTCTATTAGTAAGCGCGCCGGCAGTAGGGTGTCTTACTTCCCGTTTGATAGATACACACTCGCTGCCAGAGCCAAAATCTCCAATCAATGAATGGAGTTAAAGAAAATTAAAGGTCATTAAATGATGTTGGGCAAAAACTGATAAAAACCCTTTTTCTTTTATTTTTGTAAAGCCAGCACGATAACGCCTGTGTGGTTTTGAGCAGAAAATTTAAAATTATGTAAAAACGGAAATTTAAGGAAAAATAAAATAAATAGAAATTTAATAAAAATTTTGAGTCTTAAAAATGTAAAAATTTAAATTTAAATCAAAAAGAATAAAAATTTTATTAATTTTGGAATATTCGAGAAATTCCTTGTTTTACTGCATCAAAACACACACACAAACAATTATGGTATAAAAGGCGATGCTGGCTAAGCAAAATTTAATGCATTTTAGTCCTTTACTCATTTTACCAAACATTATTTTTAATCATTGCAACGAAGTAATTTTATTTTATTTTATTTATTTGTATATATGATATGACAATACTAAATGATTTTTATGATTTTTATTCTTCATTTATTTCATCTAAGCTTTAAAAGAAAGAATTTTTTTTTGATCGAAGAATTCGACGTAATCGTTGAACTTCCATCATAAAAGAATTAAATCTTAAACAGCATATCGAAACCAAATTTAATCGACATAATAGATTTACATGCAACAAGATAGTAAAATGAAAGTGTTTTATTTTCGTTACCCCGGATCGAACCGGTCGTTAGTGGGGGAAGCCGCGGTGCCGGTAGTAACCAGGCCTGCCCAGTATTCTCCCCTTCCTAAATCCTATCGCCCGACCCTCGAAAGAGTAGTGTTGAGGTCCTGGGAAAGGTTAAATATAAAGTTCACAATACAACCAATGAAAAATACACAGACTAGCATATAGAAGAATCAGAAAGAATTTTTGGTGTGATCAACAAATTTTATTCTAGTATAAAAATATTATATAGCTCATTAAAATTCGCGACTAATCACATTAGAAGTTAAATTGGCCACAGATCAGATTTTCGTATCAAATTTACGTGTTAAAGTCGATTTTGAATGTTACCCAAAGACTGTACGTTACTCGTTACCTAGACATCGAACGCCGTTCATTTCATAAAATCGAATCCACGTCTCATAATCTGCAAAACAACTATTAACGTATTCATTATATTTATTATTATTATTATTAAAAATTTTATTATTAATTTCATTTTATTTTTCATAATTACTATCATTGTCAATAGTATTATTTTATGACCCTACTGTTATTATTAATAAAAATTTTATCATTTTTATTACTGTCGGTTACCTGATTTTATTATTTCGGTTATATATTTAAACCCACCCATTTTATTATTAAAGTTATTAACTACTCATAATATTACTAGTATTATTATTCCCTTACCATTTTTATTGCTAAAATCATTATTAATTACGGAGCAATATTATTATTATTATTATTATCATTATTATTATTATTGCTATTGTTGTTGTTGAAATATTATTATTATTATTAATATTATTATTATTATTATTATTTTCATTGAAATATTATTATTATTATTATTAGTATTATTATTATTATTATTATTATTATTATTATTAATATTATAGTACAGTATTGTTATGGTTAAAAACTATATAGTACCATTAATGTCGGTACACGATATCATTGGAGTCAGATCATTATCCTTAGAATGATCCGGATATTGTTATTATTAATATTATTATCATTATTATTATTAATCTTATTACCATTAGTAGTAATATTTTCATATTATTATTATTACTAAAATAATATTATCATTATTATTATTAATATTATTAACACATTTTTGTCATCCTTCAAACTATATAGTATCATTAGTTGCCATAAATTGCCCAGTATACTTCTATTATTAAAATACTACTGTTATTGTGATTATTATTACTATTATTACAACATTGTTATTCCTGTCGTCAGGAATCATATTATTATTATTATTATTATTATTAAAATATTATTATTATTATGATGCATATTATAAATGCTACAGGAATTGTTATTGCAGAAATAATATTATTATTGTTATTATTATTATTATCATTTGGATTAAGCACCAAATTATTATTATTATTACTATCATTGTTATCAAAATTATTGACAACATATCGTTAATATTATTATTACTAATTTTTTAATTAGCAACAAAAAAAATTTTACCAACATTCAAGAGTCATAAAAACAAGTTTTATTCATATAAAAATTTACCAGACAAAATAACAGAAAAATTTTCCCATAAATAAATTATAATTTTCTGAGTTTCCGTTGCGGCTCATTTCTGGGCGTTCTATAATCTTAATGATAAATAAAATAGCTTAAACTTAAAATCATACTTGAGAGAATGTGGGGGAACTAAAATGGACCATCGCGGAAGCTTTGATTTCGGTGGGAAATCTAGATCTCTAAAATAATAATTAAAAAAAATTTTATAACCTTGGGAATTTGCCGATTGTTGACTCGTTGCTATGGCAACGAGTGAAAAGCAAAAAATGAATTACTAAAATGCAACAAAACAAAATAATAAAATCTAAATTGTTGGAGAAATAAATTTTTAATATCATTTTACAATAAAATTTTTGTAAATCATTTTAGAGTAATTTAAATTAGAAATTTCTTCATCTGAAGCTAATAAATTTAAATTTGGTAAATTAATTTTTAAATAGAAAACTATAAATTTCATAATGTTATTGTAATGTTGATAATATAGTGAATTATGTAACTACAATTGGTTATCACAGGTATTGTCAATGTTATCGTTGCTAATGCCTGTTATAATTAATTGATCATAAAACACCAGTAGATTCCTTTAAGACATAAGTAGAAAGAGACATACCCATCCTTCCCCCATCCAGATGACATAATTGTTTGTTGTATTAAAAATGATTAAAATATATTACTACATTAATACTTATTATGCATGAAATAGAGAATAATAAAAATAAAGTTAAAAATTAATTTTGTTTAGTGGATCCACATAGGGAAACTCTAGAACAATTCCGAAGAGACATAGCCGGCTACCATCAAACCGCAGTAACACAAACTCAGAGGGCAGAGGCCATGGTGCGGAAGTGCCGCTACATGGAGCAGACATGGCTTATCCCCGAAGCGGCAACCAAGTTGAGGGTAGAGATTGACACATTGAAGACTCAGTTAACTCAGAAGGACGAAGCCCCGCGGTCGGCCGAACAGAAGGCCCAGGAGCTAGAAAAACAGGTAGCAGAATGGAGGTTGAGGGATAACATCCGGACAGGCCTCCTGCAGAGTGGTGTCCACCTGTCCGAAGAACAACAAACAATAGTGTTGAGGAATGCCACCGAAAAAGACGCTGGCTCAGGAAACATAATATCAGGCCCTTCACATGCATCAGAAGAGTTGCCGAAAAGGAATCACAAGAAGAACCGGCCAAACAAAAGAGTGAGGGAGCGGCAGTTCAGATTAAATCGCGCTCGCCTGTTGGGGCATATCTTAGATGCCAATGGGTTTTGATTGTGCAATTATGTACTTAATTTGACTAAATTAGTAGATGTTAACAACTTATTAATCGTGTAATTTATCGATGTAAATTGTTTATTTATTTTAATATAACTTGTTAACTTAATGTTGAATTTGTTATTGACGTGTGGATGGGATTGAAGTTGTTGAATATGAAGAAACAGAGTGATCTAATGATTAGATAAATTAGTAATTAGATAAGATAAGAGCATGAAGTCTTCTATGACAGCTCATGGACCCGAGGGGGTTAGGGCATTAGCAGTTCTTGAGAAGGAGCTCACCTTTTGCTAACCTTCCACCCACTAGTTCACAGTACCAACGTCATTTATGACGGGTGACTAGCGGTTCAAATTCTTATGCAGGCGCTAGGTGGGGATAATAACCCTTAGGCAGTTCAAAACTATTTTAAGGACCCATCAGTGCCCAGCAATGAGAAGGAATAAATATCACTCCAGTGAATGTATGCGAATAGATAGTCGGCATTAGTGGATAGCATGCTGCCAGGGAAAATTCAATTTTACACACTCAACTCAATATAAGGACCCAATAGAGCGAAAGTATTCATTTTACTTACACCAATAGCGAACAATTATCGAAACCACTCTACGAAGGCTCCACGCAATAACGAAATCGAATTGACTTCCATGAAGCTTCTGAAAGGACTAGAGACGGTAAATTCCATTTTATTAAAATGAAAAATATTAATTACTTACTCCGAGGACTGACCTCTTTGAACCACACGAAATGGCGAGACACGGATTCCGAAGACAATAATGACTAAACATTAAATGCATCCAAAATGTTGTTAAAATAAATCGTAGAAAGCTAATTGGTTTTATAAACAGTCGAAGTAGAATCTGCATATGTTTACAATCTTAATCATTGTGAGTGATGGACTACTATGATCTTTTTTCAATGAGTCATACCTCAAAATTCCCCATTTTCGAAAAAGGGCGACTTCAGTTCCCATAGACCACCAGCACTTATGACATGAACTAAAACAGGAATTATGACACACGGGTTATGTAAATTTATTATTTAGTTGATACGTATAACTCATTTGAAGCTTAATTTTTGTAGGCATATCTGTTATTAATAATTAATGAACAAAATTTTTATCATGAATGCAGTTAATATTAGCGTAAGTGTTCGTTAGTTAATGAATTAAATTTTAGTTATGAATACTGTTAATAATAACGTAAACGTTTGTTCATTAATGAATTAAATTTTAGTTATGAATACTGTTAATATTAGCGTAAATGTTCGTTTGTTTATGAATTAAATTTTTGTTATGAATACTGTTAAGAATAGCGTAAATGTTTGTTTGTTAATGAATTAAATTTTAAATTACGAATACTGTTATTAATAGCGAAAATTCTCACTACTTATGAACCAAATTTTAATCACAAACTAACTAATAATAGTGTAGATTCTACGTTGGATAACGAATCAAATCTAAATATGAGTATTGTTATCAGAATGTAAAACTTCCGAGAGCCAACGAATCTAATTTTGATCAGTAGTCAAGAATTTTCGATAAATTAATGACTCTATTTAAGAGTATTGTTACTAGTAGTTTGAATTTTCATGATAGTTAACGAACCCAATTTAAACAAATGTAAGCATAAATTTTTCTGCAAATAATTTGCTTTAATATGGATTTGAAGCGCATAGACGACTTAAATCGAACCGTGTCATGAAAGTCGTCGCTAATTTGTAAATCACTTCTAAATTGCATGTATTATTATAAAATGGTATGTGATATAACAGATATCCCTACATGACGGAATAACTGGTGGTATGTAAGAACTGAAGATTGCAATAGGCTCACGGGATTAGTAGAAGGTCCATCAATCAGAGAAATCACGCAGTATTATGACGATAAGTCTGACGTGTTCTCGACAAACCGAGTAAAATAGGTATTAACTGAGTTAAAAATGACTTGATCCGCTAACTGTAGAGATTATATTAGATAAACCGAAGATAACCCATATCCTAATTTATTTAGATGACTCCTGGATCGACGCGTCCCGGGCCACATTACGCTTTCCAGCACACTCAGCAGCTCGGTGTCGGCAAGCGATGTGGGACGCGGGATTCTTGATCTCGCCGGTCAGAGAATCCCGAATGGGAGGCCAGAAAAGTAGCAACGACACCGAGCTCCCATTCGTCGCGATAAAACGAGAACCCGGCCGCAACCCGGCGCGGGAAATCAGTGGCCAATCGGAATATATACTCGCTCGATTAGAGAAGCACCAAAAGCAAACGAACGGCCAGGTTGAACAGGCAAGACGACACCTAGAGGAGGTGAATCGGGATTACGCGGCCGGACTCATCCAGAATACGGACGGTTATGCTCCTCCATACAACTCCTCATTCAACCTGAACGACCCTCGGTTGAACATACGCACGGCAGTGATGAACGTGGTGGTCCCATCTAAGATTTTGACAAGAGAAATGAGAAGGGCAGACGAACAACCAAATATCCACCACGAGCACCCATACGCTCGTGATTTTTCACGGAAAGACTCCAACCGACGCTATCCGAGAGCATATTCGCCTCGATAATTGATGTTGTATTGTTTCGTTAAAAAATATGTTTTTCCCCGAGATCTTTACTTACTTGCTTGATGAAAGATATAATTAGAAAGTAAATAGTTTGAACCATAACTCGTTCATCCGACCTAAGAACCTATAATTGAAATAATCACCATTCATGATATACAAGTTGATTTCACGCTTCTATTACAGATATGCATCCCAACAAAATTCTACAACGGGAATTAGAACGACTGCAGAAGACCAACTCCATGCTCCACCAGCAAATCCTACAGTTGACTAAGGAGATCCAACAAACCAAGATCACGTGGTTAGAACCAAGTAGAGCAAAACGCATCTACCAAAAGATGACGGCGGCACAAAAGGGTTGGCTGAAGAAAAACAGCTCAACCAGAATCAGAAGATCCAGATTAGAGATCTGGATGTGGCGTTATCGGCGTGCCAAGAGGGCGCGGCGGTAACCAACCCATTAGTATTCGCCCCATCACAGTTAGCCTACCGAGATGCAACAACAGTCGTGTGGGGTTTTGGTGTGTTGTCAATGTCCTTGACCCCATATGAAAATAATCATCTTGCCCCCAATGGTTACCCGTTGCCACGCAACGTTGGTAATGTAACCACTGGTTATAGGATCGCCAAAGGTGAGCGCCGTGTAGGAACTGCTAAGGCCCGATCCCATAGAGGGTTCAACGCACCACCGATAGAAGGCATGTGTGCGCTTTTCTGTTCTTGGTCCCTTCATTTACATGCATGGTCCGTCATCCCTCTCTCTCTCTGATTGAAATTTTATTATCTCATGGAACTTGTTTATCAATAATTAATAATTTTAACAACGCATAGACAATTCAACAACACAAAATTTTATTTATCAGAATCTTTTCAGTTTGATTGTCCTGACAATCTCATGGCTCGACGCTTTGTGCGCTCAAATTTTCCCGGGCGTCGTTGAGGCGGTTTTATTGCTGGTTTAGTTGTGCTAGTGGCATCACGATACGCCAACTGAGCCGGTGCGAAGACCAAAGGGTACGTGACGGATTGACCTTTTTGACAGGCCACTAATGCTACTTCTAGTCCTCGGATCTGCGTCCTCATAGCCTTCTCCTCAGCCCATCCACGCTGAGCGGCGGTTACTCGCTGGTATAGAACCTTTGCCTTCGATGGTTCTATCCACGTTGATTTGATGCGATGGATTTCTCGGGTCATCTCCAACATCTGTCGATGGAGGTCTGTATTTTCCTTTCGTACATCTTTCAGAGCCCTGCTTAGAATTATACCGGTGTCCATCTCTGAAAAAGGAAAGACATAATCGTGAATACTTCAGTTCACATAATGAAGATGAATTATAATGAATGTGAATATAATCACACAGTTTTAAGGCGTGTTGATCTAGAGTCGTAATAGGAGTTTTTTTTAGGGTAAATGTTTTATAATAATTCTAAATATATGAAATCAATGAAACTAGCATTATTATATTTAAAACTACCACAACGTAAATTAATAATGTTGAAAATCAATTATATCTTGAGGTGGAAGGCCGGTCTCTTGGGTTCCGTCTCGGTGACCAGCGGGTACAAGCATGATCCCATTCCGGTCATTGGGCTCCATTTCGCGCTCGCCTTGCCTCTGAAAGGATCTGCTTCGGCACCGATACCGTTATTGACGGAATTAGCTGGTTTACTCGCGGATCATCGAGCTCGAATGAGATGCCATATGACGGGGCTCGGAATTAAGCCAGCCGCGATGTCCTTGTTGATCTGGTTGAGATGTCGACGGGCCCCGACGGGCATTTATTCAATAACAAGCGGAACAGCAAGAAAAGCTTTTGGTCCTCTAGAGCATGTACGATGTCATTTTATCAGCGATATTCGGTCAACCTTTCTTCGCAGAGTCGGCGGATCAGAGCATAAATATTTATAAATTAAAATTAGTAAGTTAAAAAAAACAAATGTCTACCTCCTTGTGCGCCGATTCTTTGCTTCACTGTAATTTCACTGGTATCCGGGTGACGTGCGTGGTGATTCTTAGACCTTGGATTATTCTGCGAAAAATTGTTCATATTGTCTACAACTGAGAATATTTTCGTCTGACTGCCTATTTATATCGTATACCTTACTTCTATCGGGTATGTATGTCGTTCAATTCTCTCTTCTCACTACTTGCATGTATGTGCCTGAATACTACATATTTGTGTACCTCGCATGCTAGTGCGGGGATCGACTTACGCCAGATGTCTCCTGCTACGCGGACATTCTCTACCTCGTCAATTGATTTTTGGTGAAATAATCATGCACTTTGCCACGTCTACAGGCCAATCGTGATTGTCTAGAATTTATTTTAGTGGATTTCCAATTCATCGGTTGATCCAATCTTAAATTTTCTATTAATCTTTCGGCGTATTCAGTTTAAATTTCTGGTTAGTTTAATATTATTTTATCGATTTAAATTTTAGTCGCATTAAAGTTTTAGCTCACAATATTACCAAATTTATTGACCTTCATTGCCTCACTACGATATTCGTCTGTTTATCATCATAATGAATCCAATTAATGTTGGTTATTATTCCGGGGCTTGACTACTTCCTTATGGCGTTATAGTCATGTGGGTCCTTATTCGAACGTATTGATTGGATTCAAAAATACCTCTTCCAACTTATTCCCCGTTTTGGTGGAATTGGAGTTAGTTCGACCTTGTTTTAATGAATAAAGAAAGTCTTTCGAAGTTATGAGTTGATTACAATCTCGTGATACCATCGTTGAAGGTTAGATGTGATTTCGTTTTGTTTTGGTACAAGTTTCAACTTGGGTTATGGTATTCCGCCTCATTGATTAGAATTGTGTTAAATTTTATTTGGGAATTTTGTCTTTAAAGGATGGTGTATATGTGCTTAAGTTGGTTTATTATGGATTTGGGTTGATCATATGTATTGAATAGTTTTATTAATTAATGGGGCGAACAAATGTTTGAGTTACGGGGATTTAAAATGTCTAATTTGCTGGTTATTTAATAATAATGAATCCTAGTTATTGATGCTATCTGTACGTTCGTTGATTGATGCTGCCGGTTGGCGTTAAATAAATTAACCTTTATTCTGCCTGATTTTCTAACTCGCCGTTAATTTTAGTCGTGATTCCGGTTCATGTTAATTAATTATTAGTCCTAATTACTTATTATCGTTATTTGAAATTTTGATTCGAGATATTTAAAAGATACAACGATTTCCGAGATTTTTACTTGCCCACTCCTTTCCTTTCAATTTGATATTAGGATAATTATGTTTATATTAAGATTTTAAGAGTGCTCACCGAGCTACTCGATATTTGAGATTTTTGCCGATATGTGAAAAATACAATTTTAGGTCGAAATTATGGAAAACTTCCCCTCCTCCCAATTTCCCCTATAACGGTTATGATTTGACGTTTAGGCCCTGCGTTATTCACGCCGGAACCTTCACGGGCACAGGCTATTGGCAGATGAACTGCTCCTACACAGCCTGAGTTGTATATATATTTTAATAACTTGCGGTGCGTGAGCGGCTGTGGGCCGGAAAAGAATTACAGCATCGACGAAAAAAATTTCTGTTCATGAATATATATATTTTGCCATATAATACATTAGATTTCATAAATTTTCTGAGCATAACACATAGAGTTTCATAAAGTCTCGAACATAATACAGTCATACCCTCTCCCCGCGCCGACATCCAAGCAGAGCTCGATTGAGGTTGCGAGGATGCGACGTGGAAAGAGTTTCGAACAATTCTCTCACTCACATTGTAAATTTGATTCCACTGATTAGACGAAAATTGATTCAGATTAACACTGATTTCAGATTTTAAAAGCTGATTTCAAGTTGGTGTTGGGCCAGAACACAAACGGCCTTGAAAAATGTTTAAATGGATCGGTAACACACATGCAAACATAACATGCAAATTTAAAATAAACCTATTAAAACACCAATTAAACCCTAACAAAATATGAGAAAAAGATAATTAAATATAAAATAATAAACATAAAAATAAATTAAAATAATAACAAAATGCAACAAGATTCGCACGATACAAACACAAATATAACATGAAAACCCAACAAATTCGACCGAAAATTAATAAATCGATAAAAGTTCATGAAAATGAAACTTAAATCAAAAATTTGAATTAGTAATAATTCAATAAAAATTCTAAATAAAAAATTATTAAAATAAATTAAAAAATAATAAAAATAAAGAATAGAATACACTAGAAAATAACAAGGTCGAATTTTGTTTTACTACATCAAAATTAACATGCGAGGTTAGGGACAGAAAATAGGTATAAATACCGATTCATTTTCACATTAAAGTTAACCATTTTCAAAACCAAAAAAAAATCATTTTTCAAATTACCTTTGAATCTTGTTTAAAATCTTATTTTTAGGGTTGGAACGTCAATATTATCCCGTATATAAGAAACGAGAAATAAGGAAGAAGTCTTTTGGCTACTTCCTCGTTTCTCATTTCTATAAAATCGACCTAAATTATTTTACACACGGCTCAAAATCATCACACCGAGTAGTCCAGTGGGCACTCATTAACTGTAACATAAACATAAAATGCGTCTAAGGCTTATTAAAGGGAAAGGGTACGGGGACTAAATTAACATGAAATCGTTGATATGGATAAATTAATTTATTATTATGAAATAAGTTAAAAATTTGTGATATAAATTTACTTAATGAATTTAACTTGATTATAATGCTTTAGTTGAAGATCGCTATGGTGTAAACTACTGATAAAATCCCAAAAATACTCCCAAACCCAAGATTCAACACGACTATTGGCCTATAAAATCGACGAAAAATCAAAAGAAACAACCATAAATTTATATTGAAATTACATAAATCAATTAAAACATACAAGAATAGGCTTACTACCGATGTCAAAATTGATCAACTCCAGATTAGTATAGTAAGTACATTTCAAACACATTTTCCAACAGACGGCCGATTAATAATTAACCATTGCGAAATCCCAGCAATAGAAGCGTAATGAAAAATCCAATGTTTTAAATCGCGAAAACCCTTCGAGAAAAATTATATTACAAAAAAATCATCGGTAGAGTTTCCAAGTATTCCTAACATATCGATAAAAATTATACGAAGTAATTAAAACATTAACCTGCTAAAAACTAAAATTGATCTAGCATAGTGTTCAGAATAATAAACTCCGAATTTCGTCAAAAAACTCCATAATAAACCAAATTCGACCAAATCTCATAATTCTCTAAAATAAACTGAAGATAATACAAATAAGGAAAATGAACCTACCTGAATTTATCATCGCCCCGCTCATTCCGTACGTGTAGAGAATTTCGCAAAATCGGGTAACATACTAAAATAAAATTAGAAATATTAATTATCGAAAATAAAAATCCAACCTAAAAATCGATAAAAGTTACGTCCAACCGGAAATCAGTCTGATCGTCGAGATTGATTTGGAATAAACAAATTCATCCGCGATTGCACCATACACTAACGGAAGTACACGCACCCATATTATGTATCGAAATTATATCTAGACCATTATTGATTTTCGAAAATTATTATCGCCTTGAAACATGGATCACACGATAGAAAGGAATTTACCAGAAGAATCAAACTTGCCAACTCAAGGTAGCTTTGTAAAATTTCTATTAAATAATTTAATATTTCCTAACGTCATAAATTTGTTTATAATTAACCATTATAGTTGTCTCTCATAACATAATCCATAAATTAAAGTTAACTATTTAATAACTGTAATCTACCATATTATCATAACACCAAATTCAGGTACCAGATTCTTCAAAACGCTAAGATACTAATTAATTTTGCTCCCCACAAATCTACCAGATAGCTAACCAGGAATACACAGGGATAACGAAATCGAGGATGATGTTATGGCCATCATCCCCTTCGCGCTTCTAGATTCTATTTTATGAGCTAGAATAATTGTATTAATACATTTGCATTGTATATTTTATCAATAAACAGTCGCATTTCGCCATCTGAAACATACTTTAATAGTTAAAGATTAATTATTTACAATATCAGTTTGATATTTTTAATTGCAGTAGTATATTTATGGTTTAATCTATTAGCCCAAATATTAACATAGAATACATGTTGAAACATATAAGAAAAATTGTGTAAATACTGCGTAAATTCCAGGGGGTTAATTGTCATAGGAAAATGTTCATTGTTGTTCGATAAAGATTTTGATCCGCGAGTGCAATAATTTTCCGAATAACCAGTAACAATTAATTTCAGTTTTTTCACGAATTTCGATAGGTATTTCCCCTCATCAGTTTTTTCATTAAGAATTATCCTACATAAACCTAAAATGGATTTAGTATAAAATTTTTAAAGCAAATCAATGTCTCTCGTATCAAAAAGCGATAATTACACTTTTATTTTTCCTTGTGAACCCTAAGTAACCAGCTGTTAAATCACATGGAAGACTTGAATAGCTTTAGGAACGTTCGTGTAAGACGCAAATAAATCACTATTCGTTTTAAGTACACTATAAGAGTAGATTAAATTGATCGTTCACAATAATTAGCCGGCGGCAGATATGGGTTGACCTTAAAAACGCCAAGTTACAATTAAGATAAACTAATTTTTATATCATTATATCCAACTACCTAACCGTAATGATATTTCAGAAGAACCAATGCCTCTCGAAGGGATACCCGCCCATGTGGCAGATGAATGGCGTCGGGCTTGGAAGAGAGCGCGACCGTCAACAATCTTCGAGGAGCCTCAACCCAAAAGGCCACATCCAACCACTTGGCAAATATTGGGCCTAAAAAATGATCCTCGCAGGCCGAATGAGCAGCAATATCCTGCCGAAGAAATCCGCGACCACGCGCGGAACCTCCTCGCTCAGTGGGAGAGGGTGCAGGAACAAGTCGACCTAAACGTGGTCAAAGCCCGGATGTACCTCGCTAATGTCGAAGAGGACATCCTCGTCGGGCGCATTGCGGAGACCCATCCACCTCGACCGGCCCGCAATACCCGGCGACCGGTAGCCATCATTCCAGGTTTCTCCCCGGGGGAAGGGGTTAGAAAATTCTTCGAGGAACCCTGATTCCTCGGGCAAAGGACCTAGACAATAAATTGTGTTGTAATGTTATTGAACTTTAAAAAATTTCAATGTCGTTCGTTTTAATTCTCTCCGTGAATAGATTCATTCTTATAACTATGTTTGTAATAATCAGATTTTTTGTTTATTTAAGTCCATAAAGAAATTTAAAGGTTTATTCTTTTATTATAGCAATGGCAACTATTCAATTACTACAAACCGAATTAGACCACGCTAGAAGTGCAAACGCGAGTCTACTTAGCCAGATAGTCCAGATAACTCAGGAAGCGCAACAAATCAAGGCAACCTGGTCGGACCCGAAAAAAGACGAAGGCCCTCTATCTCAGGCTCACGGCAGCTCAAAAGGGTTGGGCGGAGGAGCGGCAACTCAATCAGAGTCTCCGCACACAAATCAGGGGACTAGAGGTCGCCTTGGCAGTTTGTCGTGAGGGGCAAGCGGTAACGTATCCGCTTGTCTTTGCCCCGTCACAGTTACCGTATCGAGATCCCCACATTAATGTCATACAACCTACAAATCCGTCCACCATTCCATCAAGCAATCGTCGGCCGGGACGCAAGGAGCGTGCCCGACGCCGAGCCGCACGACCGCCAAGTCAATCACATTAACTTATGAATGCTGCGTACATTTTCATTTCGGGTTTGAATAAATAAATTCATGTTCATTGTTAATCTAATTCCAAGTAATCGGCTACAAGTTATGATTTGCATGAGATCATCACCACGAGTACTCGCACCGCATACTAGAACCATCGTTCTATCTCAATTAGTCAACACAAATCTGATTTTGAATTTTCTTACACAAGGGACAGAGTAAAGCGAGCAAAGGTCTTCTATCGACAGCTCGTGAACCCGAGGGTTGTCCGGGCAATTACAGTATTAGTAATAATTGGTGGGTTACAGGATTTCGTAATTTGTTTATCTTTATGGTTGCCCCGTAACGCCATACAAAATGATTCTAGCTGCCACTTGGCACCCGTTGCTAAAAACGTTGGTAATGTGTTCAAGTGGTGGATTGTCCGCAAAAATTGAGTATTATCGCTAGTACTGTAGTTGCTCGGACAACCCTCGGGTTCACGAGCTGTCGATAGAAGACCTATGCTCGCTTTGCTCTGTCCCTTGTAGAAATTCAAGATTAGGTTCTTATTTGACTGTGGAAAGATGAGACGAAGATTCGGTGACGTGATGCGAATATTAATGATAACGCTGGCATACAAATGTATCAAAGAAACAAATCAACTATGAATATGACTACTCTATTCAAATCAACAAAACACGCAGCATTTATGAGTTAATGGGTTTGAAGCTGGGTTGCTCGACGCCGGGCACGTTCCTTACGTCCCGGCCGACGATTATTCGCTGGAGTGATAGATTGCTCCGCTGATTGAGTACTTTTCTGCGGCATCTGGGATGGGGCGAAGACGAGCGGATATGTTACCGCTTCCCCCTCCCGACAGACTGCTAGGGCGACTTCTAGTCCTCGGATTTGAGTGCGCAGGCTCTGATAAAGCTGTCGCTCTTCCGCCCAGCCTTTCTGTGCTGCCGTGAGTCGGTGGTAGACAGCTCTCGTTTTTGCTGGATCTGACCATGCTGCCTTTATCTGCTGTATTTCTCGGGTCATTTGGATAATTTGGGTGAGCAGATCCGCGTTTGACCGCCTCGCGTGATCCAGTTCGGTTTGTAGGATTTGTAGGGAAGACATCACTATAATAAAAGAGAACCTTTTAATTTCTTATTGACTTAATTAAATCATAATTTATTCAGTTAAACAAAATTATGGAACGAATCTATCTATAAGGAGAAATAACACGAACGACATTTAATTTTTGAAATCATTTACGACATGAACATTGTAACTATTGTCTTTATTCCTCGGGGAAATGTCTTTTCAGGCTTTTCTTCAGAGCCGCCACCGTATAGGGCCGTCGGGGTATCACGGGCGGGTCGAGGTGGATATGCCTCCGCAATACGCCCGACGCGGATGTCCTCCTCCCCGTTCGCGAGGTACATCCGGGCTTTGATTACATTGAGGTCCACCTGCTCCTACACCCTTTCCCAATTGGTGAGGAGGTTCCGAGCATGCTCGTATGTCTCTTCGGCCGGATATTGTTGACCGGCGAGTCCGCAAGGGTCCGTTTTGAGACCCAGTAGTCGCCAAGTGGTAGGGTATGACCACTGTGGTCGAAGTTTGTTGATGACATCTGCGGCTTGTGGTGCCTTCCTCGGGTACTTTTCGTTAGTTGCTTGGGTCGTGGTCCAATCGAGTGGCATGATCTGAAACGATGTTGTGGATAAACCATTAAGTACGTAAAATTTGAAATGAACTTTATCCAAACCGGCTGCACGGTTTGATGTTCGTTAATTATTCTTGGAAGTGTCATGGTGAAATAATTATTAATGGGGTCGGTGAAAGAAGAACATCTATCGGAATTCGTAATGGTTGTGGGTCGTTCCGAAATTGTTAACACTCGCGAATTGAACTCTTTATCAGCGACCATAGAAATCTTTCTTATGACAATCAATATGTTGTACTCTACGGGTATTTCAGGTTAACTTTTGGTTCATAGACTAAACAACACCTCTCATAATCAAGATATCGAATCTATTTTGCACCTAATTAACCGGTGATCGGTACAGTGTTTGAGGGACGAAATATGTCGGGGTTTCTAGGAATTATTCAATGTAAAAGCGTTCAAGCCATCATTCTAGTTTATGCATGTAGTATCCAGAAACGCGAAGGGAATAACTTATTTCTCGGATTTTCAAATGTTCACGAGTATTCTCATTCGGAGAGGGCGGAATGAATCGGTAATTTGGCGTAATTCTTTTGGAAGTTACTATCTGATTTGGGTACTATGCTAATATGGGTGATTATAGTTAACCAAATGATTAAATTTTGTTTAGAACTAGGTTATGAGAGATTATTATTTATTACCGTTTTGTAGTTTTAAACTTGAAATAATTTATTTACGTAAAAGGGATATTGTAAATTCATAATTCGATCGATGGTGGTCTATCGTGACGGTGGCGCGTTTCCGTTGGATAAATTTGCACGTTCAGAAGTCGTCGGTAATGATTGACCGGATTTCCGGTTAAATGGAATTTTGATTGATTGTCGGTTAGGTTTAACTTTATGTTTGGTAGTAATTGGTGATTCTAACTTAGTCAGGATGCTATTTTACTGGTCGGTATTATTCGAGAGTATTTTAGTGGATTAGCATGATCTCGTGGTGAAATTTTCGACATGATTCAATATCCGGCATATTACGCCGACTGGTCAATTCGATACATCTCTATGTCATGGAATTTTTATTCATTTTGAACGGGTTGGAATCCTGGTTATATTGCCGATTTATTTCGAAATTTGGAACGGTTTACCACTTCTATTTGTTGGATTTTAACTTTCTCGAAATGTTTGCAGTACTTCTATTATCGCCATTGGATTTCTACTAATGATTAACTTATTACTTCGACGTTAACAATTGAAATGCTTTCATGTTATGGATGATAAACTGGTTCAGATTAGTAAGCCGATTTCTGTATGATTTTTATTTGGTTCGTATAATACATTTTTAGTCGTTTGTTTTAATCTTACAGGGAGATAGTCGTGGAACTTCTTGGTTCTCAAACGGTTTTGGAGTTCTTATCAGTAGTTAAACAAATGCTATCGTCAAGATAATTTTACTTTTTCTCACAGCGACTTAAGCTACTTACTTCCCTGATTCTTATCAATGTCGATTTGATTTAATAATGCTGTAAAGTCTAACTCCTATAACAGTAATCTTGTGTTAATAAACAGATATTTATTTTCCATTTACAGATTTGTTGATTTCTACCTTTAAAATTTAATTAATAAATTACCCATTCTTAATCAACAATTACCGTATTTCTAACCGAATGACTTAAATTAAACATTACCTTAACAAATTATTTAAAAAAAAATTTTTTAATCCATGAATTATTTAATTTTAGTTAACGATTACACTAATTCTAAGCGATGAGTTACTTCATTTTCAACTAACTAGTTACTTTGGTTTGAAGCAATGAACGAATTTACTTTGATTAACAAATTACCTTAGTTTAACCCCTGAATTTATTTTTTTAATCAACGAGTTAATTTACTTTTAACCTATTTTAATTACTCCAACTTTTGCTCCATGAATCCATATTAATTTACCGAAAAGTTTGTTTCCCAAATCAATACATTTCATTACTTTTTTAATTTATAGTTACTTTAATTTAATTCAACGATTTGTATTAATTACAATTACTCGAATTACTTGTTTATTTTTTAGATCGATAAATTACTTTAAGCAATAGTCTACTTCATTTTTATAAATTATTTCAATATTTTTAATCAAAGCTCTACTTTACTTTTACTCGAAGATTTATTGGTTTATTTTTATTCAAATTACTTTAATTTTGATCAATGAATTAACTCAATTTAACCAATGTGATGCTTATTTTTACCCCATAATCGCTAATTTTAATCAATAATTTAATTCAATCAATAATTACTTGTTAAGTGATTTTACTATTTTATTCATTTTAGTATACCGATAATTAATTTACTTCAAATTTAGTTATATCAACGATTTCAATTTAATTTATTCCCGTACCTTTTCCCTTTAATAGACCTTAGGCGCATCTTGTGTTTACATTATATTTACTGAGTGCCCACTGGACTACTCGGCGTGATGATTTTGAGCCGTGTGTAATATAAATTTAGGTCGATTTTACAGAAATGAGAAACGAGGAAGCAGCCAGAGACTTCTTCCTTATTTCTCGTTTCATCTATAGGGGTAATATTGACGTTACGACCCCTGCGTTCCGCACGCTGAGTCTTCACGGGTACATATCATTGGCGATTTTCCACGCACTTACACAAATCTGTACTATGTATATTTTACTATCTTGCAATATGTGTTGGCTGTGGGCCGGAAAAATTTCGACAGAATTATTTATTTATTAAACATATAAAAACAGCTTATCAATATTAATAATATTTATTAAATATATAACAAATAAACATAAATTACCCTCCATTCCATTCCATAAAAATAAAAAATTTCATAATATTGCATAGCAAAATAAAATAAATAAAAATACCTCTCCCCCACGCCGACATCCAAACAGAGCTCTGCCGAGGTTGCAAGGATGTGACGTGGAGAGAGGACTCCAAAATAAACATTTCTCACCTAAAAATAAGATTTTAAACAAGATTCAAAGGTAATTTGAAAAATGATTTTTTTTTGGTTTTGAAAATGGTTAACTTTAATGTGAAAATGGATCAGTATTTATACCTATTTTCTGTCCCTAATCTCGCATGTTAAATTTGATGCAGTAAAACAAAATTTGACCTTGTTATTTTCTTTAATTTTATTATTTTTCAATTTATTTTAATAATTTTTTATTTAGAATTTTTATTGAATTATTACTAATTCAAATCTTTTGATTTAAGTTTCATTTTCATGAACTTTTATTAATTTTTCAATTTTGTCGAATTTGTTGTGTTTTCTTGTTATGTTTGTGTTGGTATCGTGCGAATCTTGGTGCGTTTTGTTATTATTTTAATTTATTTTTATGTTTATTAATTTATATTTAATTCTCTTTTTTCTCATATTTGATAGGGTTTAATTGATGTTTCAATAGGTTTATTTAAATTGCATGTTATATTTGCGTGTGTGTTACCGATCCATTAAAACATTTCTCAAGGCCGTTTGTGTTCTGGCCCAACATAATGCTCACTTTTTGCGGACAATCCACCCACTCGAACACATTTCCAACGTTGCCTAGCAACGGGTGCCGAGTGGTAGCTAGAAGAACATTTTGTATGGCGTTACTGGGGCAACAATAAGACGAGTTAAACCAATAACGAAACCCCGTAACCCACCATTGGTGGAAAACTGATTAAAATTATGTGAAAATGAATTGGTATATATACCTACTGTACGACCCTAACCTTGTGTGTTCTTTTTGATTTAGTAAAACAAAATTTGACCTTGGGATTTTCTAGTATATTCTATTCTTAATTTTTATTATTTTGAAATTTTATTTGACAATTTTTCTTTTGAATTTTTAAGTGAATTATTTCTAATTCAAATTATTTGATTTTTATTTTATTTTCATGAAATTTCGCATTTTTGTTAAATTGTCAAATTTCGGTCAAATTGCTAGTTTTTCATGTTATGTTTTTGTTTATTTCGTGCGGATCTTGTTGCACTTTGTTATTATTTTAATTTATTTTTGTGTTTTATAATTTTATATTTAATTGTTCTCTCTCTCGCATTTTGGTAGGGTTAATTGGTGTTTTAATAGGTTTGAGTTTAAATCTGCATGTTATGTTTGCATGTGTGTTACCGATTCATTTAAGCATTTTACAAGGCCGTCTGTGTTCTGGCCAAACAGTCGCAAAGCCAGCCATCAAACCACCCCGGTACCGGCCAGGAAGATCCGAGCGTGCAAAGCGTCGTGCCGCTCAACTGAATAAAGAATAACTTCATAAAGTGTTGTCGTTTAATAATAAAATGTAGAATGGATTTTCGTTGTCTGTATGACTTATGTTAATAAGAATAGTTTCAATAAAAACCGCAAATCAGTCGAATGATACATTAGAGGATATTAAATTCAACAGTAAGGGACCAGAAAAGAAAATCGCACGCAAACTTTCCAACGGTAGTGCGTTGAACCCACCTTGATATCGGGCCAGAGTAGTTCCTGTGTGGCGCTCTCAAAACCAATGGTTGCCTCACCAACGTGCTTAGCGACGAATAACCATTGGGGGCAAGGAAATATTTATATCTGGGGTCAAGGTTATCGAAACCATAAACCCCACACATTTCATTCTGCTTCTTCTTTCAAAGTCGGCAATGCCTTCGTTCTTGTTCTGAAATGTTTCTCTGGAAATTGCAGGAATTAATTAAATTTCTAATTGTTTTATCTTCAAACATTTTGGGGTCTTCTTTTAGTAGAATTCATTATTACATTTTTGATCATTTCCATCAGCACTTCCATATCTCTAGAAAAATCTAATTATCCACCATTGAAGCTCAATCTGACAGTCCATCACTGCACCTGATGCATTAAGGATTATCAACACATTATTTTGAATAACTAATAAATTAGTCTTAATTTTTGTATTACTTTTAGATTAGGACCTCATTCAAATTTTAAATTATTATATACACCTTTTAATTTTTATTTGCTATATGCTCATGACTTTTCCTCTTCAAAACATTAAATTTTTATTTTAATTAATTCATAATTTTTTTATGACAATAAGCTTTATAAATCTGCCAAATTGAAAATTAAAATTTTGTAAGAAATCACTGCCAAGGTCCATAAAGAATGTCATGAATTTTTAACTTTCAAATGTAAATTTTATGACAGATTGATTAATATTTAAAATTATAACTGAACCAGTTTTTTACGATAGTAATAAAATTCTTAATCACAAATAAATAGAATTTATAACTATAAAATTGATAATAACAAACTTAATTTAAATTTCTTTAGATTTCAATTAACATAACAAACACAATTTTATACAATTTTATTAAATACACGATCTTCTCTTGATTTGATATTATATAACCACATTTTATCGTTATGACTATTATGTAATACTTGCCTTGATCCACCGAAATTGTAACATTTGTATTACAAGTTGCTCCTATACTTACTAAATTTATGGTTTTTAATTTTAATTTAAGATCACTCGTTACTGAACAGAATTAAACGTATAATTCAAAATGCTTGATATTAGTCAAAGACATCTAAGAATAGCCAGCCAAGTTTAATAATATTTTGATAGATCCAAAATTACATCTAAATTTAAACATATTTCGTATATTATTTTCATTCAATTCATTTTATGCGCAAAATTCGAAAGATTTGGCTATATATTTCGCCATCAAAACATTATTCCAAATCAGATCAACAAGTAATAATATTAATAACTTATAACAATCTATAATATTAAAAAAACAATTTAATAATTTCATCAGATTACCTTTGATTATCTTGACAACAAAATTGTCATATTCGGGTTTTTTGAATTACTCATGATTTATTACATCACTTATTTGAACATAATTCGAAAAATAAATAGTTCGAAACTGTCAATCTTGATCGTTCTAAATTTTAATCTCGTACACGCCTATTTAAATTTATTTTTAAAGTGAGTCATATCCAAAGACAATTGCAATTTAATGAACTATTTCCTTTATAGATAATGTAGCACTGATGTGGATGTAACACAGCGGATGATGTGTGCGCACACGTGCACACAATTAACGTTTGGATGCATCGGATTGGTGTTCCTTTTTATTTGTTCAAAATTTCTATACATGTATCATAAAGAAAAACTTAATTTTAAAAATTAAGTACAAATGATCTCCGGAATATTTTCACTAAGAACAATATCTAAAACTTTCTTTTCAAGACGAATTGCGATATTGATTTTTATTTTTATTCTAGCGGCTTTTATTTATTTTTTAATCGTAATTAGCGGAACACACGAAAAGTATGATTCGTTTCAAGATTTTTCCTATCCATCCAATGTAAATTTTTATAAAATTCTTCAGCTAAACAATACGAAAGTTATACCGAAATTATTTCCATATGAACCAGAAGTGATGAATGAAAAAAATATTAAAAAAGATAATCTTACCGAGAACAACATTGTAATTATTGTCAAATCATCTATTGGCAATCTAGAGAAGCGTAACGGAATTCGTCGAAGTTGGGCAAGTAAAGAGTGCAAGACAACTCATCAGTTTCAAGTTTATTTTGCGTTGGGCCAGGTTTACAGCCCTCACAATGCTGATTCATTAATCCAAACCAAAATTGATCTAGAATCGACAGATTATAATGATATTGTGCAATTCAATTTCATTGACAATTATATCAATAATACCTACAAAGTGATGGCAATTATGGATTATTTTGTTAAATATGAAAGTGAAACACCATATTTGGTCATTGTCGATGATGATTATTTCCTCGATCCGTCAGTGCTGGTTGAAACCATTGAAAAGGAAATTACAATTGAACAATATCCCAGATTTCTTGGTGGATATATTTGGTATCAAGCTAGACCAATACGAAATTCGCTCTCAAACTGGTATGTATCATACAAAGCCTATAGATATAATTATTACCCTCCATATCCAGCGGGGGGTTTCATGTTGATTTCTTATCCCATGGCGAGAACTCTCAACAAACTGATGCCATTCTTGAAATACAATTCAATTGATGATGTCGTTATCGGAATTCTCATGTTCAAATTAAATATTTATCCAAATCATTTAAGAAATATCCACATGTATAAACCAAATCCTATTCCAAAGAATTTATTGGCTTGTCATAAATTATCTTCGAATTTACTGAATTTTTGGGAAAAAAATCAATATCAGAAAAAATGTATAAAAAAGTAGAACTTTTATTTAAATATCGATTTTATTTTATGTGAAATTCAATCTATTTTTCGTTTTTGAAAATCCGCTACAATTTTATTCAAATCTATTTTTTTGTGAAATTAGAGATTTATTTTGATTCTAAGTACAAATATAACTTAAATTGGTAAAAAAATAATTATTTTGTAATAATATATAGACATATATATAATGATTTCAAACATTCCGTGGACATTTACCGTCTTGTGAAATCCATTTTTCCAAAATATATTTTATCTCCCTGTTTAAAGTTCAATTTGTAAAATATTATTCATTAAACAATAAAAATTAATAAATTTTCACAAATTCGATGGCGTAGCGAAGAGTAGCAAATCTAAAAAATTATTTGGAGCCTAACTTTTTTATTTCAAATTATTTTTTTATTTGTAAAATTTTTCAATTCCGATTATATAATAAATATTAGAGACCTTAGTCGTATGCTACAAAGAAAGTAAAATAAATTATGCTATAAATATAAAATTTTATTATTTTAAAATATTTATTTCTTGTATAAAAATATTCTTTATTTTTTCATTAGCTTGCTCAAATAATTTCGTAATATATTTTATTCATTCAAAATCTTTAGTTGCCAAAGGGGATCAAAATAGTATTTTTTGTCAGTCTAAAATTTGTAGTTAAATGAGTTTGACTCATCGCGAGTTATGAATATGGCTCATTGATCTGATCAGGAATAAGTCAGGCTAAAAGATGATGTGTCACACTCTTAATTCTTAATCATTGCCTCTATTCTACAATATCTCTGTCCTACGTTTTTCTTAATTTGAGTGGAATTTTTATTGAGATGCTGGGGTTGTTTAGAGTGGTGTAACAGGAGATGAAAGTGTATGGAGAATTGAAAACGTATCAATAAATATTTGATATATTTACAACTAATAAATTCAAAAAATTAAATAAAAATTAACATATTCAGAGGGAAACAGGTATGTACGAATAGCAAATGAGGATACGAAAACAAGAATGCTTATATAAACTCAATGTGTGGTCCTTAGTAAAATAAATTCAATAAACAAAAATTAATGAATAATTTGATTGTTTTATGAGAATAGAAGCCAATATAAAAAGAAGCGATCAGTTCAAAAATTGGCAGTTGGTGGAAGAATAAATTCAGAGTGGTGGGTTTCCAGATGACAAATTTGCTGGTGTACTGGGTGTAATTAATTTGTTTAAATCTGTGCAAAGCTTATTCAAACCTATTTCTGTCTATCAAAATACCTTCTTTTCCTAGGGTCTATACTGTCTCACCCAGACGCCCCACAATTTTAATCCTACCACTACATACCCATGAGCAAGCTCATGTTGGTACTGTATATAGCAGCTGAAAATTCATGAGCAGGTGAGCTCTATTTCTAGAACTACTCATGATATTTTCACTTTCGGGTTCCTGACTGCCGATGGAAGGTCTTACGTCTCTTTCTATCTATACGCTTGTTCATACTCATCTATTTCTACAATTCCTATATCAATTTGTCATCATTACTGTTTATTTATTAAAATACTTTTCAAAATGTGGGCAGCGTTCCGCCCTTATTTTATGGAAAATTCCTTGTTTCATACAAACGTATGCCTATAGTAAATTGAAATGAATGCATTATTATAAGGTCATTATTTTAGTCCAACAACTCATATTTGCTTTCCTATGGTCGCCACAGTTACCACTATTCGTAAATCTCTATATTATCATTTCACAGATCTATGCCAAAATGTATCATTTTATTTTAATTTTCCACCACGATGATTATCAAACAATGTACGTGATTTAACCCTACTTTATACTTTCGTTGACCTAAATTTCTATCACTAGTCGTACCCTTGATAATATAATAAACGGCAGGAGTTAAATTAAAAATTCAATTTTCCTACTTAAACATTTACACAAATGTTATCCCCTTAATTATGGTGATCTTCCCGCAGTTTACCCTCTTACCGCTCCGACCAACATCACAATGGCCGCCACGGTGAATTACGACGGAGTCCTACCCCGCGATCAGTGTAACGAGACCTGGCCGGACTAGGCAGACACCGAAGGGTGGTTATCGACAAGGCAGCACATCAACATTCCACAAAACTAACTGTGGAAATTGAATACTGCCCTTCCACTTTCCACAAACTAATGTATATAAAATGAATATAAATAAGTTAGAGGGAATCTGTCGAGCGATGCCAAAAGACATCGCGGCCATCCAGAATAAGTTAAATTAAATAAAACATTAACTTAGAAAAATATATTTCTACAAAAAACAATACTTACAATCAGTCAAGCATCCAAATTTGAAAAATTGTCATACGTTGGCATAAAAATTGACTAAACAATTGTCTCAAACAAATTGTCTCAACAACTGACTAAAAATTTTGTGTCTACAAAATTTTCTAAAAGTCTAACAAAAATTGTCTGTCGACAAAATGTCTAACAGTTGCTGGGCACTGATGGGTCCTTAAAATAGTTTTGAACTGCCTAAGGGTTACTATCCCCACCTAACGCCTGCATAAGAATTTGAACCGCTAGTCACCCGTCATAAATGACGTTGGTACTGTGAACTAGTGGGTGGAAGGTTAGCAAAAGGTGAGCTCCTTCTCAAGAACTGCTAATGCCCTAACCCCCTCGGGTCCATGAGCTGTCGTAGAAGACTTCATGCTCTTACTTAATCGGTACTTTTCTTACTCATCTATCTATCTAATTACTAATCTATCTAATCATTACATCACTCTGTTTCCCCATATTCAACAACTTCAACTCCATCTACATGTCCACAACAAATTCAACAATAAGTTAACAAGTTATATTAAAATAAATAAACAATTAACATCTATAAATTACATGATTAATAAGTTATTCACATCTATTAATTAAGTCAAATTAAGTGCATGGTCACATAAATTAAAACCCATTGGCATCTAAGATATGCCCCAATAGGCGAGCGCGATTTAATCTGAACTGCCGCTCCCTCTCTCTTTTATTTGGCCGGTTTTTCTTGCGGTTTCTTTTGGCAACTCCTCCGACGCATGTGAGGAACCTGCTATTACGGGTCTTGCACCATCATCTTTTCCGGTAATGTTTCTTAACACTATAGCTTCCTGTTCTTCAGAGAGTGAAACGCCACTAAGTATGAGGCCTGTACGTATGTTGTCCTTGAGCTTCCATTCGTTCACTTGCTTTTCAAGCTCCTGGGCCTTCTGTTCGGCCGACCGCAGGGCTTCATTCTTCTGCTCCAACTGTACCTTAAGGGTGTCGACCTCGGCTTTCAACCGGGTTGCTGCCTCGGGGTGTAACCATGTCTGCTCCATGTAGCGGCACTTCCGAACCATGGCCTCTGCCCTCTGAGTTTGTACTATTGCGGTTTGATGGTAACCGGCTATGTCTCTTCGGAATTGCTCTAGTGTTTTCCTATGTGGATCCACTAAACAAAATTAATTTTTAACTTCGTTTTTATTATTCTCTATTTCATGCACAATAAGTATTAATGTAGTAATATATTGTAATCCTTTTTAACACAACAAACAATTATGTCATCTGGATGGGGGAAGGATGGGTATGTCCTTTTCTACTTATATGTCTTAACGGCCTCTATCAGTTTCTTATGATCAATTAATTATAACAGGCATTAGCAACGATGATGTTGACAATACTTGTGATAACCAAGGGTAGGTACATAATTCATTATATTATCAACATTATAATAACAATACGAAATTTATATTTTTCTATTTAAAAAAAACCAATTTACCAAATTTAAATTTATTAACTTCAAATATAAAAATTTCTAATTTAAATTACCCTAAAATGATTTACAAACTTTTTATTGTAAAATGATATTAAAAATTATTTCTCCAACAATTTAAATTTTATTATTTTGTTTCGACACATTAAAGCAATTCAACTTTTGCTTTTCACTCGTTGCCACAGCAACGAGTCAACAATCGGAAAATTCCTAAGGTTATAATTTTTGTATCTTTTTATTATTATTTTAGCTAATTTAGGTTCCCCACCGAAATCAAAGCTTCCGCGATGGTCCATTTTAGCTCCCCCACATTCTCTCGGGTATGATCTTAAGTTTAATCTATTTTATTTATCATTAAGATTATAGAACGCCCCGAAATGACCCGCAACGGAAACTCCGAAAACTGTAATTTATTTATGGGAAAATTTTTTCCGTTATTTTTGATGGTAATTTTGTAAATAAATAAAACTTGTTTGTTATGATTCTTGGTTAAATTGAATGTTGGTAAAAATTTTTACGTTTGGTGGGTTACAGGGGTTTGCTAGTTATCTATCTTTATTGTTGCCCTAGTAACGCCATACAAAATATTACTCTGACTACCACTCGACACCCGTTGCTAGGCAACGTTGGAAATGTGCTCGAGCGGGTGGATTGTCCGCAAAAAGTGAGTGCTATTGCTAATACTATAATTGCTCGGACAACCCGTGGGTCCAACGAGCCGTCGTTAGAAGACATGTGCTCGATTTTTTGTAATTGGTCCCATTTATGTCGGGTATTTATTAGAGTCTAGTAAATTACGGGAATTCTATCATGATTTTCTGGATCCTCTCACGTGAGTTAATAAAATCAAACTACAAGATATATTTTATCTAGGAGTTACAATTGTTCGTAAATTTTGATTTGGATTAGGTTAGTAATTTGGCGGCACAACGCCTAGCTCTCTCTTTGCGTCCGGGACGGGAGTAGGTGTTTACGGTTGCTGAAGGATTCGGGACCGAAGTTGAAGCAGCTACCGACTCCCGGTAAGCTAACTGAGCCGGTGCGAATACGAGCGGATAGGTAACGGCCGCTCCTTCCTGACTGGCTGATAGGGCGACCTCCAGTCCTCGTATTTGCGTGCGTAAACTCTGATTGATTTGTTTTTCTTCGGCCCATCCTTTCTGAGCAGCTGTGAGCCTCTGGTATAAGGGTTTGACCTTTGCTGGATCTATCCAGGTGGCTCGAATTTGATGTACCTCTCGCGTTAGTTGAATTATCTGATCGTATAGGTTCTTGTTATTTCTTCGGGCCATGGCTAGTCCTATTCTCAGGGTTTGTGGGGAATCCATGTCTGGAATTGATAATGTCAAAACAATAATTATCACCACAGAAGTAACTAGTTAAACAAAACTTCCTTAATGAATTGTTACTATATCAACCAAAATAAAACGAGATTAATGTTTATTCGAACAAAATTTTTATTTTACTAACAAGTTTCAAACTAAATGGAGATCACAATGTTACTCTCATGTGTCCGTGAAGCCTCTTGCTACCCATTCCTCGGGGGAGCAGTTTGGGATGATCATTACCGGCCTCCTGAGGTTTCGACCTCGGTGAGTTCCCGTCATCGGCGCATCCTTTTCTTTCTCGGCGTCTCCATACAGGGATCCGCGTGGCCGTGGGTGGTAATAAGTAGCGGCAATCCGGCCGGCTTCGAGGTCCTCCTCAATGTTTGCCAAACATTGACGGGCTCGAGCTACTCGTAGGTCCACTTGTTGCTGGTGTTCGAGAAGGTCGTCAAGTAGACATCGCGCATGGGCGTAGATCTCTGTCGTGGGGTGCCATTCTTCCCAGAACGGTTCTGGTACCTCGGAAGTTCGGTCGAGATGCTCTGATCTGTTGTTGATGCGTTGGAAGTTGGATGGGAATTTAGAGTGCCAGTAGAGTTTCCAGGCTTCTCTCCATCGGTCGGCGAATTGCATTGGGATGAGATCAGGGTCTGCATTTCCTGTGGGTTCAGGATCAGTTGTGGGTCTTCCGCCAGTTGGGCTGTTCGCAATGGTTCTCTTTTTATGATTACGTTGTCGATACATTGGTGAGATCGATTTTACTGAAATTAGGTGAACGTTTAGATACTGTTTATACTGTTTTAATATAAGTACATTATTTAGCTAATCGCGCATCATTCGCCACTCAGTGGAAACGTGAACATTGTTTAATTTATTTTAGCGATTTTAATCAAAATTTTTATAATTTAGTCGATCGTCGACCTTATGATCTGAACGGATGTATCAAGGTTCAGGTTCCACTTTATATTTGCATGATTATTATGGAAAAATAATCGATGGTTCGAGATATCTCGACTTTGGACGCGTGTCTCTATGGCTGGTGAATTTGTTTATTCGTAAGTTTCCGGTCAGCATAAATTTTCATTTTAATTTGTTTATTATTTCTAGGTTACATTTTTCGGAATTGATGTCGAAATTTTAGAGAAAATACTATGATTCAAGATGATGATGTCGACCCTCCGTACGGTTTCCTATTCACCAGTGAGCTAGTTTCATTTGAGCTTTATCTTCTCGGGTTACCGATAGTATTTTTCAGGTAAAGTTAGATTTATCGTTCAACAAAAAAAATAAGGTAGAACTCTGGATGTCGCTGGGTGGATTACTTTCTGTCTCAGATGTATAAAGGAATAATTCACTCTCTTTGGATCGGATGAAGGCTCTCTCTCGTTGAACTCAGCATGCCAACTTATTATTCATTTGCACGTTTTCGGGATGACTAACTTTAAATCTGATGGATTTGCACCTCTGATTCTCATCTAATTTGACTTTTATATACTTTCTCCTTTTGGAATTATTAATTCGACTATTATTCGCTCATTTTTCATGATTTATTGGTGTTTGTAAGTTTTAATTTTCATGGGTGATTTTACGTGTTAAACTTCTAAATTTTATTCGGTGAAAAATCCTAATTAATATTGAGAATTATAACTTATAATTTTGCACGCTAACACTATTAATGGGTAGTTGTTTTTAACACTCAAATAGTATTGAAACATCATTACTAATAATAGGGTTTGCAATCAATTTACAAATCACATAATGTGAATTTAATTTTTATAATTGAGTATTAATAACAACGTCAATACATGAATGGGAATTGGTGATAGTAACGTGTGATAAAGGTCTATAAGTGATAATGAGGTTTGATAATTAATCGCATAAGTTTGGAGTTTATGGTTTTTAAAGATAAGTTTAAATAGTGCAATTTCCATTTAGTATTCTAAAGCTTTACAATTAATTACCTAAAAAGCGGTTTATAGTTAATAATGCGATTTGACAAGTAATAATATCAATTTACTAATACAGAAATATATTAATGCTCAACAATATGAATGAATAGTACGACGTTATCGTTATGAGAGATTTACAATTAATTATTAACAAAATTTTCCTACTAATACTATGAATTTATGATTGCTAAAGGATTTACGATTATTAATATGAATGTAGTATTAGTGAAAGGGTTTATAATGATGTAAGTTTACAGTTAACAATATGAATTTATCAATAAAACTTTACTATTTACTATTATTAACAAGATTGATAGTGAATTATATGAATAGAAAGTTCATAATATGAGTTCATCATTAACCAAAGATGTATGGTTAATGGTATGAGTTATCGACATGCATTAAATAATAAAAATTTACTGTAGACAATCTGAAATCATGATTGATATTATGAACCTTTAATTTTTACTTTGGGATAGATAATGTAGATTAATAGCATATAACAACGATTTCATTTTTATTTAGCTTCCCGTCACCTTCCTTTAATTGACCTTAGGCGCATTTTATGTTTATATTACAGTTAATGAGTGCCCACTGGACTACTCGGTGTGAAGATTTTGAGCCGTGTGTAATATAAATTAAGTCGATTTTACAGAAATGAGAAACGAGGAAGCAGCTCAATACTTCTTCCTTATTTCTCGTTTCATCTATACGGTGATATTGGCGTTACGACCCCTGCGTTCCGCACGCTAGGTACTCACGGGTACATATCATTGGCGATTTTCCACGCACTTACATGAATCTGCACTATGTCGATTTTACTATCTTGTAATATGTGTTGGCTGTGGGCCGGAAAAATTTCGACAGTTTAATTTATGAAGTATATATATAAAACAATTTATGCATAATAATATTTATTAGTTATAAACAAAAATAACATGTTACCATTCCTTGCCAATCCATAAAATATCATAAATTTTCATATCATAAAATAAACCAAAATACCTCTCTCCCCACGCCGACGTCCAAGCAGAGCTCCATTGAGTTGCAAGGATGTGACGTGGAAAGAGGGTGCCAACATAAATATTTCTCACCTAAAAATTCTGAAAGTAAAATTCTTAAATAGAACTGAACAATTTCAAAATAGTTTTAAAACTGGTCACAATGGTTTTCAAAATGGTTTTGTTTCGAAAAACGGTTTTGAAAAATGGTTTTTGGTTAAGTTAAATGTGAAAATGGATCAGTATATATACCTAATTTTCTCGCATGTTAAATTTGATGCAGTAAAACAAAATTCGACCTTGTTATTTTCTAGCAAATTCTATTCTTTAATTTTGTTATTTTTTGATTTATTTTTATAATTTTTTTATTTAGAATTTTTATTGAATTATTACTAATTCAAATTTTCCGATTTAATTTTCACTTTAATGAACTTTTATTGATTTTTCCAATTTTGTCGAATTTGTTGTGTTTTCTTGTTATATTTGTGTAGGTATCGTGCGAATCTTGGTGCATTTTGTTATTATTTTAATTTATTTTTATGTTTATTATTTTATATTTAATTCTCCTTTTTTCTCATATTTTATAGGGTTTAATTGATGTTTCCAGGTTTATTTAAATTTGCATGTTATGTTTGCATGTGTGTTACTGATCCATTAAAACATTTCTCAAGGCCGTTTACGTTCTGGCCCAACATGTTGGTAATTAATCTCAAAATAATAATATTAATAGATTAATAATAATAATGTTAACGATAGGTTGTCAATAATTTTGATAACAATGATAGTAATAATAATAATAATTTGGTGCTTAATCCAAATGATAATAATAATAATAACAATAATAATATTATTTCTGCAATAACAATCCCTGTAGCATGTATAATATGCATAATAATAATAATAATATTTTAATAATAATAATAATAATAATAATATGATTCCTGACGACAGGAATAACAATGTTGTAATAATAATAATAATAATTACAATAACAGTAGTATTTTAATAATAGTAATACTAGAAGTATACTGGGCAATTTATAGCAACTAATGATACTATATAGTTTGAGGGATAACAATGATGTGTTAATAATATTAATAATAATAATGATAATATTATTTTAGTAATTATAATAATAATAATAATAATATGAAAATATTACTATTAATGATAATAAGATTAATAATAATAATAATAATATTAATAATATTAATAATAATAATAATAATAATATTATTATTTTAATAATAATAATAATAATAACATTAATAATGATAATAATATTTCAACAACAACAACAACAATAATAATAATAATAATAATAATGATAATATTGCTCCGTAATTAATAATGATTTTAGCAATAAAAATGGTAAGGAAATAATAATACTAATAATATTATGAGTAGTTGATAACTTTAATAATAAAATGGGTGGGTTCAAATATATAACCGAAATAATAAGATCATGTAACCGACAGTAATAACAATGATAAAATTTTATTAATAATAACAATAGGGTTATAAAATAATATATTTAATAGTGATAATAATTATTAAAAATAAATGAAATTAATAATAATATTTTTAACGATAATAATAATAAATATGAGAGATACGTTAATAGTTGTTTTGCAGATTATGAGACGTGGATTCGATTTTATGAAATGAACGGCGTTCAATGTCTAGGTAACGAGTAACGTACAGTCCTTTGGGTAACATTCACAATCGATTTTAACACGTAAATTTGATACGAAAATCTGATCTGTGGCCGATTTAACTTCCTAATGTGATTAGTCGCGAATTTTAATGAGCTATATAATACTTTTATACTGGAATAAAATTTGTTGATCACACCAAAAAATTCTTTCTGATTCTTCTATATGCTAGTCTGTGTATTTTTCATTTGTTGTGTTATAAACTTTATATTTAACCTTTCCCAGGACCTCAACACTACTCTTTCGAGGGTCGGGCGATATGATTTAGGAAGGGGAGAATACTGGGCAGGCCTGGTTACTACCGGCACCGCGGCTTCCCCACTAACGACCGGTTCGATCCGGGGTATCGTAAAAACAATTTCATTTTATTATCTTGCTTGCATTTAAGTCTATCTGATAATTTAATAGCATAAAAATTAGTTTAAATAATTTAGAATTAAATCGTCATGATGGAGGTTAGGTGATAAATAGGTCAATTGACTATGATGGGCAAACAAAAATATATAGAAAACATATTTTCCAAATAATTTTTATTCCCAATCATAACAATAAACAATAAAAAAATTTTAAAAAAAATATAATTCACACATAGCTTATCAATAAAATACAAAATAAATAATGGCTCACTTCAGAGATAATAGTAATTTGTTTATAAAATAAAAATGCATTAAATTTTGCTCAGCCAGCATCGCCTTTTATATCATGATTGTTTGTGTGTGTGTTTTGATGCAGTAAAACAAAGAATTTCTCGAATATTCCAAAATTAATAAAATTTTTATTCTTTTTGATTTAAATTTAAATTTTTACATTTTATGACTCAAAATTTTTATTAAATTTTTATTTATTTTATTTTTCCTTAAATTTCCGTTTTTAAGTAATTTTAAATTTTCTGCTCAAAACCACACAGGCGTTATCATGCTGGCTAAACAAAAGTAAAAGAAAAGGGGTTTTTATCAGTTTTTGCCCAACACAGTCTAAAAATTATGAAAATGACTGCTGTATATATAGTGTTTTCATGCCTGGGTGCGACCAATCAGAGTATTTTGAGCCTTTTTCGGCTATTTTTCGGGGGGTTTATTGCTTTAATTTTATTTTAAATATTTTATTTTTCTCTATTTTTTGATATTATTTTCTAAATTTTCGTAAATTTTTATTTTTTATTATTTAACCATTCTTTATGATTGTTTCTCTTTTTACCCTTTGATATTTAAATTTTTGGTCGCCGCTTCCGCCTATGTAATTTCTAAACCTTCTTTTGCAAGGTTTTGGTGGTTTTATATTGGTGGGTTACAGGGTTTCGTGATTTGTTTATCTTTATTGTTGCCCTAGTAACGCCATACAAAATTTTACTCTGACTACCACTCGACACCCGTTGCTAGGGCAACGTTAGAAATGTGCTCGAGCGGGTGGATTGTCCGCAAAAAGTGAGTGCTATCGCTAATACTATAATTGCTCGGACAACCCGTGGGTCAAACGAGCCGTCGTTAGAAGACATATGCTCGATTTTTTGTAATTGGTCCCCTTATGTCATGTATTTATCATTAGAGTCTAATAAATTACAGGAATTCTATCATGATCTTCTGGATCCTCTTACATGAGTTAACAAAATCAAACTACAAAATATATATTATCCATGAGTTACAATGTTTGTAAATTTGATTTGGATTGGGTTAGCAATTTGGCGGCACGACGCCTAGTTCTTTCCTTGCGTCCTGGACGAGAAGGGGTATTTATGGTTGTTGCAGGGTTCGAGACCGAAGTTGAAGCAGCTGCCGACTCCCGATAGGCCAACTGAGCCGGTGCGAATACGAGCGGATATGTAACAGCCGCTCCCTCTTGACTGGCTGACAGGGCAACCTCCAGTCCACGTATTTGCGTACGTAAACTCTGATTTATTTGTTTTGCTTCTGCCCATCCTCTCTGAGCAGCTGTGAGTCTCTGATAAACGGGTTTGATATTTGCTGGATCTATCCAGGAGTCTCGAATTTGGTGTACCTCTCGAGTTAGTTGGATTATCTGATCGTATAGGGTCTTGTTGTTTTGTCGTGCTACGTCTAGTTCTACTCTCAGGGTTTGTAGGGGATCCATGTCTGGAATTGATAACATCAAAACAATAGTTATTACCATAGAATTAACTAATTAAACAAAATTTTCTTAACGAATTGTTACAACACCAAAAAAAAACGAAATTAATGTCTACTCGAACAAAATCTTTATTTTAGTAACAAATTTTAAACTAAATGGGATTCACAATGTTAATATCATGTGTCCCTGAAGCCTCTTGCTACCCATTCCTCTGGGGGAGCAGTTTGGAATGATCATTACCGGCCTTTTGGTATTCCGAACCCGGTGGGACCCCGTCATCTGCGAGTCCTTCCTGTGCACGCCCGTCTCTTTCCCGGTGTCTCCGTATAGGGATCCGCGTGGCCGTGGGTGATAATAGGTAGTGGCAATCCGGTCGGTTTCGAGGTCCTCCTCAATGTTTGCCAAACATTGGCGGGCCCGGGCCACTCGTAGGTCTACTTGTCGTTGATGATCGAGGAGATCATCGAGTAGGAGCCGTGCGTGTGTGTAGATTTCTGCCGTGGGGTGCCACTCTTCCCAGAACGGTTCCGGTACTTCGGGAGTTTGGTGGGGGTCTACTGATCGGCCATTAGTTCGTTGGAATTCGAGGGGGGGATGACTCGCGACGTCTAGAGTGCCAGTAAAGCTTCCAGGCTTCTCTCCATCGGTCGGCAAGTTGCATGGGAATGAGATCTGGGTCTGAACTTCCTGAATAAGAATCATAATTAATATAATCCCTTTAGGACGTTATATCGGTGATGTATGTATTTGTTCTATTCCGAACGAAATTTAAAAGGACTTTGTTACATTCTACAAGAAAAATTTCCTACATTTGGTATTCTCCCATCTATGAGTGGTGGAAGCTAACATCTAAAGATTATACTATTACTTCAGTGCCACGGAGAAGAATTTCCAATAACCTAACATAGAGAATTATCATCCTAGAATTCGATTATGAAATTTAATATAGAGTTTCGACAGTAAGTCCGATACTACATCGTTCACCAAATGTGGCAATATTATTATGTTATAAAAACAAAACATTAATTTTAATACGGGGAAACCATCATCATTTATATACAAAATCGTTACCTAGGTGTTGTGGGTCGGGATCAGCTGTCGATCTTTCGCCAGTTGGGCTGTTCGAAATAGTTCTCTTTCTATAATTTCGTTGGCGGTACATTGGTAATATTAATTCACTGATATCGGCGAGGGTTTATATACTATTGATTGCATTTACTCATTTTCTCTGTACTGCCTTAATATAATCATATTATTTAAATGATCGTGCACTATTCGCTTCTCGGCAAAAGGGTTGACATTGTTTAATTAAGTTTGGAATTAGATTTTTGTTTACATAATTTATTCATACCAATAACTCGATCTCCGACTTTGTGGACTGAACGGATGTATCAATGTCCAGGTTCAATTTGTATTAACATATCTATCATGGAAAATAGTCGGCGATTCAAGATGATTTAACTTTGGACGCGTGTCTCCATGGTTGATAAATTAATCAATTTACAGTTGTTTTTTCGTAAGTTTCCGGTCAGCGTAAATTATCATTTTAACTGGTTTACTTTTCAGATTAAATCTTACTGAATCGATGTCGAGTTTTCGGAGAAACATAATGGTTCGAGATGTTGATGATGATGTTGACCATCCGTACGGTTTCCTATTAACCAGTAAGTTAGTTTTATGTGAGATTTATGTTATCTGGTTACTGAGATTTTCTTTCAGGAAAATTATGTTTATCGATCGGCGAAAATGGAAATCTTGATGTCGCTAAGTTGATTTCATTCCATTCTATCTCAGATTTATCGTGGAAAGGAATAACTCACTCTCTTCAAATAGCACGGCATTACTCGGACGAAGGCTCTCCCTCGTTGGATTCAGTACGTTAACCTATTAGGAGTACATCGTTATGCATTCATATGTTATTCGTGATTCCTAACTTGATATTAGATGGATTTGTGCATCTTATTCTCGTCAATTTGATTTTCATGTACTTCCTGCTTTTAGGGTTGGAACTATGAATTCGAATATTATTCGTTTATGTTTTATGATTCTTTGATTTTTGTAAGTTTTGATTTTTACGGGTGATTTTGTGAGTTAACTTCCTAATTTTTTATTTGCTAAGTGAAAAGTCTCTAATTATACTTTATATTTTGCATGACAATAATATTAATTTGTAGTTTTTATTAAACGTTTCGACAATATTAACACAACATGAATAATGATAGGGGCTTAATTTATGAATCGTATACTTGATCGTATAATATGAATCTATAGTTAATAATTGAGAGTTAATGGTAACTTTAATATATGAATTGAAATTGATGGTAGGAACTTGTAGTAAAGGTTTATAAGTGACAATGATATTTTATAATTAATAACATGAATTTGAAATTTACGATTACAAAGATGAGTTTAAATAATGCAATTTTTCACTTAGTATTATAAAGATTTATAATTAATTATTAACAAAAACTTTTCAATTAAGGATATGAATTTACTATTACCAAAAGGATTTACAATTATTAATACGAATGTATCGTTAATGAAAGGGTTTACAATCAATAATATGGATCTATAGTTAACAATATGAGTTTATCATTAATAAAAGATTTACCATTAGGAATATGAGTTTACTATTACTAAAGGGATTTATAATGAATTATGTGAAATCTAAAGTTAATAACACGAGTTTATCATTAACAAAAGATGTACCATTAACGGTATGAATTAGTAATATGAATTTAATAATAAAGATTTACTATAGATAATCTGAATTCATGATCAATATTGTGAATTTACAACATAAATTTAGGATGCATAGCATAGATTGATATCATGAGTTTATAGTAAATAGCAACGACTTCATTTTTTATTTAATTTCCCGTCACCTTCCCTTAATTGACCTTAGACGCATATTATGTTTATATTATAGTTAATGAGCGCCCACTGGACTACTCGGTGTGATGATTTTGAGCCGTGTGTAACATAAATTAAGTCGATTTTGCAGAAATGAGAAACGAGGAAACAGCCAAAAGACCCCTTCCTTATTTCTCGTTTCTTCTATATGGAACAATATTGACGTTACGACCCCTGCGTTCCGCACGCTGGGTCTTCACGGGTACATATCATCGGCGATTTTCCACGCACTTACATGAATCTGTACTATGTAGATTTTGCTATCTTGCAATATGTGTTGGCTGTGGGCCGGAAAAATTTCGACAGATTTAATTTTAGTTTATCAAATATATAAAACAATTTATTAATATTATAAAAATCTATTATTAAAAACAATATACAAAATTACTTGCAACCAATACATTCATAAAAGCATAAAAAATACATCTCTCCCCACGCCGACATCCAAGCAGAGCTCTACCGAGGTTGCGAGGATGTGACGTGGAGAGAGAGCTCCAAATAAAACTATTTCTCACCTAAAATTGATCTGGCAAATAGATTTAAAATAACTAATATTCAAAATCAATTAAAATGATTCAAATGGTTTTCGTTTGAAAAACGGTGTAATTTAATGTGAAAATGGATCAGTATTTATACCTATTTTCTGTCCCTAACCTCGCATGTTAAATTTGATGCAGTAAAACAAAATTCGACCTTGTTATTTTCTAGTGAATTCTATTCTTTAATTTTATTATTTTTCGATTTATTTTAATAATTTTTTATTCAGAATTTTTATTGAATTATTACTAATTCAAATCTTTTGATTTAAGTTTCGTTTTCATGAACTTTTATTAATTTTTCAATTTTGTCGAATTTGTTGTGTTTTCGTGTTACGTTTGTGTTGGTATCGTGCGGATCTTGGTGCGTTTTGTTATTATTTTAATTTATTTTTATGTTTATTATTTTATATTTAATTCTCTTTTTTCTCATATTTGATAGGGTTTAATTGATGTTTCAATAGGTTTATTTAAATTTGCATGTTATATTTGCATGTGTGTTACCGATCCATTTAAACATTTCTCAAGGCCGTTTGTGTTCTGGCCCAACAATATTTTGGTTTTGTGTTTCTTTCTGCATCTGTTGGCTTTTCAATGATTTTAATTAATATTTGTTTTTATTTAATTTTGTTATGTTTTTATTTTGTTTTATTTAATATGTTTTATTATATTTTTGATTTCTGCTTGCGGTACGTGCTTATGTTACAGCAGCCATATTGATAATTTCCAAACCGAATTAATTATTTTGTTTTAATTTACCCAATTTTGTCATTTTTATTTAAATTATGGCTTATAGCCCAACAAATTAAAAAAAATGTATTACCCAGGCAACTCCATACAGATATTTTTGCTTACCTCTCGGTACTTTTTACTAAGTAACGTTAAAACCAAGTCACCAGAATGGATATATATTCTATTCCGGTCCCACATGAAATTTTAGATTAAATGAATGAAGTACAAAAGAAGTAGGTAGATGTGAGCCATCCAGCACAGAGCGTTCTGATTGGCTGACGGAAAATTATGACTCATCGTGTAGAGGGTTAGTCAGGGGCCACGTAGATAAGTTGCGTGTGTGTATATGAGTCTTTGTTCTACAGTGGTTCAAATAGGCCATGTCAGGGCAAAAGCATGACTCATATATATATATATATTTCAAACTCAAAACAAAGACATACCCTCCTGGAGTAAAATTTTTATGACTCATACCTTTTCGAAAATTAAAACAAATCCAAAACAGATACCCCACCAGGGGTATAATTTTTTATGACTCATACTTTTTTCGAAAATTTTTTCTACCACAAATACTGATTGGAACAAATTTACTCTATATTATGAGAATGTGTAACGGTCCTCCTTAAGATCATAAATATTGATTGTATAAAAAATTAATAAAACATTTATTTAAACAGATAAATAGCCAATAGCGCCCAACAAGCATTGATAATACGCACAATTTAGATGATTTCCATATATACAGTGAATGTTTTCTGGGATATTCCGAAGAGTTTTGAAATGATACTTTATTAATCGTAAATTCGGGAAGCTTTTCTTTAATTTTTGATACTTTCTTTCATTGGTAAAAAAAAATATTTTCATTTTTCATTGTTTTCAAATATTCTTCATGAATTTTCGAATTAATGTAAACACAATGTATAGGTTCTAAAATATTATTCACATCCATAATATATAATTCTCTAATATTATCAAATCGAATATCAATGAAATAATAAATCATTTTTACAAAACATATATTTAATTGCAATGTTTATACATTATCCAAGCAAGACAATGTTGACTACAAGTAATAGTTAACAGGTATTATCTTTTCATGTTATCTTGTTAGTTTTATGTAAATTTCATGCTGATCTTGGTGCATATCTGTTATTGTTTTGATTTATTTTTAAGTTTTCGATTTTATTTTTAATTGTGTTTTTTCTCGTATTTTAATGTTGTTTATTTGGTGTTTATGGGTCTGATTTTAAATCTGCATGTTATATTTGAGTGCTATTTCCAATTCACTTAAGCAAAATGCAGTGCTGGCCCAACACGCATATGAACATTAACACTAGGAAAAAATATTTAGGTTGATCTATGATATCAAGTTGTAATGATGAACACATGGTAAATAATTTTGAGCCCTTAATTCATTTTTTCCTATCATCGACACTATCATAACCCATAGGATTAAAACATGAATTTTTAGTATCGATATTATAAATTAAAAGTTTCAATTATAGCTTTGTGAATATATGTATTGTTTCCACTCTCAATCTTGATATTATTAAAACAAAGAATTTCATCCATAAAAAGCGTATGAAACAAAAAATTATTCGGTATTACACCTGAAGCTTCAGTCAATACTGTTCTATCTTTATCTACAACCTTAATCTGAACAGTCAATAAAGTATCGTTCAAATTCAAATATTCCGTTTGAGAACCATTGATATAAAATTCAACATCATTTCTACTATCAGTAAGACAATTCATAGGAAATACTTCTTCAAAATTCACATACTCAATTACAGCCTGAGGTGATGGATGGTCAAATTTGCACAATTCAGATTTACCACAAATCAGTTTTCAAATATAGTCCCATGTCCTTTTATTTGTTTGTTTATATGCAATGAGCGATGTTTTTTACTTTTTGGAGCAGGGGTAGGATCCTTTGTGAACATACCCGGTAAAACTTTCCTTAGCTCAGCCATTGCATTTGTTTTAAGAGATGACAATATTTTCTGTTCATTCATTATCATATCTTTAGCAGTTTTCATACCAAAACTACCAAGACGTTTAAAAATCCGGAGTGCAAATCTACTAATTGTTCTCAACCAGCCCGAACCATATTTTTTCCCGATAAAATATGGCAAATCGTCGCCTGTTTGGTTATCACTATACATAAAATTATTTCGTTATTAGCCATCTATTTTACGAAAATGTAGGATCAAACGAGTTTTTCTATGTTTTGGAAAGTTTATTAATTTCCCGCTATCATCACGAACATTTATTACTATATTGTTTATACAAAATGTCGATATTGGTATGTACATAGAATTCTCAATATTTATATTAACAACATCATCCTGGTCATGTTTATCGACCCAAACGGATTTTTATAGAGGAACACATATATCACCAAAAATTATAGGATCGATGATGTTAGTATATATGAACATTTGTTGATGAAGTTTAATTATTTTTGGTTTGCGTACACCAATATCACTTGTCCGATATGCTTGTCTTTATAATCCCAATGTATTAACCAAGTTTTTATCAAATGTAATTTCACAAATATTATCTTTCAGACCGAATTTGAATAATCCATCTTTAACAATTTCAAGAATTTTAAATATATGTAAACTAATGTTGGAAATATATTTATGTAACTCGTCAAGTGTTTCAATATTTAAATCATTAGTAAACCTAAATGCCTCTTCAACTTCATTAATATATGATACCGATATTTTGATTTCTTCTGTCATAACACTGTTTTCTTCAAAAGCATTGAAACGTAATAGGTATTTTTTCCCAGTAACAACAATGTTAAGCTTATCACTACCCATTTGTTTGGCATCACTTATATTTTCAAATATTATTGTAAATGGAGAAAAATTACAACTAATATTTATAAAATGGGAATATGTTGTACATAAATTTAAAATCTTGCAAATCAACTTCCCAATTGTCATGTAAATTAATTGGATTTTGAAGATTGACCATGAATTTACTTGCTTGATTTTCGGGATGTTGAACAACTATTGTTCGGTAAAATAATATAGAAATTCACTTTATTAGATCTTTTGATGATATCCATTTAGTGTTTTGATATCCATGCCACTTGACATAGTATTGTTTATTCTTACCAAACTTTTTCGTTTTCAATATTTTTTCAATTCGAAATACAATGGGTGGTGGAATAACTTCTAATTCCTGCTCATAAATTTACCCTGTACTTCATTATTATCATAGTCTTTAATAACATACATTACAGGATTCTGTTTTGTATTAATTTTTGAAATGAAAAAAACGTCATCATTTAATGAAGTGTGAAGCAGATATTTTAGATATTCGAACATGGTTACCGATACTATACTTTGGTTTTTTAACTTTTTCAATTTTTTTAGATAGCAATAAGTCGACGCTATTTTCTGAGGAAATATCAACAGGTCTTAATCCATTTAAATCTTTATACGACGAATGATTATAACTATGTATGATTTTCTGTAAAAACATTAATCCATGTTTTATTGCCTTGAAGCACAAAGAATCGTTTGAGTTTATCCTCAAGGTTCTATTAAAGCATTCAACATAAGCGGCTTTGTATTGAGAATGTACAGAATTATGGTTTATTTTATTTACCCAAATCGGTTTGTAAATTGTCAGGGTGACCATCTTTGAACATTGATTTTATAGCTTTAGCCATTTCATCTGCACATTTAGTTTTGATTGGAATAGCACAAGCAAAACAACTGAAAACATCAATACATGTCAAAATATATTTGTATCTTTTATTTATTTTCGAATATGGAATCATTTCCATCAAATCTATTTGCCATAAATCATCAACACCAAATGTCTTATATGGTCTAGTTCGAAATCTTTTTCTCATCGGTTTTTTTAAAATTGTATGCCAGTTGTCACGATAACCACTTTTGTGTTTCCTTTTTTGAATTCGGAACTTTTTTCTTTAACTTTTCTACTTAACCGAAACCTGTTTCGTCTTTTGGGTTCGTCCATATCTTTTCCATTACAACAAGAAGACTTGAAATTTAAATTAAGATTAGGCAATGATTGGCCCATCGTTTATTGTAAACCACCAAGTAATGATAAAGCTAATGGTATTAAAGAACCAATAAACTCGCCTAGTTGTTTATAAATAATTTTTCTCATCATTTTTCGATTTTTACTGTTTACCAGTGATAAATGCGGTTTTTTATGTTTATTCAAAACAAATTTTTTCGATTTATTTACTTTAATTTTCCCTTTGACAACTTTAACTATAATATCTAGTATGTAATCGATAACAAAATTAGGAAATGATTGTAAAATATTCATTTTTTAAACAATTTGTGCTTTTAACAAAGCTGTGAAAACCGGAAAACTTCGATGATTTTTGACTGTTTTACCAGATTTGACTTGTTTTTTTAACAGGTTTCAGTTTTAAATTATGCGATATAAGATTTGAGGTTGAATAATTTGCTGTTACAAGTTTTTTAGGTGGAGTGAAACTTGTTTTTGGAGGAATTCGAATTTTCTTTTTTAGAATTTTTAAAAGTTTTCTCAATTTAGGTTTTGACATTTTTGATGGTATAACAAGCGCTTTTAGAAACATTTTGTTTATAAACCATGACCCCATATTTGTTAAAAAAAATCTGTTCTAATCCGTAATTCATCAGAACATTGTTGAGTGAAATCGAGAAAAATATAACCATGATGGTTTTTGATAGCATCTTGAAATGAACTGATTAGAAAATTTCTATTATTTAGATATGCCTGTCTAGAAAGAAAATCGATAACAATAGCATCTCTCGGAATTTTGAAAACCACTAAATACTGTACATTTAAATTACGTGTTCGATGGTTTTTTGCAATCAACTTGACCAATTTTTATCGAATCCTTTTACTATTTTCATGTTTTACAGCTTACAAAAGTTATATTGACTTAATCCATGCTCTTCATCTGCACCCCGGTGCCAATAAATCTTATTGAATTTATATTTGAATAAATTCGATTTTAATAATTTAGAAACAAACAAAGTTTTTCCACTGCCACTTGAACCAACAATTTGATAAACTGCATCATTTCTTAATTCCATTCTCAAATAAGTTAAGGTTAGGTATTGTTTATATTAATTAATTGAATGAACTCTTGATTAAATCATATATATATATATATATATATATATATATATATAAAGTAGTTATAAATTTTACTATTCATGTTATCTAATGTAAATTACCAAGGAAAGACTGATGTGAGCAATATGAGTTTTCGGAGTGGAAAGCCTCAGCAAATTGTTGACAAAAGTGGAAAACATACTATTATATTTAAACACTCTTTAATGTCAAACAAATTAAATATTTTATAATTAACAATGTTAAGAAATTTTGAAAATTCTAATATACCGAGTATTTCAAAAGGTAATAGACAACTCTATTTATTTATAAATTTTTTAAAAACAATATAAATGTTAATTTTTTATTGCAGATATTTAAATTTTATTTAAAACAAAAATTGGAATAAATAAAAGTGTTCACCATCTACGTCAATGGAAAGTTTACACCTTTTAAATACAGTGTTACATGCATTCTGGATATCTTGTAATTGAATTTGAGCAAATGAATGAATTAATATTTTCTTTAGATCTTCCAAATTGTCATAATACTTACCATAGACAATATTCTTAAGAATGGCCAAAAGGAAAAAACTGGTAGTGTTAGCTCAGGTGATAGAGCAAGTCATTCTATTGGTCCAAGGCAGCCAATCGATTTTCATGCAAATCTGTTATCCAACCACTTTTTCTTGCGACCATTATTTTCAATATGATTTGCAACATACCCAGTTTGTTCAAACTTTCTCATAAGGTTGTTTATTGTTCCCATTGTTAGAGGTTTACCTATTTTGATTTTCATCTATCCCTTCTGTACCAAAATTGGATATTTTAGCCTATTATAGCTTTTTATTAAAAACACGTTATCTTCAATAGAAAAATTAAGCCATTTCTTATAAATTAAAATTAGTTATACTGATGCAATAAAACAAACTAAAATATTTATATTATTTGAAATGATTTACAAGATATTTAAATTCTTTATCGTCTATCACCTTTTGAAATACTCGGTATGTTAATAATACAACTATTGTAGAATACACGGTAAAAATTTAACATATAATTAACGCAAATACATTGGCATAAACATTCAAAACACCATAAGATGCACATAAAACAAGAAAGGGTCGAACCCAATCCACAAAACTTACTTTTATTGATTGGACTGGAATTCGATTATTTTGTCAATTGTCGATGATAAAAGTAAACATTTCCGTAAAACACTATTAGAAAATTTTATAACATTCCGAAAATTTCATTGAATGTATCCGTTTATATATAACGTTTATATATATATATATATATATATATATATATATATATATATATATATATATATATAACGTTTATATATAAAATTTCTTCAATCAAAAATATAATTCTTTTAAATCATTTATTTTCTATATTTTACAAATTGTCGATTTTTGGTCAAAATTCTTGTTATTATGTTATTTTTATGTAAATTCTTGCTGAACTTGATGAATTTTGTTGGGTTATTATTATTGAAAGTCGGTTCCCTCTGACTCTTCGTGTCCTTTTTGAATCAAATAAACAAACCAAACACAGAATAATTTTATTTGCACTTTATCACAGTTACAACTCAATCTGATTTATTTCAACGTTTTGTAATCACAATTTCACAAATTTATTTGCACCTTTTAACCACCGTATGACTTTGATTATCTTAGGGTAGGTTGTCCAATGGAGAACCACCCTTTCTGATAAATAACTTTGACTTTACTTGGGTTTAGATTCCTCTACTAACCTAGTTACACTACTCGTTCACGTTGATCCACTGGTCCTCTCGTGTTTTTCCCTTTTCCTTTTATACTCCTGCTCAGACTGTTTTCCCACGATTGTCAACAACATTTGCTACATTATTAAATTATTAACAATAATTACTTTCCTTAGACCTCTTTAGCCGACATTTGTCAACAACGTTTGCTCCATTACTAAATTACGAAATAATTACCTCTCCATAGCTCAGTGGCGCCCATTTAATATTGTTTAGGCCAATTTACCCTGTTATATTATTCCGTCTACACGCCGGGTTTTCCTCATCTCTCGGATTTTCCACATCTCTCGGGTTTCTCATTGCCTCGGGTTTCCCATTGACTCGGGCTTCTCATTAGTAATTAATTTTTTTAAATTAATTTCTTTTTTGTCTTATATTATTTTCTAGGGACCCCTCACTAAATTTTTATTATTATTTCTGGACTCGTCTCTCAATTTGGCGTTCAACCATACCAATTTTCCCCGATCAATACTACTTTTGAATTTTTATAAATTTTTTAATTAATATTGCACTTTTATCATTTTGGTGTTTTATTGATTTTACTGTGCCATTCCGTAATACCCCAACAATTTTGTCGATATTTAATTTTATATTCTTTTTGTTTATTTCTCAGATTTTATAGCGTTTATTTCGTGTGATGTGTTAGAGTTAAGTAAGTTTGGTGTTGGGTTTTCATGTTATATAACTAACATATTCAAACAAATTCTAAATGGCTTTTTTTCGGTCTGACACTTCGAACTCCACGGGGCCTCCTCCACACTGATTTATCGATAGTTTCTGACAGTTTGCGTAACCACTACTTTCTTTGCCATTACCCGTAGGAACTGTAGAAATATGTTTCACCAATGGTATTTAAATTATCGTTTTATCGTTTATTACTCATTAACACTTGTTGCTCGTTATGACCCAAGATAATTTAATTTAAATTTAATAAGTTTGTCAAGGTGACATTTTGCCGGTCAAGCTCGGGATTGTGCTCTTAATTTAATTAATTAGTTTTTCTTGATTAACTAATTAATAGTATTTACTGAATAACTTTGTCTAAAGTCTCCAATTGATTTTATATTATTATATCTGTGTTCGTTTTATCATTCACCATTCATCCATACCCGTCTTCTACAAAAAAATTAATTTTTATACTTTAATTATTTTTTTTGAATGTTGCTAAGCTGTGCCTTTTCTATTATTTGCACTTATTTTTATATATTTAAAATTTTAATTTCTGTGAGAAATATGACAATTTTATGAGTTGGGCCTCGGCAAAGTTCCACCTTTCCCGGCTCCAAAGCACTACATACTTTTGTTACTCTAATGTTGCGCTACTGAATAATTGAATATTAAAAAAGAAAGCCTATTAAAATACATTGATAGACAAGAATTTATAGATTATGAGACAAATGAGGCGTTAAATTGTTACAATAATGTAGTTTAAAGAGACAATTTCTTAACCTCAAAATTAGTTATGTATCAAGAAAAGTTACCAAAGTGCCACAAAATGTCCACCACATGTACGTATGCAATGCGTTTACCGGACGAGATTGGCGACTAGTGCGCTGGAAATCATTTAGAGATTACAAACGATATTTACTATAACGGCTCATACAAAACGCTAATGTTTGTGAACTACAATGCTCAAGGATAATTAGACACTGGGAAATTGAAGGATTAAAAGATGTTTATTCAGTACGGATGGACATGGACTTCTTGTAGGACCTCTTTTAAATATAACAAATAGCTAATTAAAATGCAGTTTTCTTCAAAATTTCCAACTTAAATAACTCAAAGGCTTCCGTTTATTGCTTACCAACCATACTCAACACTTGTGTAAATATTTATATTACTCTTACTATTATTTTTATTTTTTTCTATTTTAACCTAAATACAATTGTCCCTTCAATTGCCATCCCAACTAATAATTTCTGCATTTTATCACTAATATCAAAATAATTCCTCTTCTGGAAATACTTTTTAACAAGTTCATCTTACTAATTTATAATTGGCTTTAATTTCCCTTCGTAAGGCTCCGAGTAATCCTCGTGTGACATAGGATTTTGATAGATGCTTGGAGGTGAGACAGTCATATGGTATTTCTGATATGGGATTCTCGCCCAAATATCATTAGGCATTGCATCTTTATAATGAACCTTTTCTAAATCGATCTTTACTTTTTCCGTATGATAAATGAGGTGAGGACACCATAAATATTTCGGAGTCAGCTTCAATTTAGATTCTGGAATTTTGAAAAAATCATCAGGAAGTTTAAACCTATCCAAGGGAGATTGGTCTTTGTCGACCGGCTGTATCTGGAGATTCGTTCCATATAGGGATGGTAATTTAATTTTCATTCTTGAAATTAATTGATTTTACAAAACATCAATTTTAATTTAAAATGAATAATATTATGGCAAATATATTGTTACCCATCTTAATACAGACAAATGTTACGAAATTGATATTTTAAGCCTTTGCTATTGATGCTCCAGTTTCTCGAGAAGGCACTTGTTTACCACCAAACCATTTTTTATCAATGAACCCTTAAATCATACTTTGCATTAATTCAAAATGACGATTACGCCATATGACCTTGAGTTTCCCCATAACCTTGAGGAAGGCTATTGATGCAGTGAGCTCATAGTTTACTACTACGCTGTTTCTTTTTAAGTCTTTTCTTTCAGATTAAAAGGTACTATCCAATTTTTAGTGAACCACATATAAACATAATTTAATACATTACAAGATAGCCTGATAAAATATTTGAGGAGTTATAGTGGGTCATAGTGGGTGTCCAATATACGTGTTTTGCTTCACATTGTTTTTTGCTGTAAAGTTTTTGCTGTAATAAAGTACTCGTAAAATTTAAGTCTATATAATATGGATTGATCCAATATTTAAAATAAAGCTTTGTGTGTGTTACACACATGTTTTGTTTAAAATTTGAAATGTTTCAGCTGGGTAAATGCTATGTTTGGTAATTTGATGAAACCATTTATCACTCTGTTGAAATAATTTTTAAAAATGTCGTAAATTGTTTAAATAATTTTCATTAATTTTGGTGGGTTTCTGGGTGTTGATATTTTGAAACTATATGGTTGTTACCCAGACAACCCCATACAAATATCTTTCGCTTGCCACTCGGCACCCGTTGCTAAGCAACGTTGGAACTGTGTTCGAGTGGGTAGATCGTTCGCAAAAAGTGAGCGTTATTGCTAATGCTGTATTTGACCGAACGATCCATGGGTCCAACGAGCTGCCGATAGAAGGACTGTGCTTGATTTCAATTTAAAGGTCCAATTATTCGCCTATTTCCTTCAAATGTTGGTCCATGCTGCAATATCATTTATCATTACGTCTATTCTCATAGTCATTCTTATCGTTGTCCGTGTTGATGATTATTCTATGGCCTGTGCACCCTTTGTTAAGTTAAATATTCCCACAGTATATCTTTTACCTTTATCCCTATTATAACTACAATGTTCCCTATTATTATTACTAGCATTATCATTGTTACTATTATATGTATTATCTTTATTAATTGTTACTACTATTACCTTTATTATTATTTTTATTACTATAATTACCATTATATTTATTATTATTACTACTATTATCATCATGATTTTTATCATTACTATTATAGGTACCATGATCATTATTATTATTATTATTATCCTCATTATTATTATTGTTATTATTATTATTATTATTATTATTATTATTATTATTATTATTATTATTATTATTATTATTATTATTATTATTATTATTATTATTATTATTATAATTATTATACTTATTATCAATATTATCAACAAATTTTTATGTAGGGATTCGTCCTTAGCCCTCAGCTTTAAGAGAGATTTTTCTTATAAAAAAAATTTAGCCGTAATCGATCTGTATTTTCTGGTTTTCGATAAAGTATTTTTGTTAATTCGAAAAATTTTTGCAGCGTTCCGCCCTTATTTTACAGTTTTATCCTTATTCTGTAGTTTTCGATAAAGTATTTTCATCGATTCGGAAAATTTGAGCAGCGTTCCGCCCTTATTTTACGCGTTCCACTTTTCTTTATTATTTTCAATAAGTATTTTAATTACTTCGGAAAATTTGAGCAGCGATCCGCCCTTATTTTTTGATTCCAATATAATACTAACAATTGAACAACATTCCACTTTTACTTTACTATTTTCTATAAGTATTTTGATTGATTCGGAAAATTTGAGCAGCGTTCCGCCCTTATTTTACGGTTTATAAGAATATTTTACTAACAATCGAACGACAATTCGCTTTTGTTTGACTATTTTCTATAAGTATTTCAATCATTTCGGAAAATTTGAGAAGCGTTCCACCCTTATTTTACAGTTTTTATGATAAATGTTTTAACTATTTTCAAAAATTTGCGCAGCGTTCTGCCCATATTTTCCGTTTCAATTTAACATAATTTATTTAATTCTTATTTAAAACATTATTTTTCATGATTTTGGTCGTTCGGATTAATCTTTTTCCGATGGCTATTCATTTTAACTGTAGCAACGATTTCGCAATTTTCCCCACTACCCATTCCCTCTCTTTGTCCTTAAGATCTATGTATGTTCATTTCATAATTAATGAGTGCCCACTGGACTACTCGGTGTTAGATATTTTGAGCCGATTGTTAAAAATTTATGTCAATTTTACAGGAAACGGATGATGAAGGAGCAGCCAAAGGACTACTCCTTTACCTTCCAATTTCCCCTATATACGGATAATATTGACGCTTCAGCTCCTGCGTTCATCACGCCGGCGTCTTCACGGGCACGAAATCATTGGCGATAATACACGCACTTACACGATTTGCGATAGTGTGTTTTATTTTTCTATCTTGCGTTATGTTTGGGCTGTGAGCCACCATTAAAAAAAATAATAGAAAAAATAAATTACCAGATGAATTAGGCAAAAGTCTCGACGCATAAACTGTATATTTGGCATTCATATAAACAAATTTTAAATCGTGCATCGACGCACATAAACCAAAATAACATAACTGTAGATTAATGATCTGAAAATATTGCTGCAAAACATAACTGCAGATTAATGATCTGAAAATATCGCTGCAAAACATAACTGCAGATTAATGATCTGAAAATATTGCTGCAAAACATAACTGCAGATTAATGATCTGAAAATATTGCTGCCAAGTAGTTGAAAAGCACACAGTAAAACAAGATAAAAAGTGTGCAACTTAATTTTGGTTGAAATTAATACTGCAAAGTAGTTGAAAATTTGTGAAAACACATCAGTATATATACATATCATTTGGCCTTAACCTTGAGTGTTAATTTTATTGTGATTAAACAAAATTCGACCTTGAAATTATTTGTGTTATCTAAATTAAATTTTTATTAATTTCTTAATTTAAATTGGTAATTTATTTTTAACATTTTTAATTAAATTTATTCAGTCAAAAATATTTTATTTTTATTCATTTAATTAATTAAATTTTACTTTTATCTAAATGGTAATTTTACGGTAAAATTTTCTTGTTATTATGTTATTTTTTATGTAGATTTCGTGCGGTTCTTGATGAATTTTGTATTTATTTTATTTTACTTTTATGTTTTTTGATTTTATATTTTATTTTTATTTATATTCTCTCATATTTTAAAGTGTTTAGTTGGTGTTGTATATTGTATTTTAAGTTATCTTGGTGCTGGGGTTTCATGCTGTATTACTGATGCATTTAAACAATTCTCAAGGCTATTTGTGTGCTGGCCCAACAATTTTGTTGGGTTTTAATCGAAAGTCGGTATAAAAGTCTGATCCCGGATATCTTTATGGCTGGTAAACGGCTTTGACGCAATGTGCACCAAGCTTGGTTTTACCAGCCACTCCGAAGAGTAGGCAGAATCCATTCGGATTAACTTCCACCTTAAAGGTTTCAGTTGATTTTTTGATTCTACTCTCAATTTCAATTGCTGTGTTCCCGTAAGGATCAGCAGCAGACACCACAACGCTCCGTGTTAATCGGACAGCACTCTCACCAATCCCCCCTCTGGTACGTGCAAGTTCGGCCTTTTTGAGCATCATTATGCGATGCTTCACAGGCAAACCTGAGACAGGTTATGTCTGCTAGACGGTGTAGTATCGGCGAGTTACTACATCGTTATCTATCTAGGGTAGTAGTTCAAAAACATCTATGTGTCTTGAGTCTACTAGTGTTTTAGGACCTGTTTAGTTTTAGGGGTCTATGAATCAACAAGCATCAAATGCCACTGATAACATTTGGTTCCATCGTAGCAAATATACTGGCAAAAGCCAAGGGTACACGAGAGGAATTGCGATCACTGCAAATAATAATCATTATAATAATAATAATAATAATAATAATAATAATAATAATAATAATAAAAATAATAATAATAAAATAATAATAATAATAATAATAATAATAATAATAATAGTAATAATAATAATAGTAATAATAATAATACTAATAATAATAATAATAATAATAATAATAATAATGATAATAATAATAATAATAATAATAATAATAATAATAAATAATAATAATAATAATAATAATAATAATAATAATAATAATAATAATAATAATAATAATAGTAACATTAATAATAGTAATACTAATAATAGTAATACAAATAATATTACTAATAACAATAATAAGGTGCAATAAGGGCAATATTCCCCCCAGACAGCACCAGCTTCAGAGTGTAGTACTCTACCAGTAAGAGTGTGCTAATAAGCATTCCATGCCACTAGCAACACATTATTGTGTTTTTTTGGGTCTATTTTGTTGTAATTTTGATTAAGTGCCTTATCATTTCCCTTGTCCCATGAACCAAGAGTTCCAACGACCAAGGCGGACAGCGTAGTTTTGCAAGCATTGGTTTTGCCAATTTCCAAGGCAAGCTCGCGGTATTTCTTGTAGTTGTCCTCTCTTGCCGCGCTGAAACTCTCCTCACGGTCATAAGGTACTTTGATATCTAGTATGTGTAGCTTTTTGTTGCGTTTAGATTTAATGATAAGGTCTGGTCTGAGTCGGGTGTCTATTTCATGAGGCGTGCATTCAATATCAACAGAAAATCCTTTGGAAATGAGGTAGTCACTTGTGGTTTTCATCACATTGTTGTGTTTGTTGCGTCTTGCATTTTGTGTTTGGGTGCAATGGTTGAATATGTGTGCTTGTGTTTCAGGTTCTTTGAGGCAAAGTCGGCACATAATATTCATTTTGTTTTTGTTTCTATTTGTGTTGAAGTTGATTCAAATCAAATGCATACATATCAGGAATTGTGATAACCACTTTTTTAGTTTTGAAATTATTATTGATGTCTTTATTGTTTTCATTATTTTTATTACAAAAATTTATGGAGCTATTAAAGCCCTTTTTCTGCAATCCATTATTTTTTTCATTAATAGCTGGGAAATTCATTTCATATGAATTATCCTCAGCCGTATTAGGTTTATAAGTAATGCATTCGATTTCTTTTTAAAATAATAATTCTTATCAATGTAAAAATTACCCGTATCCTGGCCAAGTTCATGCCTCTGGTCACAGTTATAGTCTTGAATTCGGTGTGCATTTGTCACCGTTGTGGGATGTTGGATCTGTCGTCCAATTCTAAAATCTTTTCGAGGTCCAAAATCCCTTGTTGGATAGTTCGGGTTTTCGCTGTTGTGTGCATATTGCGTATTAATGTATTCGGTTTTCCTAGCTATAAGCGGGGTATTGCAAAAATCATTACCCAATTTCAGTCCTTTGTTCGGCTTAAAGGACTTGGCCAGGCTGATGGTGAGCATTCTCAACATGCTCAGTGCCTGGCCGTGTATCCATCTGTTGGGCAGTTCCTCATAATTTCCTTTCAGGAAACTGTCGATGTATCGACAGGTACGTGAATTTGGCCACCTGGTAGTCCTTCTGATTCGGAACCAGCAGCGTGCAGCATGTTGGGGGTCCCAATTTGTAATCGATCTTTGCAGAATCTTCGCCAGCGTGTCCAAATCCGCCAGCGCCAGACGATATGTGGCATCCGTAACGATGTCCATTGCAAGTTTGACGGCACCGGGATGCCGCCATCTATCGAATCCATTACCCTTTATTAGGTTAAAAATAGTCAATAATATTATGGTTCGGGTCGCTAGCACATGGAGTCAGCTGCGTTCTTAAGCGATTCCAGCTGCTCCATATGCCTAGTTCGTTCTCTTTTTGATTATTGAGATAGTCTGCTAGCACTTGGGCATCAGAAAATCTTTTTTTTTTTTTTTTTTTCAAAATTTTATTTTAATCAACATACGGTCTTTCGGCTTAAAATATGCGACCATAGCTCAGCATCTGATTCTATTGTTTTTTTATACACATTCACAAAACTGCAACGCCGATGTAATTACCAGCATTGCTGCATACATTCACACTACATATTCATGGTTTATTATAAATCTTCATCAGAGGTACTTTCGTCGATATTAATATTACTTCTATTGCTCTCACACTCATCACTTACACAATCAGAGTCAGCGTAGTATCCCAATTAGGGCGTGAAAGGTATTATATTACAGGCTTCGTTGTTTGTATGGATAGGTATGCTGAAACTTAGTTTTGGTTCCTTTTTTCACCGTAGCAATATTTCGTTATTGAGTACGGTTCAGAGGCATCAGTTGTTATGTCAGGTTCACAAAGAGGACAATTCCATTCACCAATATCGAAGGAATAATAGTCATCATACGAATTTTAATATACTTCGCTATCTATGTAATAGCGGCTAAAGTGTAAGTCTTGATGAGGGTGCAATCATTGTTATGGTTAAGGAGCAAATCATTTGCCGATGAGCTGTGTCCAGTATTTTCGCGCGCAACAGGCGCGCGAAAAATCTTTTCATCATTGATAAACATATAGTAGTAGTCGTCTATAAAGCAAACATCAGGTTTCAGCCTATATACTAAATGCATTTTTTGATGCTACAGTATATAAGCAACTAGGTTGAGAGATAGTAGGTGTTGACAAAAGTGTTCAACAACTGGTGGTACTGAGGAAACTAACCGACTCGCGAGGGATGAATCCCGTAGACCGATCGACTTAGCCTACAGGTACCAGTGACAGTTAAGACGTTTCACGCTAGGGGTAAAACCTTGTGACCGGATACGGCTTAACCTCAGGTAGCATAATATGAATGCAAGCTTGAGTCGGAGGAATTGGACTAAATGTTATATTCATTCATGTACTGATCTGGCAAAATTGTTGACGGGGAATGCAACTTTGGTTGCACTCTTATATGAGGCCTATCACGGATTGTAAGGAACATATTGACACCGTAAGTCTAACGTGTTCCCGATTCCAACCATTCCATAAAACATTCTTGTAAGTTTTGAACGTATGGGTGTAAGACTGTGTTTGATAATGACATATTGGTTCCGATAGGTTTACAGTATGATTTGAAAATTTTTTGGTTTTAAAAATCAACAAGTAAGTTGTATGTTGCTAAAAAATTGGATCCTAGAATTGGACAGGTGACATTTTCTATATGAAACGTCCATTCAAACATGTCAGGTATATAGTCTATACCAGAGCTTCTTAAACTTTTGTAATTCACGACCCCATTTATGATTGCGAGTTTCTTGAAGACCCCATACAAATATAAAAGAAAAATAAATTTATATTTTTTTTAAATTCCTATAACATCTTCTAATTCTAATTCATAGTAAATGTTATTCAAGTTACTACAATACTCTTAATAGAAATGCAGGTACAAACAATCTTTCCGAACTAGAAGATTTTATGATATATTATCTACGATAATTGTTATTTTATCTTTATAACAATAATTTTACAAGTTAAAAAATATTTTCTGTTAAATTGTATTTTTATCTCTCGCGACCCCAGAATTTTGCTACGCGATCCCAAATGGGGTCGCGACCCATGGTTTAAAAAGCCCTAGTCTATACGAAATGTGATGTTTTTGGTTCCTGCAGTATGTACTGGTGAACCGTTTGTTGCACTTAACTGAATTTTTTTGTTGTTTATTTTCAAACCGTCTATGATTGTTGGTTGAATACTTACAACCTTCAAGGCATTTTCTTGCATGTTGTCTGTAGCAATCATGGTAGATGCACACGTCAAGTGTTTTGCAGGTACACCAGCTGTCACTGAGATAAATTCCGCTATAATTCAAGTTGATACATAAATCAACTTAGCGGAATTTATTTTTTGTGAATGGATTTCAGCCATATTTTTAAATGGCTGCTAAGTAAGTTGTTTTTTATATTGTTATATAACTTAAAGTTAAATTTTAAGAGTTGAATTATGATTTCATAAGGAAATATGATTATAATTCAAGCTCTTAAATATAACTTTGACCAACTATTTCATATATATTATTATAAATGATATTTAGGAAAATTAGTAACAATAACTATTCTCCAAAAATATGTATTTTTTTCGGATATTATTATTCAAAAAATGTGAGTTAAATTATTTTTGAACTTATAAAAATTATTATGTGCATTAAATAATTTGGTTTATGATTATTTTTTAAAACTTACAAAAATAATTTAAAAATTTATGCTTTTTTTCGGATTTCAGGTTTTGCTTTTTTCTACAGAAATATCTGAAATATTAGATTAATTTTAGTTTTAAAGGTAAATCTTATGAAGATACATCCTCATTTACTAGAAATTTCGTAGCAAAAACCTCAAAATTTAAATTAAAAAATTTTTTCCGCCATTTTTCTTTCTAAAATTATCTCAAAAATGTCTATAAAATTATTTATTATAGGGATTTTTTCAACGTCGGGTGGCTACATGTTAAAAGTTAGCATGCATGTTTTATTATAGGTTGAGTTAATGTGCATTATTTTATTTCTCTATCACTTTTTGTGTCTCTATAGTTTAGGGTTTGTCTCATTGACGATTTTACAAGCAACCTCAAGGTGAGTTGGTGTGTTTATATGCTATAAATTTATTGATTTTCTTTTATATTATAGGTGATTTATCTCAGTGACAGCTGGTGTAGCTAGTTTATGTCTCCATTCACAACCGATGTTGCAAACTGTGGCGTCGTTTTTTGTAGTTTTATGATAACGGCACCACATATTTTGAATTTATAATATTAATAATTTAGAATTAGAATTTTTCAACAAATATTATCATGTTTAAACTTTACAATGGGAAAAATATCCCAAAAATTTAAAATATTTAAAAATATTTCCAAGCTCAATATATCACAAATTTTTAAATTTTTCTATGTTTTTAAAAACAGCCAAAATTTTTATAAATTTATATAGGATAGCAATGACACTTAGATAAATCTTTATGTAAAATGTAACATTATACACACGCAGAGCCATAAGATAATTTGAATTTATATTATTATTACTTTAAGATTAGAATTTTTCAACAAATTTTTATAAATTTTTGAAGGGTAACTATGGTACCTAGATAATATTTTATATACAATGTAAAATTATACACAAACACATACAACCACTAGATATTTTGAATTTATTTTGTATGTTTCCTTTATAATAACAAAATGCACATGCAATGAAGTGAATATGATAACGGCACCACATATTTTGAATTTATAATATTAATAATTTAGAATTAGAATTTTTCAACAAATATTATCATGTTTAAACTTTACAATGGGAAAAATATCCCAAAAATTTAAAATATTTAAAAATATTTCCAAGCTCAATATATCACAAATTTTTAAATTTTTCTATGTTTTTAAAAACAGCCAAAATTTTTATAAATTTATATAGGATAGCAATGACACTTAGATAAATCTTTATGTAAAATGTAACATTATACACACGCAGAGCCATAAGATAATTTGAATTTATATTATTATTACTTTAAGATTAGAATTTTTCAACAAATTTTTATAAATTTTTGAAGGGTAACTATGGTACCTAGATAATATTTTATATACAATGTAAAATTATACACAAACACATACAACCACTAGATATTTTGAATTTATTTTGTATGTTTCCTTTATAATAACAAAATGCACATGCAATGAAGTGAATTTCTTATATTTTCCATTTCAATTTGGAAAAAATTATTTGAAGCTTCTGCAAAAGATGTCAAAAATGTAAAAGTACTTCATAATATCTTTCTTCATATCAATAGTTGCAGTTTTGGTATTTGATGAGCTCATGTAAAACCTTTCAAATTTGGCAATTCTGCAGCAAATTTCTAAAATGCTTTTTTGGGGTTAGTGGTGTCTATGACCTTGACCCCTTTCATACAATACTATGCGTCTGCCACTGGTTACCCGTCGCTAAGCAACGTTAGTACTGTAACCAATGGTTCTGAGACCGTCAAAGGTGAGTTTTGTTTCCAAAACTGCTAAGACTCGGTCTGCAGCTGGTTCAGCGAGCTACCTGACTTTCTTCAAGTCTTACTTATTCAATTCATAACTCACGTTTCATAGACTCCTTTCAGTAGCATAGCGTTTGACTTATAAATTAACCAAATTAAAAAATACACCACTTTTATTTCAAATACAATACACTTTCCGTTATAGCACAAACAATAGTCACACATCATAAAAATTATTCATTTGCACTGCTTCTGCCGCTTCCTGCGTTCCCGGCCTCGTACGTAATTTTGGTTGGCCTGGCTGTTTCTCTGGACCTGCATGGTTTTGGTAGGCGACTTGTGCTAGGGCGAATACCAGAGGTTAAGTGACTGCACTTCCCTCTTGGCTTGCCGCTACAGCATCCTCAAGTCCTCGGATCTGTATTTTTTGGGCCTGATTAAAGGAATTCTCATCTTGACAGCCTTTCTGAGTGGCATTTATCTTTTGGTACAGCCGTTTTACTCTGGACGGCTCTATCCAAGTGGCTTTTACCCACTGGAGTTCGCGGCTGAGTTGGATGCATTGTTGATGTAAACTGCCGTTCTCCCGACGAAGCTTCTTCAGCTCTGATCCAATTTCTTTGATGGCGTCCATGGTTAACTTTTATCGGGGACATTAATACATAATTTTAATTACCATATTTAAAATATTCAATTTACTCCTTGGTAGAAAAATTATACGTTATAACCATACCTAATCACACCAAAATATTATACTCGATAACTGAAATTTTCAGCAACATTAACAACTAGAATCGGTTACGATATTACACAACATAAAAATAATAATAATAGAGTAGTTGGGCATAATTTTTATTGAGCGTATCTAACTATTAGCGATAACTTAAACTAAAATTTTTAAATTGTTGTGCCATTACTCTTTACGAACACCAGAATACTTCCCATTTAAACTGAACTACCTTGCAACTAATCTAAAACAACAATTGTAAAAAACATTTATTTTATTTCAAATACAAGCTTCATTTTCCCACAGAAGTCTTCGAGCTAGGTGGCGTCGAGAGTAGGCGTGCTCCTCCTTTCCTCTATCGTTCAGTGCATCCCGAATATCTGGTTGCAACAGGTGTTTCGGAACCACCAGATGCACTGGCGCATCGAGCTGTAGAAGAGCCGGATCTTTTGGGTCGTAGGCTATACAATAATCCGGTAGATAGCCGTCCGAGCTCGGTATGCGTCCACTGTCTATGTCCTCATTAATCCTTGCCAAACGTCTGCGCTGTTGGTTGACAAGGCATCGGTACCTTTGCTCCGATTGCTCGAGTTTGTGGAGTGCCCCCTCAGCTTCTTGACGAATATCCCGAGCTGGGTTCCTCCCTGGCTCTCGCTTGATCACCAGGCTGGGCAATTCTACATCTCCGTCATGTCTTCCTTGGTTCCGATTCGGCCATTCGGGGGTGCCATATGTGGATATAGAATACCCCCGATACCACAGGGTCTGGCGATAACGCCCTGCGAATTTACTGGGGACCGTCAAGGTCGCCGATCGACATCTCTCCACTGGACACCTGAACATTGTAATACCATTAATTGTCAAAATCATTCATATCATCGCTAAGGACAAATCAGTTAACAGTTATCATTTAAGGGTACTAAGCGCTTTCCTCGGAGTAGTCAGATAACAACGGAAAATTTACTGTTTCCTACGTTGGTAAGATCTATGCAATGAAAATCTTGTCTCTCATTATATTTGCGCAGAAAGAAAAAAAAACTCCTTAAACACAACAACTTAATATTCATTATTTGCATTACTCTATTTACGATAGCATTGCCGGGGATCCCGTATTACTTTACATATTAACCCTGTTATCAAAATAAAAAGGTAACGCCATTATTATATGGTACTTATACATAGTACGTGCTGCCTAAAAACAAATTATATGTCACCAATATAATACTAGTCCAAAATTTAATTCGGTAATTAACCGGGTAAAATTGCCGATTTAATATACGTGCTATTAATACGAACGCTCTACCTTCTATTTGCCATGACACCTAATTTCAATCCATATTTCTTTAAATCATACCTGACCCTTTTAAAACGAAATATCAGTCATTCATACTGGTGGGTTTCTGGGTGTTCATATTTTGAAACTATATGGTTGTTAACCAGACAACCCCATACAAATATCTTTCGCTTACCACTCGGCACCAGTTGCTAAGCAACGTTGGAACTGTGTTCAAGTGGGTGGATGGTCCGCAAAAAGTGAGCGTTATTGCTAATGCTATAATTGACCGAATGATCCATGGGTCCAACGAGCTGCCGATAGAAGGCCTGTGCTCGATTTCAATTTTTAGGTCCAATTATTCGCCTATTTCCTTCAAATGTTGGTCCATGCTGCAATATCATTTATCATTACGTCTATTCTCATAGTCCTTCTTATCGTTGTCCGTGTTGATGATTTTTCTATGGCCTGTAAACCCGCACCGTATCTCTCTTACCCTTATCCCTATTATAATTACTATGCTCCCTATTATTGCTACTAGTATTATCATCATTACAATTATGTATGTTATTTTTATTAATTTTTACCGATATTAAATTTATTATTATTCTTATCAATACCATTACTATTGTGGGGTTTATGGTTTTTTATGACCTTGACCCCAGATGTAAACATTTTCTTGCCCCCAATGGTTACCCGTCGCTAAGCAACGTTGGTAATGTAACCATCGGTTTTGAGATCGCCAAAGGTGAGCGCCATTTCGGAACTGCTCTGGCCCGACCTCAAACTGGGTTCAACGCACTACCGTTAGAAGGTATACGTGCGGTTTTCTTTTGCTGGTCCCTTACTGAAATATTTTCATATATGTGAGCGTCACTGATTTCTAATTTGGAATATTCTAGTCGAGTTATATCAAGTAACGCTATGAACACTATTCTCAAAACATTTATTAAATAATACAGAGTTATGTCTATGAATAGGATTACACATCTCGAACTTGAGCCACCCGCCGTTTTGCGCGCTCAGATCTCCCTGACCAGTTCTTGTTTGGTTTGTCCTTTGGTGTGGATAGAGATGCAGCCTCTCGATAGGCCAGTTGCGCTGGGGCGAACACTAAGGGATAAGTCACTGCCGCGCCCTCTTGGCACGCCGGCAGTGCTATCTCTAACTCATTGATCTGCGTTTTTTGGATTTGGGTGAGCTGTCGTTCTTCAGCCCACCCCTTTTGCGCCGCCTCCATCTTCTGGTAAATGGCTTTTACCCGCTTTGGTTCGATCCATGTCCCCTTGATCTGTTGGATCTCCCTGGTAATCTACAGGAGCTGTTGCTGTAGTTCCCGGTTGGTGGCATGGGCCTTATCCAGCTCCTGTTGTAGGATAGAGAATTGTCGTAACTTCATTTCTAAAATAATAAATTTTTAATTAGACCTGGTATTACAGTTGTGGGAAATCTATCGTCACATTAATATAATTTGTCTCTCAGTCGCCATAAATTGGTTATTTCTTACCCTGAGATTCGATAACAAAATAGTGAAACGCGAAAAAACACAAGATTTATTTCGAGAGATTTAATAACAAAATACTGGATCGCGAATACAACAAGGTTTAATCCAAAGTTTTCTTTCAAGACATGCACATTAGTAATAATCCATAGGGTTTCTACCTCTTTTTCTTGCTATGTCGCTCCCTTGCGTGTGTGTGGTCGTGGTGAGTTTCTGCAGGCCTTCCTTCATCTCGCATCTCCCTTGGCAAGATACGTCGTGGAATCACCACATTCATGTCCACCATCCGCACTTGTAGTTTCGGATCGTCTAGTTCGTAAGAAACGTTGTAGCACTGGGCATACACGTCAGTGCTGGGTATCCTGCCCGCCGCGATATCCGCATTTATCCGTCTCAAGTACCGTCTGGCTTGTTCCACTTGTCTATTTCTCTCCTCTTGATGAGCTTCAAGACGCGCTAGTAAATATTCGGCCTGGCCCCGCATCTCCCTAGCCGGGTTACGTCCTGGCTCTCTTTTGATCACCACAAACGGAAGGTCGATCTCGCCCGAGACTCTTTGCGTGCTGGATCTTGTCTCACTCACTGGAGTACATCTGGAGTATACATCGCTTGAGTACACCTGGCAGCCGAATGAGCGGGGAATCGGGCTATTACTCGGGATGCATCAATCCACGAGTTTTCTAGAATTAAAAGGAGCATTAAATGCATGAACGGAAGTTTACACTTTTTATTTTTAGTTTTGGGAATTAGCTTAGGCGTTGGGTATAATGGTTTAACTAGGTTGGTTGCGGCCGGTTTATGTAATGTTGAGAATTCTGTACACGGTGACCTTAAGGGGACTTTTCAGTTCGCGCAGCTCGTTGATAGAGATCAGGAGTTTAATTTGGGCACGGTTCTATGAGGTCTTTCCCTGAATACATTATCGCTGATAGTTAGCTTTAATTTATTTCGTGTCTCTAATTATTAGTTATCAAATAATTAACTCATATCTGACTTAGTATTCGCGAACGATTTCTGATGATGGTTCTTTTATTGTTGATTGTCGACATTTATAATTTCGTTTATAAAATATAATAAAATAATATAAATAAATTTCTAAGGTGGTTTACGAAATAAGTTAAAGAAAATCAGTAACGTAGCTAATTTCTAATCTAGTTTATGAAATAAAATACAATAAAATACACTAACTAATTTTCTAATTTAGTTGATGGAATAAAATTAAAATAATAGAAGATAATAAATTTCTAAGTTGGTTTATAAAATAAAAGGGAATAAAATGATGAACTTCCAATTTAATTCATGAAATAAAATAATATAAAGTAAAATAATGAATTTTTAATTTATTTTATGAAATAAATTAAAGTACGATAAGATAATAAATTTCTAGTTTAGTTCATGACATAAAGTAATGTACTATAAAATAATGAATTTATTGTTTTTACTAGTGTTGGGCCAGAACATAACGGCCTTGAGATTGTTTAAATGAATCAGTAATACACACGCAAATACAACATGCAGATTTGAAATCGAACCTATTAAAACACCAACTAATCCTGCTAAAATATGAGAAAGAGAACAATTAAATAAAAAATTATAAAACATAAAAGTAAATTAAAATAATAACAAAGTGCAACAAGATCCGCACGAAATAAACACAAACATAACATGAGAACATTAAAAATTTGACCGAAATTTGATAATTTTTCAAAAGATGCGAAAATCCATGAAAATGGAATAAAAAGCAAATAATTTGAATTGGAAACAATTCAATTTAAAAGTTAAAAAGAAAATTGTCAAATTAAATTACAAAATAATAAAATTAAAAATAGAATATTCTGGAAAACCACAAGGTCAAATTTTGTTTTACTAAATCAAAAATAACACGCAAGGTTAGGGTCGTACAATAGGTATATATACTGATTCATTTTCACATTAAAATAATGATTGAATTCTCGTTTGAGTAGAAAATTCAGTTTATTTAACGGAACTCGGGAACTTTAAAGAAATGTGAGTGAAAGAATGTTCGAAAAGAACTCTCTCCACATCGCATCCTTGCAACCTCGAATGAGCTCTGCTTGGGAGTCGGCGTGGGGATAGAAGTGTGATGCATTATTAAATAATTGGTCAACTATGTTGTATTATACGAAAATAAACGTTTTCAATGATGATTTAATTCTATGAAGTCGAAATTTTTCCGGCCCACAGTCACTCACACACCGCAAGTCAATAAAATATACACACATTTCAGGCTGTGTAAGAGCAGTTTATCTGCCAATAGACTGTGCTCGTAAAGGTTCCGTCGTGAATAACGCAGGGCCCAAACGTCAAATCATAACCGTTTTAGGGGAAATTGGGAGGAGGGGAAGTGGTCTTTTGGCTACTCCTCCACCGCCAATTTTCCTATAATTTCGACCTAAAATTTAGTTTTACATATCGGCTAAAATCATGAGCACTCTTAAAATCATAATATGAACATAATTCTCCTAAGGTCAACTTGGAAGGAACAAAGTGGGAATACATTCGGAAATCATTGCTATGTAAAATATAATCTAACTCGATCTTAAACGAATCAATTACGTAAAAATTTATTAACTATTATGACTAAAATTATTAGATCAATACGGTGACGGAGAATTAATGATAGCGATACCCAGTAAAGATTAATATACTCCATAATAATAATTCCGAAAAATTCAACGAGGAAAATTTAATCAGAATCAAATAAATTGCCCATGAACCAGTTAATAGAAATATTAATAAAGCAGCTTTGTCTGTAGTTCTTTTCACGATAAATTACTTCTTGCGTCGATTAAATCAATCTATTCAAAGTTTCATAAAATCCCTCGAAAAAGTAGCTACATTATTATAAAAACACTTTTTAAATATGACCCAACCATCAGTCAAAATAATAAGAGAAAATAAGATAGTATAACCCCAAAACATTGGAGACAAAAAATTAAACAGTAAGCATATTAACAGTCTCTAACGTATTATTCTAACACAAACCTGAGCATAACATGTACAATTCAACAAAAAATCGAGCTAATTAAGAGAAACATCAAATGAGGAATAGAATGTGATCATGGGTAGTGAAGAGCATACTATCAACTTGTAGACCATCACGAATCACGAATCCTCGCCAATTAATCATAACGATAACCCGAGAATAAATCAGATTGAGTTTCACACATGCATAGATCATAATAATAGCACTCGTCAGCGATTCCAATCAATAAATAAAGTTCAAATGAGTGATAATAAAGGAGAGTTTGACATCTTTAAAAGGCGGTAAAGAGTTGCACATTCATCAGGGTCATCCATCATTTTGCTAATTCCTAGAAACGATTTATTAGTATAATGAAACGATAAAATAAAATCTAACTAAAAATCTTGGCTGAAAGAAACCAATTTGGAAAATAATGACGAAAAACTAATAGATTGTTCCATAGATTATAGTAGCCAACAAAATCAATATGACCACAAACACACGAACGACGTGGCGAGACACAGTGATTCCACCAGGAGAAGTAGAGAATATCCACGTGATATGAGACACCTGGCACAAATCGATTTGCGTAGTAGCGTGTGAGGTACACAAACATATAGTATGTATGCACGTGCAGGCAGGTAGTAGGGAGAAAGAGTTGGACGACACACATACCCGATAAAAGTAAGATATACGATATAAATAAACGATCAGTCAGAGAATTCTCAGTCATAGTTAACATGAATAATTATCAACAGAACGATCCACGGTCTAAGAATCACCACTCACGCTACTCGGAATCGAACGAAATTACAATGGAGCAAAGAACCGGCGCTCAAGAAAATAGGGATTTATTTTTAATTAACTAACTTTAATTGATGAAACCTTTATATACCACGATCCATCTACTCCGTGAGAAAATATTAACCAAATCTTACTGAAAAAAGGGCATCAAAAATATCCTGGAGGACAAAAGAGTTTTTCATTCCTATTGTTGTTGAATAAATGCTAAAAGCCAAACTCCCGTGATGACGAATTTGTTTTTGTACATAAAATGAAAACCCACATGTAACTTCACATCAACCAGTCACTAGTCCCGAAATTAACTAGTCGACAATATGCTAACTAGTTTGTACGAGTAAAACCGTAACCGGCCAAATGCCTATTGTAGAATCGACAAAATGATGCTACGTCTAAATAGTATGATAATTGCCCAAAACGTTATCCAGTTAAAGGACCAACTGTCCCAACGAGTAGTTAAATGCACCACACTTCCGAGCATCACCGAAGAGTATCGGGACTCAACTATACGTTCAAGGAAATTCCTTAGAGCAAGGAAATACTCTGTTAAATTCACCACAAAGGACATGAAGTTTCACCGATGAAGATCAAGTAGCTATCCATGAATTGTGATACTCATCATTACGATAATCGACGGAAATAAGATAAATCCGATATGAACTCTAAATGGACCACTAGCGAGAAATAATCCAAGCCACCCTGTCGCAAACTTCCCTGAATCACTAATTCGATAAGATCCTAAATTAGTTACATTACCTAGAGATTAATTTGTATTTTAATAGTCCCACTAGATAGTCTCCTTATAATTTAATTAATTCATTTTATCTATATATTAATTCATATTTTAACGACCTACTAGATAGATTCATTATAGATTAACTAATTCAGATTGCATAGGCATTGATTCGTAGTTTAATAAGTTTACTCGATAGATTGGTTTTAAATTTAATTAATTCATTTGGCATATATATATTAATTTTTATATAAACGATTCAACTTATTAGATTATTTATAGAATTGATGTTATCTATACTAATAGATTCCTGGGTGGATGAATCTCGTGTTACGATGAGATTTCCATCCCACATCGCCGCTAAATGTCGACATGCGATGTGGGATGCAGGATATTCGATCTCCCCAGTGAGAAGCAAGATTCGTATTGCGGGACGACGCGGAGGATGTCTAACGGCCGTATGTAGCCATCAAATGGGAGCCTGGGCAAAATCCGGCTCGCGAACTCCGAGGACAGGCGGAAGACTTCCTAAACCGGCTTGAAGCTCATCAACGGAAGACCAACAAGGAAGTAAATCGAACCCGCCGGCATCTAAACCAGGTAAACAAGGATATTGCAGCTGGCCTAATCCCGAGCACGGATGGGTATGCCCCCTCCTATGGCATCTCATTCGAGCTCGATGATCCGAGAGTAAACGGGCCAATCCCGCCAATAACTGTGTCAATGCCGAAGAAGATCCTTCCCAGGGCAAAGAGAACAAGAGATGAGGATGGGGGACCGGAATGGGATCACTCCTATACTCGTTGGTCATCAAGGCAGGACCCAAGAGACCGACCTTCTACTTCACGCTATGACTGATTTTAAACAATATTAATTCATGCTATAATGGACTTAAATATAATAATGCTAGTTTTCGTTGTTTTTCTATATTTATAGTTATCATAAAATTATTCACCTAAACAGAAAAACCGTTTTACGACTCTAAGTTAATGCGTCTTGAAACTTTGTACTCGTAATCCTATTCAATGTATAAACTGAAACATTCATGACCTCATTTTCTTTTCGCAGAAATGAATACCGGTACGATCTTAAACAAGGCTTTGAAAAACACGCGGAAGGTAAATGCAGACCTCCACAGACAGATGTTGGAATTGACTCGAGAGGTCCATCGTATTAAATCAACGTGGATAGAACCATCCAAGGCAAAGATTCTCTATCAACGCGTAACCGCCGCCCAGCGTGAATGGGCCGAAGAGAAGAGATTGACGCAAGCCATGAAGACGCAGATTCGCGGACTAGAGGTGGCGCTAGTGGCCTGTCAAGAAGGCAAAGCCGTCACCTACTCTCTAGTTTTCGCACCGGCCCAGCTGGCGTATCGCGATGCCACCAGCGCAACTAAACCGGCAATAAAACCGTCTCAACGACGCCCAGGAAAAATCGAGCGTGCAAGGCGGCGAGCAATGAGATCGACGGAACAACAAAAATGAAAAAGTGTCGTACAAATAAATGTTTTTAGTTAAAATATCTGCACCTTTATTAAATTTATTAATTATTTCTAAAACCAAGTTTTGCAAGATAATCAAAACTCAATCAGAGAGAGAGACGACTGACCGCATTAGTAAGCAAAGGGGACCAAGAACAGAAAATCTCACACATGCCTTCTATCGGTGGTGCGTTGAACCCGCTGTGGGATCGGGCCTTAGCAGTCCCTATATAGCGCTCACCTTTGGTGATCCTACAACCGGTGGTTACATTACCAACGTTGCTTGGCAACGGGTAACCATTGAGAGCAAGATGATAATTTTTATATGGGGTCAAGGACATCCACAACACCAATAACCCCACACTAGTAAATTTGTCTCATGACTACTGTCAAAATCAACGAAGTATTCAATCTGAACACTTTAAGTAAATTCCGATTCCAGGTAATGATTTTCTAGTTATAACTGTTGTAGGAATTCCGAAGACCGCTGGGTCATTTGTAAAAGATTTGGTTAGTTCTCAAAACTTCTAGTTAACGTGAGATTCAGTCAAATTCACATCACTTTTAGAAAAAATGTAATTAATTCGTAAGGACTTCATTTAGTATCGACCTTACGTAATTCCATCTTTTACCTAACAAAAAATTATAATTGAATCAGAGGTATTTTATTTAATATAAACTTTAATTAACTCAAGTAATTTCTTTAATAAAGATTTATTTAATGTAATTTACTAACATTTAAAGACATAGCCTCTGCTTTAATTAATTTAAGTAATTTCTTTACTAAAGATTCATTTAATGTACCAAAATTAAAGATATAACCTCAACTTTAACCAATCCAGGTAATTTCTTTAATAAAGATCCATTTAATTTACTAAATTTTAAAGGTACGACCTCTATAATTGAAATAGACATAATTGAAATAGACTCCTCAAAACAACAATCAGCGTACGCATTCATTAATTTGAGTTACCAATTTCTGGTGAAGTGTGGATCTGACCGAACTTCTCTTAGGTCTACTGGTTTATTTTAAATAATGTTGTGGATTCGTTTCCACCGGCTCCTTGTCAACGACCTGCGTACAAGATACTGGGTTCCTACGGTGATGGTTGATAAGAACGGTTGGTTGTTATCTAATGGTCCTTGAGGTTTGTTCATTTGGTTTGAATTTAAATACTGTACAATCAGTTATTGGACAATGACTCGTTCTAACTTTATTAAAAATTTCGAATCGGCCAAATGAAAGTATTTATTTCTATGACAGCAGTGGGTGTAATCTGTTGATATATCTTGTTGGTGGGCCTTCATCGTGCACGATGTTGCGGCAGTGGTCCTGAGCGCTAGCACTCAAATAGGTCGATTAACGAGATGGTTAAATGAATTCCTAAAATCCTTACCCTCATGTTGAGTCAGATTAGCACTCGTGGCTGCAGATTCTCCTCTATCTTGCTCTGGAAATTCTCTCGGGACTTGCATATTTTTTCTAGACATTTCTAATGTTGACTAGTCAAGCCTAAGTCACGCCGGATTATATATTGGCTGTGTGCATGCCAGGGCAGAAAATTTCTAAAATCCGCACACCTTTTCTGACTGTCGCCGTGTAGAAAATTATCGATCGCGAGTATGTGTGCGTGCTTGGGTCAGATTTTTCTATTGTCTTACCTACTACTATCAAAAGCCATGTGTAACCACATTATCACTCCTACCTACACGGGTGTGATTTGCCTCGGTGGATTTTGGTTTGTGTTGATCGACCCACTCTCGGAAAATGTCAAATTTGGTACTTATAAATCAGATACCTATTCTGTTGGTCAAAATTAATTTTTTGTCGATGTTAAATTCATCAATGTTGACTTTAGTTTATTTATCACTGGCCATTTGGATTGTCAGTTTAGGGCTCGCGTGGGCAGAGTCGCTACTCGTCAACGGTCCTATCCTCATGAACTGGAATCCGAAGTGGACCTTGGCTATTTCTTCTGGATTATTTCAGGTATAGGCATGCACAATTATTTTAATATTATAAACTATTGTCTTAAGATTTTTACGTTTTCGATCTATCGGACTCCGCTGTCCGTGCTTATCATGGTATACCTCGCATCAATTTCATTTATTAATCAGCGTCGAAGGACACTGTTCGCAGCGACTATTGGAATTCAAGACGAAGATACTATACTATCGCCGATGATCGGTGCACGGAGAATTTTTGGAAAACTCCTTATTGTGGCATTCTGTTTAGTTATGATGTTTGTGATTAATTTTTACCAACGAACTTTATGGAATAAATCTCTTTGAAGCCTTTCGTTTTATTTATTTTTATTCGTTATTAGATATTCAGGATTAGCGTTTGTGGACTTTACAAATTTGACCGGGAAGTTCGTATTTTTATTTCGGCTATCAGTAAAACTGTTGGAGAATGTTTTGAGTAAATCATTATTTTTGATATTTTTTCCGTCTAGCCATTTCATCTATTCATTGTTAATAACTCGCAATGTTATTTTATTATCCCTTTAGATTTTAATGGCATTTGTGGTCGTCAAGTCGCTCTTCGCTCAAGGTCGAGATTTTGTCACTGTAAATATTCAAATCGCGTCGTAAGACTTATATGCTTATTTGATATTAGGGGTCCTGGTCGGGGTTTTACCTAGTTGGCTAAGATTTCGGAATTTACTTGTCGAACTACTGTGCTGGCTGTGGAAGAGTACTGCTGGGAAGTTGTTATTTTTATATAAAAATCGAAAATTGGATTTCAGTTATATTTTATCTTACTACTCCACATTCATCGAGGATCTTTATATTTGTAACTAATTATTGTAGTATGAATTATCACTATTCGAATTTTCGTTTCGTTTAACATCTTTGTTTTTAAAATTGTGGGTTTAATTCGATTTGATTTTATTTAAATTTCTTTATGGCATAATATTAGAAAGTTATAGCTACGATTTTTATTCTCTAGTTTCCCGTCACATTCCCCTTTAATTGATCCTAGGTGCGTTTGTGTTTATATTACAAATTAATGAGTGCCCACTGGAGTACTCGGTGTTTGAATTTTAGCCGTATGTTTTAAAATAATTTAGGTCGAGTTTATGGGAAATGAGTGACGACGAAACAGCCAAAAGACTATTTCCCCTTCACTCTTTTCCCCTACACAGAATGATATTGACGTTTCAGCTCCTGCGTTCTCACGCCGGAGCCTTCACGGGCACGAATTATTGGCAATTATACACGCACTTACACAAATCGATTGTATGTTTGATTTTAATAACTTGTAAGAGGTTTCGGCTGTGGGCCGAAAAATTTCGACGGAAAAATTCTATTTGATTGGATAAATATATATTTTTCCACATAATACATCGTAGTTCATTAATAATCTTCATGCATAATACATCATCATTCTCTCCCCACGCCGACATCCAAGCAGAGCTCATTCGAGGTTGCAAGGATGCGACGTGGAGAGAGTTTTCAAACATCCTCTCACTCACATTAAAGTTTCAAGATTTCCACACTGTTTAAACGAGTTGTTCAGATTAAAACTGCTTTTTCAGATTAAAAAGTGATTTAAAATGATTCAAAAACGATTAAAATTATGTGAAAATCAGTCGGTATATATACCTATTGTACGACCCTAACGTTGTGTGTTAATTTTGATTTAGTAAAACAAAATTTGACCTTGTGATTTTATAGTATATTCTATTCTTAATTTTATTATTTTGTAATTTAATTTTTGGTAAATTGTCAAATATCGGTCAAATTGTTAAGTTTTCGTGTTATTTTTATGTTTATTTCGTGCGGATCTTGTTGCACTTTGTTGCACTTTGTTATTATTTTAATTTATTTTTGTGTTTTATAATTTTATATTTAACTGTTTTCTTTCTCATATTTTAGCAGGGTTAGTTGATGTTTTATAGGTTCGATTTTAAATCGGCATGTTGTGTCTGCGTGTGTATTACCGATTCATTTAAACACTTTACAAGGCCGTTTGTGTTCTGGCCCAACAGTAATAAATCAGGGGATTTAACCCTAAATTTAGATAATTGAAGAAAGTAGAATCGAAAAACCTGATTAACTAAGATTTTTCCTTCAGGAAATTTCTAAATTATAGTATTTGAAATTATTAATTAGATATTTAAATTAGTGTAGTATAGAATGAATTATTAATGATAAATGGGTAATCAAGTTTTAATTATTATGCCTTGAACTATAATTTGGAATAGTTTTCAACGGTCAACTTGAAAGTCGATGAGAAAATTCTATCCCGGGCGCATACATTAGATCGATAATAAAGGATGGGAAAAGTGAGTATTAATTACGAGGAAGTCAGAAGAGTTAAGTAAACGTAAGTCCTACTAACGGCAGTCAGGAACCCTAAAGCGAGATTATCGCGAGGAGTAGTCTTAGAAATGGAGCTCATGTGGGGTTATGGTCTTTGACAACCTTGACCCTAGATGAAAATTATCTTTCTTATCCCCAGTGGTTACCCGTTGCTAGGCAACGTTGGAATTAAAACCCTGGGTTTTTGAGGTCACCAAAGGTGAGCGCCACGCGTGAACTGCTCTGGCCTGACCTCAATCTGGGTCCAACGCACTACAGTTAGAAGGCTTACGTGCGATTTGTCATTTTCGTCCCTTACTGAGGATAGATGGTTATTCTAGTGTCTCTGACTTGCTGGCTGATTGACGTCATTGCTTGGGTTTGATTCAATTCAAACCCTATTAATCATTTAGATACGATATTCAACAAATTTTTAAACACGATAATCAACAAACTTTTATTTGATAACACATTTAACACACAATTCACGCCTTTGAGTCTTTTACTCGAATGGCACGTCGTTTGGCCCGTTCCGCTCTACCCGGGCGGTGTTTAGTTGGTTTGGCTGCAGATTTCAAAGTGGAATTGGCTTCTCGATAGGCTAGTTGGGCCGGGGAAAAAACCAGGGGATAGGTCACTGCTGCTCCTTCTTGAAATGCAAACAGTGCCACCTCCAAGCCCCTAAGTTGCGTCTTCAGACTTTGGTTGAGCTGTTTCTCCTCAGCCCAACCCTTCTGCATCATTGTTAGTTTTTGATACAGGCGTTTGGCCTTATTCGGCTCCATCTAAGTACTTTTTGTCAGCTGAACTTCGGTCGTCAGTTGCAAAATTTGTCGGTGGAAATCGTTGAAAGTCGTTTGGGCCTTTGCCAACTCGTGTTGTAAGATATCGTGGGAATTCATGTCTACAATAAAGGAAAATTAATTTCGCCGATAATAGAAGTTATTTAAATGTGCAACGGGACTTAGGTCTAATCGCGTCAGATTGTAACTAATACTTTCCATTTCTAGTTAAACCAATTCTAAATAATACTATAACAAGAAATAACCTAACTAAACATTTATTTTGAATGCACATAAGAAAATCATTGTAATGAATGTAATGTTCAATGATGCCGATCGTAGCTGGCTCGTGGTGGCCCCCGAGCGTATGGATGCTCGCGGTGAACGTTTGGTTCTTCATTTGTACGTCCTCTTTTTCCGGTCCATAATTTGCGTGGGACCACCACGTTGAGCGCCTCCATTGGTCTGTTGACTCTGGGATCGTCCAAATCGAACGATGTGTTGTACGGCGGGGCATACCCGTCCGTACTTGGGATCAATCCGGCCGCGATGTCCCGGTTGATCTCATCTAAGTGCTGTTGCCCTTTCGGATTTGCTGGGCCGTTTGTCTTTGTTCTTCCAAACGGGCGAGGAGGTGCTCCGCTTGACCTCTTATTTCCCACGCCGGATTTCGGCCGGGTTCCCGTTTGATCGCCACGAAAAGAAGGTCCAAGTCATCTCCGGGCTTTTGATCTTCTCCGCGGAATTCTCTAACCAGTGAGATTGAGAATACAGCGTCCCACATCGCCTGCCGGCACCGTGCAGCTGAATGTGCCGGAAAGCGAAGTGTGACCCGGGACGCGTCAATCCACGAGTCCTCTGGAACGATAAACAAGATATTATACGGCTTAGCATCAATATTCAGGCATAAGTGATAGGATTGGCGGTCTAATGTGGGGACATGCGAGTAGAGTCGACGCATTCGTTCAGGGTTGCGTACCTTGTTCGAAGGAGGAAAAACTAGCACCGTGGAATATACATACTTGGGTTAGGGCTATTTGTTTCCTATTCTAATGCGTCACTTCCTTCCCTAGTGGAAGCGAGGAAGAGATGGACATGATGACTGAAACCTACAAACGAACCATTAGAATTCTTAGAACCTTACATACTAAACTAAATTGACGCATAAAATTTTCTCGTCGCAGATTTCGGGGTTTTTCCATTTTTTGAACAAAATTGACTTTATTAATTCTTAAAGCGTAAAGTACGATTAACCAACGAAATACTTTCAAATTTAATCGATCATTTAGTTAAATCTCTTTTGAGAAAAAGTAACCGCGTTATCAAAAATCCAATCAAAATTGGTTTATTTCATTGTATAATTCCGTTGGGAAAAACGCAGGATTATGGTCGAAATTATGCTTTAAATTTTGCCTACTCGTTTTAATAGTGCTAAAACGTAAAATATTATCTAAAATATATATAAAAAAAATCATTTAGTCATTTCATAGTTCTCGTAGGAAAAACGGAAAACTATTATCAAAGATTACACTCTAAATTTGCTTGTTCGCTTTCAAAAGAATAAACGCAGATAAAATATTATCTAAAATATACTTAAAATCCCTGTATTCAATGTTAGATGTTATCTAAAATATATTTATAAGTTATTCATTGGTTTTACAGTTCTCTTGGGAAAGTACAGATCAAATATTATTGGAAATGTAATTAAAAATTCATTGATTCAATGTTAAATATTATTTAAAAATATGCCTATAAGTTAATTATTCGTTTTACCATTCTCTTTGAAAAAATACAGATAGTATAGGATTCAAAATATAATTAAATTTATTTGCTCAAGATTAAATACTATTCAAAAATAAATTCATAAGTTAATTATTCGTTCTACCGTTCCCTTTGGAAAAATAGGAATTTCATTATCCAAAGCTATCTTCCCGATTTATTTACCCATCTTGGTAGTTCCATTAGAGGAAACGCAAATTATTCTCAGAACGGTATTGCAAAGTCATTTGTACTTTCATTTATCAGTAATTTAGATCAGTGTCCTAATTTTGTCACAAAAAAATCCGATCATTAGTTATCCCAAGTTCGAGTTAATCTCCATTTAGATTCTACTAATTCTAGCAGTGGTAAAATTTTATAATTTCCCCAAAATTTCGACCCCCTGGGAATAAGTGTTTTTTCATCCCTGAATAATCTATATTTAAGGTCCCCAATCACAATTTAGTATGTGATTGTGTGTTTGTACACTATGAATCTTATTGACTGATCTTCTAGAAAAGGGCAATGCACACACTTAGCTGTTTTCCTGCCATTCACTTTATTTCTAGTTAATCTGATTCATTTATTAGATTCGGTAGAGTTTATTGTGAACACGTTTTATAGAAAATAATTATCATGGTTTTCTCCAGTAAGTATTAGTTTTAATCCTCTTCATTTTTATTCGGGTTATATCTCGCTAGGAATTGTTCGATGAGAGAAGTGTTCAAGCCGATTAACGGTTTCATTTTTTCCACAATTGATCAGGCATCGTGTGAATTCAAATATCGCTGGGAGATTTACGGGACTTATGGTTTGCACGCTATGGTAAGTAGTTAATGGGTTTGGTAAATGACCTTTTGTGTATTTCAGGGTCTTAATATTCATGATCAATTCCTACCTTTTATGGGTTCATTCTCTATCTTACTATGGCTACTCTGGTGATCTGTACGTGATTTGTGGAGTTGATTATTCTAGGGTGGCCGACAGTTTCAATTATGACTCGACTTGACAATGCCCTACTATCTATGAGAATCGATATTACCCTCAGTAATGAGATTTGACGAGAATTGATTAAACGGTTCTCATTTTTGATGACGACAACTGCGTGAGTGTTATTGGACACGGGATTCATTATGGCATATCCCTATTCATATTTTAGCACGTGAAAAACTGTTATAAATTTTCTAATAAATAAACGGTTTCAGACCTTGCTTGTTGAGACGAAGTTGGAAATTTTATCATCAACATTTGTTAAATAGCTGTTTATTTTTGGTTGACATATACTAGAGGTTTCATGGGTGAGCGGTAAGTTAAATTCCTATCATGGGGATATCTTACTTTGCTGAGTGATCAGGTATAGAGTGGGTCCTGCTAATTTGTTTAAAGTTTCGTAGTTTACGGCTCGACTTCGTCTTAAAATTGACGTTGATTTTAATTATGGCGAGTTAGTTTGCTCTCTGTGGAATTTTTGGGTATCTGAATAATCACTAATGTTGGGAATTACTTTTTCAGAACAAGAACCTTTTTACTATATCCGATTTCCCTTTTATTTCGTCGACTATGACCGTGATTATTTGCCAAATATTTATAGTTAATTGTAGTTTTGATTACACCAAAATTCATTGTAGTTCGCTTTTTACACTTTGGGTTTGACTAAGTTCCTTTGGGATGTGATATTAATATACGTGTAGCGTATTCGTATTAGGGTGGATTTTTATGTTAGACTTTTGTATTTTGAATGATTTAAAGGGATGAATTTTGAATCACGTTCCTCTTTTATAATTTCTCACAAAACTTTGGGTTGCTGACAATTTAAAGGCCGTATTGTTAAGTTATCAGATTTTTGTTGCGTTTCATAAGTTTGGGAGTAAATAGCATAAATTATGAAAGTGTTTAAGTGTTAATTTCTATTTCAGATCGACTTTCTAATAATTATTTATGACTTTGAATACATTACCGATCGATGGAGTTTTACTTTACAAAGTTTAATTTAAGATCATAGCAACAATTTAATGACATCGTTTTTCCCGTACCTTTCCCAAATTGATCCTAAGATAAACTTGTGTTGATATTAATAGTTTAAGACTATTAAGACTACTCGGTGTGGTGATTTTGAGCCGTGAGTTGTAAATAATATTTAGGTCGAGTTTATAGGAAACGAGTGCCGACGAAACAGCCAAAAGACCATTTCCCCCTTCACCCCTTTCCCCTATACAGGATGATATTGATGTTTTAGCTACTGCGTTCATCACGCCGGAGCCTTCACGGGCACGAAATCATGGGCGATAATACACTCACTTACACAATTTGCGATAGTATATTTTGATTTTAATAGCTTGCGATATGTGTCGGCTGTGGCCGGAAAATTTCGACAGAATAAAAAAAACCTAATTTGTTTTAATACATATATATTTTTGTCATATCCTTTACATCATGGTTGTTCATAATATCCACACATAGCATATCATAATTCCCTCTCCCCACGCCGAAATCCAAGCAGAGCGCATTCGAGGTTGCGAGGATACGACGTGGAGAGAGTATCGAACAATTTCTCACTCACATCAAATTTTTGCGCTCTCCACTGGTTAGACGATAACAGTTTCAAGTTTTGTAAAACTGATTAACTGATTAAAATTATGTAAAAATGAATCGGTATATATACCTATTGTACGACCCTAACCTTGCGTGTTCTTTTTGATTTAGTAAAACAAAATTTGACCTTGTGGTTTTCTAGTATATTCTATTCTTAATTTTTATTATTTTGAATTTTTAATTGAATTATTTCTAATTCAAATTATTTGATTTTTTATTCCATTTTCATGGAATTTCGCATTTTTTGTTAAATTGTCAAATTTGGGTCAAATTGGTAGATTTTCATATTATGTTTATGTTTATTTCGTGCGGATCTTGTTGTACTTTGTTATTATTTTAATTTATTTTTGTGTTTTATAATTTTTTATTTAATTGTTCTCTTTCTCGCATTTTGGTAGGGTTAATTGGTGTTTTAATAGGTTTGAGTTTAAATCTGCATGTTATGCTTGCATGTGTGTTACCGATTCATTTAAACATTTTCAAGGCCGTTTGTGTTCTGGCCCAAAATACAGTACAAACATGAGCTTGCTCATGGGTTATATAGTGGTAAGGTCAAAATTGTGGGGCGTCTGGGTGAGATAGCATCGACCTTAGGAAAGTAGGGATTTAGTGAAGCAAGATAGATCGAAACAAATGAGCACGGATTTAAACAAAATTAATTACACCCAGTACACCAACATTGATTTAATTCCAAATTTTACTATTTACTCTGTTACAGATGAATATAAATGATCGTATCTTTGCAATGAAAAAGCATGCCTTATTGTATATGAAATAATTTATCTAAGCATTCAAACAAATAAAAGGTCAATGATGTTTTAGTCAAATATTTTCAGAATTTTTAAATGAAATTTTAAAGTAAATAAAATTAAATGAAAATTAACACTAATGCTAGGCCAGAACACAAATGGCCTTGAAAATTGTTTTAATGTATCAGTAATATAGCACGAAAACCCAGCAACAAGATAACTTACAATACAACATACAAGATCAAATAAACACTCTAAAATTTCAGAGAATATAAATTAATATAAAATCAAAAAACACAAAAGTAAAATAAAATAAATACAAAATGCATCAAGAACCGCACGAAATTTACATAAAAAATAACATAATAACAAGAAAATTTGACCTAAAAACGACAAGTTATATAAAAGTAAAAAATTAATGAATTAAATGAGCTAAAATAAAATATTTTTGGTTGAATAAATCTTATTAAAAATTTTAGAAATAAATTGCCAATTTAAATTAAGAAAATAATAAAAATTTAATTTAGTTAACACAAAAAATTTTTCAAGGTCAAATTTGTTTTATCGCAATAAAAATAACACACAAGGTTAAGGTTAAATTGTAGGTATATATAATGATGTATTTTGACAAATTCTCACTCTAAAGTTGCTTAGCAACGGGTGCCAAGTGGTAAGCAAAAATATTTGTATGGGGTTGTCTGGGTAACAACCATATAGATTCAAAATATCAACACCCACAAACCCACCACTAATTTTGCCTACGGGATTTTATCGAAAGTAAGACAGCTTGTAAGTAAGATCACTTAAGCTTGAAAATTAATCAAATTGACACTGCTGATAATATTTACATTATAAATGAAACACTGGAATTCGCAATTAATGAAAAAATGTTCAAAAATTTAAGTTTTAGGGGTGGTCTTAATTTCTGTAAAGTCCGGTAATCTTAGTTTTATGATTTCTTGTTGAGCTATCGATACATTAAAACAAATTTAAGGTTAATCTTCTTTTAGCCCAACATTTTCGCAATTTTTAAATAAAATTTTAAATTAAATAAAATGTTGTTAAAAATAACACTGAATAAAATTCGTAATAAAATTCGTATTACGTATTACATATTAGATTTCATTATATTATTCAAAGTAAAAAGAATTTTTTTTATTATAATAATAAATGTTATTACTTAAATATAAAGCTATTTAAAAAGACAACTATTATGAACAATAACATCCATTTTTAAGATAAAATTGACCTTATGTTGTTTAAATATTTTTTCATTTTGTAAATTAAAAAAATCTCTTAGATCTGATTTTATTTATTATTAATGGAAAAGTAGTAATAAGTTGCAAAATTAAATTTTTACTGTAAATAAGCTTAAAACGAAATTTGTTTTAATAATAAGAAAAACAATTTTAATCTAAATTAATATTTTTTTTAATTTGCAATATCATATTATATACAATATATATTTAAATGGTTAACTATCTCAACGATATTAGAAATTATGTTCACATGTACATGAAATCAGTATTACTATTTAATTTCTTAATCTTATCAAACATAAATTTAGAAGCAATATGGAAATGCAGTTTATTATTCCGAAATTTTAAATAATGAAAACCAAAGTGATTCAATAATCTCCTAGAATATTTTTAATCTTTTAGTTTAGATCTTAGTGACATTTTATTACTAATTGATGCCATGTTTCAAAATCAAGAATATAGAAGAGTTATTCATTTTATTAATAAAAATGCATCAATTAAGGTGATTCATAATTATCTTTACAAAATTTTATTATACTAACATTAAGAAATACTTAACGTTTCGTTATATCGAAGCCAGTAGTCACTTTGCACTCAATGATGGCATAACGGCCATTCAAGTCTTAGACCATAATTTAAATGTTACGAAAAATATAATGAACGCTTCACTCTATGGATATGCTGAGGATTCGATCGGATTTCATGGGTATGATGAATTGGAAAGTTCTTTTTTCGGCAACACATATAAACAGGTAACTATTTGTAAGATTATTTAATGATTATTTAATTGCATTAAAATCATTATTATTTAATAAACGTTAAACAGATTTTTGTTTAGAATTTATTAAAATTATAAATTTTTATCTGAAATTATATTAACACTAATATTTACACTTAATCGCAATTTTTACGTTAATTTTTTGTTCAATTTGAAAGAATAAAATCGGTAATAGTTATATAGTTATTGTTATAATAATAAGCTACATTTACAAATCATGTGAATAAATGCTGTATTTTACGGTTCTCATGGCAACAAGCACAGCTCATTGATTGAAATCCCGTATTATGTTCTACTTCTTCCATATTTCTAATGAAAAATCTTCAATTTAAATTCAAACCATTCAGCTAGAGACCAGATGCTACATTTTGCTGGCGGAAATCTACAGCAAAATAGAGAATCGAGACATGGCTACGGAATATTATAAATTGGCCGTCAAGTCAGATGTCAGCTGTTACTCTGCCATGCAGAAACTCCACTCCGAAAATATGTTGTCATCAACCGAGGCCAAGCATTTCATCTCGTCTCTGGATTTCAGTGAAATTGCCAACGAGAAACTATGCCAAATAATAAAAGCCAGCTATGAAGATCTGTTCAACACCGTAAATATAATTTGGCAAATAACCACCGGGAATTAATTATCAAATCTGTATATCTCTTTCCCAGGAATGCGAATTAGGCAACGAATTGAAGCGCCCAAGACTCGAAAAAGCCCTCGAAAATCACCACTCGTGCCTGCTGAATTGTGCAACTCGATATTACAACAATTCCCGATTTAAAAAGGCCTATGAATTGACGAAAGCGATCCTCAAAGAAGATCCTCACAATCCGAATGTAATAACTCTACATGTTGCCTTGCTGGTGGAACTGAAATTCAATAATGGTATCTCATTAGTTTCCAGCTGTCAATGTTTTCATTTATCTACCTTTTAGAGCTGTTCAGCTTTGCCAGCAGCCTGATAGATAATTATCCCGACAAAAAGGTTAAATTGATTGATTCCTGGTGCCAATGTTATTGATTATTTCCTCCCAGGAATCCTGGTACGCCATTGGATGCTACTCGTTGACCAGTGACAACTATGACCTTGCTATCCAGCAGCTCATGTAATGATGCTTCTTTTATTAGCCAATATTAGCGCTTGAATTCTGTTCGATGACGCCCATTGGACCATTTATCAATCAATATAATCACGGATATTTATATTCAGGAAAGCAACTGAAATCGATAAATTCTTTGGATACGCCTGGCTTGCCATCGGACACGCTTATAGCCACCAGAAAAAGAGCGATCAAGCACGTGCTGCATATTGTACTGCTAGCCAGTCGATTAAGGGGTTTATTTATTGATGGCGTCAGTTCTTGGTGGTTAATTGTCGATGTAACTAGATCTCACGTTCCCTTGGTATACATTGCCCTTGAATACAGCCAGGATAATAATCTCAATCTCTCCCACAGCTCCCTGCAAGAGGCAATGAAAGCCGGCTCCAATGATCCTTATTTCTGGAATGAAAAAGGCTATTTGGCATTCAGCTGTAAAAAGTAAATTTAGTCATTTTAATTTTTTAAATATAATTTCTTTGATCAATTGAAATGTTTTTCCATTTTGGTTATTTAATTTCTATAATTAAAAAAAAATATTAATAATAATTAAATTATTATTATTTCCAAAAAACTTTTTATTTTAACCAATAAGAAAATTAATTAATAAAAATGAAAATTTCCAGATAATGTTAAAAATTATGTTAGGAAATATTAATTATTTTATTTTTCATTCAGCTATTCAGACTCGTTAAAATTCTTTTTGAATGCCTGCGAATTGAAGAGAAATGAGATTAATTCTTTGACTGAATTTTGGGCGCCTCTTTTTAGTAACATTGGGCATTGTTATTTGAAACTTGGGTAAATTTATCGGTCGGTGAATGGATAAATATTTTATAAATATTTAGTGAGTTTGACAAGTCTTTGGAGTACTTTGAAAAAGCCTTAGGGAAAAAGCCCAACAATCCCTCAATAATGAATTCTCTCGCATTAGTTTACGTTAGGAAAGGAAATGCTAGTGAGGCACAAAATTATCTCAGGCGAGTTCTTGGTATTGAGCACAGTAATCTATTTGCCCAGTCTCTGTTGATATCATTGAGAAAGTTGAACGCAAAATATTCAGTGAAAATAATTCCTGGTAATAATAATTTTCGGTTGATTTTTCACATTTATTTTTTAATTTCAGAAAGCAATTTAGAATTATCTGATACTTTTAAAATTTTTAATTTTCCACTGGAAAAAATGCAAAACGCGAATCATTTCGAAAACCTGAGGAAAATTCTCAATAAAGATGCATGCAAAATTTTATCCAAAACTAAACCAAAACAATGAATATTAATTTTAAATGTATTTAATAAATTTCTATGTTGATATAATTGTTCCGTTAAATTATTTATAAATTTAAAATAATTGATTTTAGCTACTTTTTAGCAAATCTATATACTAATTTTTTAATGAATATTTTATTTTTTAAATCAAGAATCATAAGTGTAAATTTTAGAGAAATTTATTTTAGAAATCAGATTTGTTTTAAATTGTAACTTATTTCTTCGTTATTTCAAATATCTTAGTTACTGTAATATTTGCTGTAATTTTTATATTAATTTAAATTTTTATTAAATATTATATAAACATACATAAATTTCTAAATAAAAACTTTTTGAAATGTTTGAAAATAAAAGAAACTATGTTAACAATGTGATAGATCACATCTTCCCAATTTCAGATTCTGATCTCGAAAAACAAAGATTACAGAAAAATAGAACTGGTTTTTGATAAATTTTTAATCTACCACTATTAACAATAAATTTTTTTTAGGATTTGAGTATCACTCTAATTTACCATTGCAAATATCTTTGTATTTCAATGCTTATTATTTTCCATTTTGGTTTATCGGGATGTGCTTGACACTTGAACAAGAAGTTTGAATTAATAGCTAGAAATGCACTTTAAATTAGTTATCCAGTTTAGCAGGATGAGTAATATATTCCGAGTTATAAATGTAGCGCTGTTCATCTTGTTTTCAATTCTGGAAATAACTAGATTAATTGCCGGATATTCTGGAAACTTAGCGGAGAAAGTATCATAAACTTTTACTTGCACGACTTTTACAATTTTAAAAGATTCCAGAATTTGCCGGATTCTGGCTATTAACAATTTTGGTTCAGTTACCAGCGATTTTCTTTTTGCTCTTTTCTACCGATATGATCATTTCGCCTTTCGAGCGGTCATTGCACATTATTGAGGCGTCATTTATCGTATTCCAGGTATCGTTTCTGCTTAATACCAATCCGGTTCTAATTTGTCAAAAGATTATGAAACTTATTTTTAAAGTTTTTTCAATTATTTGCTATTTTAATTAATTAATTTTGAATTTATTGTTAATAAATTACTTTTGATTTCTTTAATTAAAATGTAAATTAAGAATAATTGATTTTGAATTAATTATTGGCTATTATTAATTATTTTTAATTATTTTAAAATTATTTTTGATTAACTTAAATTAAATGAAAATTGTTTTTGGTTAATAATAATTTATTAATAATTAATTAAATGAAATTTCAGGCCGTCATTGGAATATTTGTGCTGAAAATGATGATCAGTTACCAGAGATTGAAGTTCCTGGTGTCCCAGCCGGCGAAAGCTCCATCTAGATATCAAGTTCCCAACAATTATTACGACGAAATGAATGTCTATGGAAAAAGCAAATAAATTCATAAATTTTATTTGTTTTATATTTAATTATTAATTACGAATTAATTTTACAATTGAATATCTGATATAATTCACCAATATCAATGCTGCGACAGATCACGGGCGGCCGGATCGACATGGGCATGATGAGGGCAATGCTAGCTGTCATTCGCCAGTGAAATGGATGTTGATATCACCGTTGGATTATTTATCAGGCGCATGTCAGATACGATGGCTTAAAATACCGCAACGTAATATGCTAGGCCAGGTGGGGGGGGGGGGGTAAAATCACATACACCACAATAATCATTACACAATACCGCTGCACACTCGGTGATCTTTGATCAATTTCGCACCCATTCAAGTGGGGGGGGGAGATGTTGTAACTGGCACACAAACATCCTCGTGAATTTCCAGCCTGCATCCCAGTGCCAATGGCAATTCATTTATCTAGTGGGAAACTTAAGGCAATTGGAAATCCGTGAGTATCACAATCAATCGGAGAGAACTCCCGCCTTTCGGTTGTCAATTGAAAAGATGGACTTGTTCCAAGCGAAATTACCACTGCATCCTTTCATTTGATGAATTGATTGGCAGCTACCAGAATCGACCAAAGTGTTTTTTATTAAAATTAAGTTAATTTTGGGCTTCATTGTTTTCGGGGATTCTGTCGGTGCTTACAGCTTTTTTCCGCGGTTATCCTCTTGCCTGCAGTGACCTGAAAGGTGAATCTTCCATACAAGAGAAACATTTTAAGTTTATTTTCTCACTACCCTCAGTATCGATCATGGCTTCGGCTTTTTGAGTTTGAGGCTCACGCGGCAGCTTGCAACACAGTATTACTCGAGCTTTCTTAGTTAGCGATTCAATGCCATTATTTCCGGAGATCTGCAGAGCTTTTGAGATTCTGAAGGGGAGGCTTTCAATGAATGATACGGTAATTCTGTCATCACAAATTCTAGCCGGTTTTCTCAAGCGTTTTAAAGAGCTAGGAAGGAATTATCTTTCACTAAAGCGGACTTTTGAGACTTCATAGCATTTATATTCGATTTCTGCTTTGTATTTTAAAGTCGAAGGATATGTCTGATCCGTATAAATTAGAAAAGCCCATATTATCACTTAAATACCACAACGTAATATATGGGACACAATCACGAGGAATCTAGTCATTTCACATGCATCACAAAAGGATTTAGGCAATCATTACGAAATATCACAGCAGATAAGCTGCAAAATTAGAAGATAAAAAATCTCGAATGAATTCAATGAGCGGTTCCCAGCCTGTGGGTCGTTAGTCAGTGTTTCCTTTTTAATTTAAATCTTAAATTTATAGTATACTTTATAGTATAAAATATAAATAAAATCAGATATTTAGGAGTCATAAACATAATAGCTAGCTGCAAAAATGCAGTGACTGAGGAGAAACTCTATTTATTTTATTGTTGGGGTCGCCACAACTTGCCATATGTTATCAATTGGTCGCGGCATCAGAAAGGTTGGGAATCGCTGATCTATATAAAGAAGTGGAAATCTCAATAAGCTTATCCAAGAGGAATAATGTTCAACAAAATAAATCTATAAATCAAGGGTGTTTAACTTGCGGCTAGCGGGCCACATGTGCTACACCTTATTTCGCATGGTATAAATCCAGCTCAACGTCTTCTAGGTCAGTATAACAATTCAACACAATAACTTATTATTATTACAAATTAAAATTGTTAAAATGTTTACCAATACAGTTGAAATTAACTTTACTTTTAGCAGTTAACTTTAGAGAAATCAACTCAACTATAAAAACTAAGCAAGTATGATTTTTCGTTTCTTTTGATACATTTCGGTTTTTCTAAACGCTTAAACACTGCAAATTTATTATAAAATCTTTCACTTATTTATAGTATTTTGACTAAATTTTTAATTACCTTAATAGGTCTCTTTTCTCGCCACATAAATTCCAATGAATATACCCCAACGTAATATGTTTCTATTTTGTGATAATATCAAACTTATTACACGCCCCGTGATCTTAGGATCAATCTCAATATTTCTACCATTCTGGAGATTTTCGTCCTCTCCTTGATTTTGAAGTAGACAATTCTTTATACCAGGATGTTCTGAATTTTCTACGCTTTCAGTTTCTACTTTGTTTGGGCAATCGGTAACCGTTCTCAGGTGAACAGCATGTATGACAATGCATCCATTTCCACATTGGTTCTTGGGATCGACATAGCATGCAAACATAGCAGTGCTAATTCAAAATGAACCTATAAAACATCAACTAAGTACCTAAAAATCGAAGAAAATACAATTAAATATAAAATCAAAAAACCCAAAAGTAAAATAAATATACAAAACTCATCAAGAACCGCACGAAATATACATGAAAATAAGATGATAACATGAGAATTTGACCGAAAATCGACAATTTTTAGAAAACAACAGAAAATTAGCGAAAAAAATAAAAATAAAATAATTTTGAGTAAAGAAATTTGATTAAAAAATTAAAAAAATAAATTGTCGATTTAATCAAGAAATAATAAAAATTATAGATAAGATAACACCTATAATGTCAAGGTCAAATTTTGTTTCATCACAGTAAAAAGAACATGCAAGGCTAAGGTCACAGAATATGTATACATACCAATTACTTTCAGCAGAAATCAATCACTTTTCCTTGTGAAAATCAATTTCTGCCTAGCAAAAATCACCGATTTAGTGTGAATTGCTCGAGAAATTTTGAATTTCGAAACAAACTTTTCTACGACAATTACTCAAGTAAACTTCAAATAAGTCCCTACTTGAGCGTTCCCTCTAGAAGGGTGAATGTGCATTGTGGTAGGAAGGGTGAATATTTAATAGAAGATTAATTATACTATGATGTTCAAAGAATTCTTTTTGTTTTGTCGAAATTTTTCCAGCTCACAGCCAAAACATTTTGCAAGATGATAAAATCGTACATAATTATCGGAATGTGTAAGAGCGGTTTCTCCGCCTATAGTCCGTGCCCATGAAGGTCCAGTCGTGCGTAACGACCGGCCCGAACGTCAATTCTGGAAATCAATATGGGGCAGTGGAAAGATAAGAACCAGTCTTGTGGCTGATTTTCTTTTACCCATCTCCAGAAAATTCGACCTAAAATCATTTGGTACATCGGCTTAAAATCATCACACCGATTAACTCAGTGGGCACTCTTAAACTAACAAAATCAGCACAATATGCACATAAAATCAAATTAAAGGAAAGGTGAAAGGTGAAAGGGTCGAAAGTCGAAATCCTTGCAACGATTTGCATAAAGCCACCATAAAATCTAGAATTACTTGAATAATACTGAGAAGGATATGTGGATAATAAAAATAGCAGAGACAAGGAATCTGTTAAGGATAAAATTTAAATTAGGTTACATAAACTCTAACTGTTTCAGATAAAAGAGCAACCACTCGGATAAAAGAATTTTAATGAGGTAGAATAAATGAAAGTTTGCCAACGTACTCTGAAAGATAGGATAGAAGTCTGATAGAATTCTAAGATGACATAAACTTGGATCCTTGAAAAGTCAATAAAAACATGAGTAAAGAAATTCTAAAATGAAAATCCCCCAATTAAGTCTTGGATCTAGTAGACTACAATATGATTACTGTAAAGTACTCTATTCGGATAAAATACAATAACTAATCTTAAATCAGTAAAGATAATTGAAAAAGAAGGTTCAGCCACAGAACCCAAAAATCAACCCTATATGATCCAGGACACTTCAACTAATGCAATAACCAAGCACGAGATAAAATATTAACTATTCATTATCGTAGTATATTCGTCGGCCGCTTCACTACACTAATATCAGAAATGGGAATGAGTCAGGAGATGTAAAATAGATTCCATATGAAGACAACATAGAAACAATTGTAATTTAGCCTAATAATAACGAATGAAACCAAACACATTATTAGATACGTAAAGCTTTATTATAAAAAAAAGAGATCGCGAAACGAAGCATAATAGAAGCATAATTATACAGCAAAACCTTAGGCTGAATGAATTGAATCACAACCTGATCATGCAATTTTCTTCGGATTGAACATAGAGGCAACCTAAAAATAACAACAGGTAAATAATTTACTTCAATTTAAACCATAAACCTCTGTTAGGACCATGTCATGCAGCATTACCGTGTGAATCGAGTGCTAACTAGTAAATGACTATAAAATAAGTTGTCGAGTAATTCTGAATCCAAAGAAATTGCATTACATTGTTTGTTTGAGCCAAGTTCCAGCAGTTGTTACTCGCTACTAGCACCTCCATTGGTGTCACCTACGGTTAGGGGCATTATGGAGATTGGAGAAGTCCCTAAAACGAGGAAATCGATCATTTAAATATTAAAAAGTTAATACAATTACTAAAAAACCTTGGAATCACCAATCTCTCACGACAAATATTCGACCAAACCAAAAATACCAATGACACATAGTAGCAACCAGATTAACAAAGATCCAATAGGCACATTTGCAGTGATCGGAATATAAATATGAAATCTAATACACACAGCGTAAGTAATTAAACACAAATCTCAGTTGAAAAGTGACCAGATCAAATATCTCAAATCATAAATAATTAAATAAATGAGCGAATGTGCATCAGTAATCTAACAATCACTGCCTCCCCAAAAAACTGTATATTCGGGAAATAAACAAATTACTGGTTAACTGGAAGAACACAAGTAGCGCAGAAATTTTCCAAGAAACTCGACTACGCTATCACCAATAAATAATTAATATTTGTATCAACCAACAATTTATTAAATTCTGTTTGGAAAGGAATCCATAATAAAGTACTTTGATAAGGTTTGCGAAAAATTAGAAATTCATTGAAACTAAAATATCCTGTTTATGGCAAGAATAAACACTCAATCTGTATTTACCACTAGCCGCATCTAATTACAAATAATTCTTTACTTTTAACATAATTATTGAATTTCACAATTATCCTTAGTGGAAGACAAGCTTGCCTCGTCATAAGAGTGGCGACTAATATCTCCGTTACGAATATTATAAATACCGTTAGTTTTATGGCTAATAATAATTATGCAATTATCGTCGGATATGAATTGTAAGAAACCTCCAAATGCCATCGTCGGCCATGGAACCTCTGCTTGATCGAGTTATGAGAAAACTAACAGACGGTGACTCAGGGCGCGGGTTGACCGTTAGACGACCCTCAATAACAAAAGATACATATTTACAGAGTAATTGATTCTAATAAATTTATAAGTTTACAATATAAAATATTATCGAAGTAAAATTAATCTAACCGGCTTTCATGAGTATTAACGAACATCACATAGATATACACTTACACCGTGAGAGTAATGATCTGACATTTCCGATTACCGATATGATTAATATCATAAACATATTGTAAGCAAAACTTAACACTCAATTCCACCACATTGCTGACTAAGTCAAATCAAATTCCTTGCTGGGGATTCAGAACAATTTACTTAATTTTTATTTAGATGATGCCAAATTTTATATCGAGCAATAGAAGAGAGATAATTGTGGAAAAAAATGAATTTCCCAACCAGGATGACCTCAAGATGTCGACTGTCCTTGTAGGACAATCAACTATCAGAAAATGTGGATGGCCGGTCCAGAACTCGGAATGACGAGATGGAGTTTCCCAGTATCGCAATCAAACGAGAAACAGGTCGGAACGCGGCATGCGAAGCTTGTCAACGGGAAGAAAGATCAAATCGAAGACCAACGTGGCACGGTGCCACCTAGTATACATAAATTTGGAAATCGCTGCTGGACGCATCTCCAGCACGAACGGATACGGGCCAGTATACGGCGTGCCCTTTGAGTTAGATGACCCAGTTTTAATGAAGATGGAGGCCCTCACCAGAGTGGTCTTGCCAAAACACATCATCAACCATTCATTGTGCTAGCGATTCGGTAGGAAACAGACGGTAGTCACATGAAAGATCTTGCAATCCATCATCTAGATCCAGGAACTACTACGATCATAGATGACTCCAATGAAGAACAACTAAAAATTTAATTAAATAATCTGTGCCATTTAATAAATGTTTTAAATTAAATCTTCGTTCTGTAAGTATTGACTCTCGACCATGGTTCGAATGAATAGTTACGATTTCTAGTAGAGGTATTTGATGTTAAGGCAAGTTACTCCACTGAATAAAGTAAAAAATGATGACGCTAATTTCTCGACCACACACTAATAAAATTACACCAACCTTTCAGAGTATAAAACAAATGGTTAGGACATTTAACTGAAATGTGACGAAATATCAGACAGTTTAGTAACAATTATAAGATCTCACAAATTCATGCCTTAAGTAATGTAAATAATTTAAACCCTTCTCGTATTCGAGACATGGCAACAATTCGCTCCATCGTGAAGGAACTAAAGAAAGTAAGGCAGGAAAATACGTAGCTGCATCGACAATTGCTACAGATGAGCCGCAAAATTCAAATGATATAATACATGTAGGTCGAGCCGTTTCATGCTAAAGATTGACCGAAGCACAGCGAGAGTGGAAGGAGGAAAGACAACTGGTTCAAGCGCAGCGCACCCAAATCCGTAGTCTGGAGACAGCCCTTTCAGCATGCCAAGAGGGTAATGCGGTAACTTACTCACTAGTATTTGTCCCGGCACAAACAGCATACCGAGAACGAGAGGAGCCAACAAAAGTAGTCAAAGGGAACTCCAGGCCGGGAAATGTAGAATGGATACGCAGACGCACACAGCTGGCAGAAACATTGGAAAAGAATTAACAAAATTGCTAATAAATTACTGATTCATGCACTCTAATAAAATTTGAGTTAATCTTACTAAACCGGAATTACTAAATAGCACTCTAACCTAATTTGGCAACAGATAAATAAGAAAGAGAAACAGTAAGGACCTAAAGTGAGGAGACGGACACAGGCCTTCCAACAATTTTTATTTTGTAGTTCATTTGTTGTTAGAACAATAATATAATTATAATTGATAAAAAGCTGTGCTTGTCATATTATTTTGTTATCTTTGGAATATCCTTTCCTAGGTAGGGTAAGCGTAACAATAAACTGGACATTATGCATAAAATCTGATTTTTCAAATTCAGCGCATCAAAATTATACAAAATTACATGTGATATCTCAAACATCATAACATATATTTTTGCCCATTGTAATGCTAGGAATTCACTGGGTTCTCTCAAAAAATATTGTAAAAAAGGAAAGTCCACTAGGTTTAGCTGGCACGAGCCAATTGATAACTATTATATGAATTTGCTAGCTGACTGTTAATCGGATTCAAATAATTTTGTTATTCGTTGTGTAACACTTTATGAGCATCCATTTATGACATCAGCAAAGTATTAAGATTTTTATTCCCATGTCCCATTGTGTCTCATTTTTTAAACCTGCCAAAAAATGACATCGAATTACTTCCGAGAAAAGATAGTAATAATTAACATTAAAATTGGTGTGAAATTTAAAAGTGCACTGAGGTTATTCTATTTACTGATAACTCCACCCCATTCTTCCAATTACATCCATTTTTGGAAACCCCCTTCCTTTTCCCAAAGAAAGTCCCTAATGGACACTCTCTATCTTCAAAATATAATAATTAATTAAAATTATAAGATAAAAGAATAATAATATACAAAATTTGAATTACTAAAACATTTCATCACAAAAATCCTTCCGTCATCCTGACGAGACATTTTATAATGATTTTAATTACTTTTAACCTTTGTTTTTTGAACATACTTAAAAGTGAGAATTAATTTCTGTGAGCCTATTGTTAAAAAAATTTACAGTTCCACTCTGGAAGTATTGTATAGTATGTAATGAGCTCGTGAAAAGAAAATTTAAAATGAAGAAACAATGCAAATTTTATGCTTAAACTTCTATAAATGACGTCCTAAAGTTTTAGTCAACCTTTGACACCCGCATCGACACAAAGAGTTAAAGTCTCTTCAAATATGATGTCACAAATCTCTGTACACCTTTTGAATATATTAAATGTATAATATTACAATGAGCTTGTCTATTATTCTGATGCAGGACGATTAAAATATAAAATATGGTGGTGAACGTAACAAAATCTAAGTAATGAAAAAATTAAGAACTTATTGATGCTTGATGTAACGTCAGATGAAGTCGCATTTCTAAATAACTTTCATCCTATTAGATCATAATTCGTCTCCTGACGCTTGACGTTATTTATTGATGACCCCTAATAGGTACTCAGATTAATACTCGTAAAAATTTTGAGAAATAAGTTATTTATTTTGAATGTTGATATGATGGTTGAAATAATAAGTAATAATTTTGTTCAGTGATCTTATATGATAATTATAGATTTTGGGGGGAAATTGAAAGCATTTCTTGGAAAATTATCCACTTAAAAGAGATGATTCAGGAATAATAATTATGAAAATTCCGTAATACTAGAAGAGCTGGTTCTTGTACATGAAGGCATTAAAGAAAGTTGAGAACTTATTTTAAGATCATCCTTTTGACCCATTTAAGCACTAGAAAATTCTTTCTTATTAGAAGAGTGAAAACCTTCATCATGAACTCGAAGTCCATCGATCATTAATTTTACCAATTTTAATGACGCTGATATAACAGAGGATGTTTTATTCATTGTTCATTAAATGTCCTGCTCTTGCTACGAGGGTTTTACAGTCTCTCGCAATATATATATTGGTGGGTTACTGGGTACTATTGTTTGTTTTAATTATGTTGTGGTTACCCAGGTAACGTCATATAATTATTCATTTGCTACCACTCGGCACCCGTTGCTAGGCAACGTTGGAACTGTGTTCGAGTGGGTAGATCGTCTGCAAAAAGTGAGCGCTATTACTAATGCTATAATTGCCCGAACGATCTCTGGGTTCAACGAGCTGTCGATAGAAGACCTGTGCTCGCTTTCGCTTTTTAGGTCCCTTATACCATTAACCTCATCATTCGCATTCATCACGTACTTTAACTGATAATTTCCTAACGGTAAACATATATTTTATAAAACCAACAACACCCATTGACACAAATTGACATGCAAATTTTACCAGAAAAACACAATTTGATTATCCCGTTACGTACGGTTTGATATCCGAGCGGCTCGGCGTTTTGCTCGCTCCTTACGTCCCGGTCGATAGCTGTTAGTTTTTGGGGTAGTCCTTGATTCTGACGTTGACTCTCGATAGGCGAGTTGGGCAGGAGCAAAAGCGAGGGGATAGGTTACAGCTGCCCCTTCTTGACAGGCAGATAGTGAAACCTCCAGTCCCCTTATTTGTGTTCTTAGACTTTGGTTCAGTTGTTTTTCTTCCATCCAGCCCTTCTGTGCTGCCGTGAGCCTTTGATAAACCCGTTTGACTTTCTGTGGCGCCACCCATGTGGCTTTTGTCTGCTGCACTTCTCTGGACAGCTGGATAATCTGTTCATAGAAGTCTTTATTGACTGCCCTCGCGTGTTCCAATTCTTCTTGTAGAATTTTTTGGGATTCCATTTCTGCAAATATTATTATCAGTTTTTTGTCTACAAATCTTGAGTTATTAATTTATCACACAATTTTACAATATTAACTAAGCAAACAAGGAAAACTCAAGAACGGTAACTAATTATTTATTTAACTTTGAATTCAATCATATACGGTCATTGCAACTCCATAGCCGGATCATTCACTGGGCTGAGGACCTGGGTGGTGTCCTTGAATATAATCAACAGAGATTGGCTGAGCGGGAGAGTGCTCATAGTATACAAAAACTGGTCGTTTTGTATTTCTGGTACGCTTGAGGCTGGCTGGCGGCATATAATTGTAGGTATCGGCGATCCTACCGGCCGCGATATCTTCTTCCACGTTTGCCAGGTATTGTCTGGCCCAGATCACATGGAAGTCGACCCGGCGTTGGTGGTCTTCAAGGCGTGCCAGAAGAGCTCGGGCCCGATCATGAATTTCTTGGGCCGGACTCTGGCCGCCTATTTGTCTGCTCTGCTCCTATTGTTTTCCACCGAGGGTAAGGCGTTCCATTGGGTTTCTCTTGGTTGGGGCACATCGAGGTATCTTTCCCTCCAGACGCGTCTCCAGGCTTGTCGCCACTGATCGGCAACGTGCGTGGGAACGTAGACAAAGGGTCCTGATCTTTCTGAACAAAATCACGATTAGATGGGTTTATTATCGAAATTCAATAATCGTCAAAGAAAATTTAATTTCTCCTTATAGTCAAAAAAACGATAGCGGAGAGTCCTTGTCATCTTCCTTAGAAGAATTTAACTCTCAACATAGGTTCTACTTTCCATCGATAACATTCTCTAGGTATGAAAAACCTATTTTCCGAAGTACATTTATAGTGAAATGTCTGAAGAGGACCTATCGACAGTTCTATGCGGTATCCAATAAACATAAACCAAGCATTCTTATGATAAAATTTTGCGTCTCGCTTTTAACATTTTATTCTGTTGACATTTTGCTATTCATTTATCCCTATTGCAAAGCAAAATATAATTTTATGTATTTATTTCTATAAAAATAAAGTATAATTTTACTTATTTATTTCTATTATAAGACGATAAATAATTTTCTGTATTTATTTTGATAAAACTAATTATTTAATTTATTATTAATAAATTTGAACACCTTCGACTACTTAGCAACCATAAATGGCAAAAACCTAAAACTTAAAAATTTACATTACTTAGTTACAAAATGAGAAAAAATGATATTTGTAAACTAGCATAATATGATCAAATTTTGTCCTAAATTTTCAATACATAAAATGTGATTAACGATATTACCGATGTATACAAATACCAAGCGGTCGGCTTAATATCGTGATACCTTTATGATATACGATCGAAAAGAGTCAACTTTCAATAATTTAAATATTAATGTTATAAGCGGACTTGATATTACCACTGGTTAACTATCATCGTTCGGCCCATTCCCAATAAAGTACCGTCATAATCCGGACTTAACCTTTGGAATAACGAGATTTTAAAAAAAGAACCAATGGGGTTTCTTTCCACAGTACCCAGGTAACTGGTTGTTGGTCTTGATAAATCTAATTATATCTCTTAGCCGTATTGATTAACATTGAGTAGAAGATAACGATGGTTGTTCAAATATTCCTTTATTATAAATCCAAAATAAATTTGTGGCAGAGTTAAAAGAACTTTTCTGAGATGGCCTTAGGTTGACATGGTCCTGTACAAATCTCTGTCAGATAAGGTTAATTCTCTCTGCGGCTTACATATATAAAGAAAATTAAAAAAAAACATTAATTTACTCTGAATTTCCGAGCGGAAATCTACTGAAGTAACTCCTTCTGGGGCTCTGGTTGACGTGCTTCGACCCGATTTGTTTGGATAGTTTTGCATATTAAGATTTGTAATTGACTAATGATCTCGCTCTAACCAGGTGTATATATTGGTTAGCCGGGGAGGCACACAACTATCGGTGTGTGTTTATGTATAAGACCCGTTGGTATGTTTAGACTGAGATGATTTTGTACGATCATCATTTAAAAGGTCAGTGATTTGTTGTGAAAATTTCGGCACACCAGTCTAGTGGTCGACAATCAAATAAAATCGACGATTTCTATCAACGTTTACAAATTTGCAATGCGACATTATCGAGATGATCGTTTTAGATTTCTATGATAATAAGTTTAATTTTGTAGCTGTTTATTTTATTTTTTATGTTCGGTTCCTTAGCTAGCCAACAACACTGGGAAAATCTATTTGGAGCACTAACAATATTCGAGGCGAAATTTGTCGAGTTAGGAATGATTACCTCTTAACGATGTATGAACATCCGATGGTGACTCCTCCCAATGATCGCAACAAGAACTAGTTCATATCTCTCTTAACTGTTTTCTTTGGAATTTATTCTCGATGAATTCATTTTATTTGTATTGAATAAGATTTTGTTTTTCTATTTTATTTGGGTGATACATGTTTGTGGTTGACCGGAACCTGAGTGGGGTTTAGTTATCGCCTCCGGCTATCGTGAGAATTTTGTTTTTTGTATTAATGTTCATTTAAGAGATTTTAAAACAATAATCTTTACCTTTTCCTTCCAGGAAATTTATTGGGGTAGTCGCGTTAACTGCTGTATTTTGATTTAATAAAAATTTATCAGTATTAATTCGTAATATCTGTTCAATTTTATCTCTTCCTCCAAGTAATTTCTAGCAATTCTTAACGCGGAATCGGCATTTGGAGTGGTCGTATGATTTTACGTTTAATTGGGTAACACTATTGATTTTTGCATAGTATTAAGCGGTACGTTAGCTACACCACTTTACTTTTCGCGGTATTTTATCGATGTTCAGCGTGGTGTTGGGTTTCTTAGTTAATAATATTAATTTACTTTTCCTCAGGGAGCCTAATTTGCTTATCCTCGTGATGTTAGATAGTTTATAATCACTATTTTACTTTAAATATTACTCAACCAACTTATTAACTTTTATTAGGATTTGAGAAGTTTATAACTGCAAGGGTTTATAACTGTGATTAACGACATTTATAACTATATGTGATTTACATTTATATTACTATACATATTTTAAGCTCATAACAACGATTTTGATTCTTTATTTCCAAGTCACCTTCCCTTGATTGATCCTAAGCGCATTGTGTTCATATTATAGTTAATGAGTGCCCACTGGACTAATCGTGTGATGATTTTGAGCCGTATGTAAGATAGTTTAGGTCGAGTTTATGGAAATTGAGGGACGAGGAAGCAGCCAAAGGACCATTTCCTTATCCCTCTCCTCCACTATACGGAATAATATTGACATTCCGACCCCTGCGTTCCGCACGCCGGAGTCTTCACGGGAACGAATCATTGGCGATATTCCACGTACTTACACGAATTCGAATAGTATGTTTGATTTTAATAACTTGTAATGTGTCTTTGGCTGTGGGCCGGAAAAATTTCGACAATTAAAAAACAATTTTTGCATTATAAATAATTTATTAACAGACAAATATAAATTACCCGATACATAATCCAATCAACCAAAAATTCAAAATCATAAATACATTGCTCTCCCCACGACGACACCCAAGCAGAGCTCTATCGAGGTTGCGAGGATGCGACGTGGAGAGAGTTTTCAAATAAAACTCTCACTTACATCGTAAAATAGGTTTTTAAAAACCATTCTAAAACGATTTAAAACGATTCAAAGTTTTGAAAAAACTGATTAAAATTGTGTAAAAATGAATCATTATATATACCTATTGTACGACCCTAACCTTGCTTGTTCTTTTTGATTTAGTAAAAAAAATTTTGACCTTGGAATTTTCTGGTATATTCTAATCTTTAATTTTATTATTTTGAGATTTTATTTGACAATTTTTTCTTTAGATTTTTAATTGAATTGTTTCTAATTCAAATTATTTAAATTTTATTTCATTTTCATGAACTTTCGCGTTTTTATAAATTGTCAAATTTCGGTCAAAATCGTTGGGTTTTCGTGTTATGTTTATATTTGTTTCGTGCGGATCTTGTTGCATTTTGTTATTATTTTAATTTATTTTTGTGTTTATAATTTTATGTTTAATTGTTTTCTTTCTCATATTTTGATAGGGTTAATTGGTATTTTAATAGGTTTAATTTTAAATGTGCATGTTATATTTGCATATGTGTTACCGATTCATTTAAACATTTACAAGGCCGTTTGTGTTCTGGCCCAACAATATGTTAATCTGGATTCTCAACACTGCTACTCATGTAAACCAAGTCACAAAACAGGCGGAACGCAGCAGATGATATGTTATATCAAAAGAAGCACATCGATGTAGAATCTTCATTTCAGAAAATCAAAAACTATCTCATTAAGATTAAATATTTTTGTATTAATAATTTTTTTTCAACATAAATAATCTATTTTTTCCAAATTATTTAACTTTAATGTTTTTTCATATTTATAATAATACATTTAAAATTTTCAGGCAAAAATCCTAGTGAATTATTTAGACTGAATTTATTTATCTTAATTACACACTCTACTAATTTAAATAAATAAATTAGATAAATATTTTGTTTTAATCTATCATTGTTTTGAGCATCTATTGGAGTGTGTAATAAATTCCCGTGTTTTTTCTATTTTATTTTTCCCGCAATTTTAATTAGCCATTGTATTTTATATTTCAGAATTTGTAACTTATTAAAAACAAATAATTATTACTTATTATGGTTTATAAAATCTTTATGCAAATTTCGAATGGGAATTTTTGAGGAAATGAAAAGGTTTCCGTAGAGTTGGCACCGTCTTATTGTATTTGTCAAAAGCTCTAAATCAGAGAATCATAATTGCACAATTCAACTATAAATCGCAACATATTTATCTATAACTATTAATGACATTATAACTACATAAATATTTTCCATTCCGTATTATTACAATTGTCCGTCAAAGATCTGTTATTGGAGAAACGGCAGAAATATTGAATCACCACAACTATAACCATAAAAATAACAAATCGCCTAATTAAACTTATAAAAATCGGCTACAAGATCACTGAACTCATGTCATTCACTTTACATCTCAAATCTACAACATTACGATTTTTAATTGCTTGGATTCTTGGAATTCTCTTTCGCTGCTACTTCACTGAATTTAGAAAGCAGACTCCTTTTGCTTTGGAAAAATGAGTCACCAATCGGAGTGGACATATTATCCGGCGAAGGCATTTTCGCCTCCTTACTTCCACTGATTGCATTTGATTGTTCGTCCATTCTCATTATGCTGCTAATAAAAACTTGCCTGTTCTCTTCATCCGCTGGTCCCCATTCGGACTTCGGTTTAATTACCTCACGCAATATCTAGATATTTTTTTCTTTTATTAAAAGTTAAAAAAAAATTAAACGTAAACAAAGAATTATTACAAGAATCATGATAATATTTAGTCATTAAAAAATAAAAATAATAACTTCAGTTATTTAAATTTTGTTTTTGTTCAATATTTAACATAAATTTTCCGTATTACTTTTTATAAACTTTGCACAATAATTGGTGCGATGTTATATTATATGCTGTGTGCAGGGCCTTGAAAATAAATTGTGGTCCTGGACCTCAAAATCCTGTCCTAGGCACTGCCCATGCTAAATATCTAAACAATTTATTATGGGAAAAATTGAAAATGAAAAAATCGTTAAAAAATATTAAGTCAAAAAAATTATGAAATCAAATTAAAAGAAAAGCAGAAGCTTGAAAAATACTGAAAGGATAGTGAATTATTAAGAGATCAAAATTTCGGAAAAGCTAATGAAAATTTAATATTTTTTTCTTTGGACTATTTGACAATCTTTCAACAATCAAATTTTGAGTATTATTATTTTTTTCTTATAAATTATCGTTAATAAATTTTATTGTTACGTAATTGTTAATAATTTTTCCACAACACAACATACACCCAGAACGTCCCGAATCTCTTTTTTACAGGAGACTCAGCTGGGTTCTTCAGATTACTAGTATACATAAATCACACAATAAATAACTCCATAAACAAATAATATAACAAATTATATAATATAACATACTAAAAAAAGAACATATAAGCACTAGTCTAGTGTTTTTCAATCTTTTTCTAAAGGAGGCACCCTAACTTGGTAATTTTTTCTCGCGGAACCCCTATTTCTTAATATAAATTCAAACATGTATAATTTGTTGTTGTATAACTGAAAATGGTTTATAATAAGTATATTATAATTAGTTTAAATATATATTTTTAATGAAATGATTAAAAAGGTGTGAAATATTTTATACTTTTATTAAATATGTATATTTATTAACAACATTGATGAATAACAATACAACAAGATTATATAAACATATTCAATGCGATATTTGAGCCTAATGCGAAGCGCAGATTTTTTTAATATTAGGTGAAATACTAGAAAGACACTCTCATTTCTTCTTCAACTGATTTCATTCTGTCTTTTATTTACACCTTTGTTATTACACCTTTTGTTCTCTTTAAAACATGTAAGAAAAATTATGGCTGCACTATTCCTCATAATATTTCGCGGCACCCCTAAGGCATCATTACGGTACCCTAATGTGCCGTGGCACCCCGGTTGAAAACAACTGCACTAGTCCTATTTCATAACATAACAGTATATAATATTTACTCCTATATTATTTATAGTACAATACTTGAAAAAGGCTGTGCCGAAAATTTTAGAATATCAATAGGACATCGATATCTTTGAAAAGTTAAGACTTATTTCATTAATGAACTAAAAAGCATCTAAAACTAAAATTAGCGCGCTACTCCTACTAGATAACCAACAGTACAGTAACTCAGTTTTTCAACTGTACAATTAATTGTAGCGATTTTAATATTTGCTAAATCCAAAATCAGATTAATTTTTAAGCATTTTTGGGGCTCTAAAAGTTTGAGAACCGATGGGTCCGAGAATTCAATGAAAATCAAGGTGATATGTACCATTATGATTCATGATAAAATAATTATCTAAAACACGATGATTATTTGGTAATAGCATAAATTAAAATGTTTTAAACAATCAAATAACAAGATAAGCCCTTGCTGAAAAGTATATATTGAATTTGAAAAGAATTATTTTACAATCGAACACTTTATCGATAATTTAACATATATTTTGAAGAAAGCGCTTATCTTATTATTTACTTGCTTAAAATGAATGATGATAACATTAAATTTCAGGGGTGCTCACAGATTAAACGGTTCCGGTATTTAATAAGTCGTCTTTTCATTCAAGTTTAGAAAATACAGGAGCAGGAAATATATTTATATGTAGGGCATCATTCTCGAACGTTAATTTTAAATTAAAAATTGTTAAATTTATCAGCCTAGTCCAGAACGAATTTAATTTTTAATTTCAAATTTATTTCTTCCAATCAAGATTTATGATATGGAATCTCTCAATAATTTTATTATTGCCGCCATCGCTTATTTGTCCAATCAAATCTTATTCACAATAGTTGAAATAATTTATTAACAAAAATAGTTTCAATAAATTTCCACACAGCCTTAATCCCACAACCAAAACACGGACACATTTTTTCAATTAATTAATTTATTGTATTTTTATTCAAATAATCTTTCAGAAGTAAATTGGCAATATCTCGGAAAAAATATACCAACCAATTCTTCATCTAATATGCATAAATTCTACTAATTATTTAACAGTTCTTGATAAATCGATTTTTATTCTGCAAGTCTCACGATGCCGGTGTGCATGCCAATGATTCACAGAACGGCCTGCTGACACATTTCCTGTCTCTCTATCGAAATCTACAAAATATTTGCAGAGAAGGGGCAAATTTACTGACTAATAGAAGCATACAAGCAAGTCGATTTCATTTATAGATTAATGATTCACGTGACCCAGAATCATATATTCGACATTAGATGATTCCTATGCACAATAAAAAGTGAAAGCCGACTGACTGCTTAATGCATTAATTTTGCTCATCGTTTAACAAATCCGAAAGCAAATTTTAATTAAACTTGGGTTTTATGAGTAAAAATGTAATTTAGACCAATCAAATTAGATTATTTTCCTTACTTTAGTTAATATGTAAAACAAATAAAACTTACGATCCATCCTCCCTCTTTGCAGTATCTGTAAATAAACACCGAGGGAACGAATATCAATGGAAACAGTGCAATAAAATGAGTTAATGTTACAAATGACTGAGGATATGAAAAATCACCGTATTTCAGAGTGTCCCCCGACACGAAATAAAATATAATCAACAATGAAATCACTCCAGGAGAAATGTACATCCACATAATCCTCCAGTACCAATTTGGTCTTTTTGTTGTCATTAAAGCTATATCTTTTCTGAATCTATTTATTCCTGTAAATAATTTGTTAATAATGAAAATGATAATCATAATAATAATAATAATAACTGTTAAAAAGACACAAGTGTATAATATGTATTCTGATTACAAATCCACACTCTTTGATAGCTATTCGTTGCGTAACATCTACAAGGGAGTTTATTGGTTGTCTAATTATTGATACAGAATACCTTCAGACGCACAAACATTTCAACATTCCAGCACAATCATCAAACATCATAACCAACATCTGATCTTCAAATTAAAGTTTTGATATAGTATTATGTATTCGGTTAATTCAATTAATTATAAAACATTCATTCTTTACAATAATAATAATAATAATAATAATAATAATAATAATAATAATAATAATAATAATAATAATAATAATAATAATAATAATAATAATAATAATAATAATAATAATAATAATAATAATAATAATAATAATAATAATAATAATAATAATAATAATAACAATTCTAACCATAGAAATAACAAATAACTATAATTTCCAACAGTGCGAGCACTAATAAAACATATCCACTGATAACATAGTCTAGCATATTGAGTATATACATTCCTCCTCGACATGTCATTGGAATACCTAACAGGAAGCATAGTATACATATACTGACCCTAGGAATAAAAATATAACTAATAATTATTTCGTCAATATATAAATTAAATAATTGAAAAATTGATGATAGATGCCCGAAGCTATTTATATAATTCACATCAGTGACAGCAAATGGCACCCTTCCAGAAATGAAACCTTACAGTTCTAAATAAGGGCTAACTTTAAAAATTAATAAAGTAATTAATGGAATAATTTTAACAGGAAATTCAATAATCTAATGTAAAAAAAAAAATCCGTACGACAGTTGATATGGATTATTAAATGGAAGAAAAAATTTTAATTAATTAATAAATAAAATAAATTAGATGTTATTCGACAATATAAATGTCAATTTAGAAAGGCATTTTCTGAAATCAAGAATTTCTTTTGGTTAGTTCCCATAAGAAATAAATGATGGTGGAGTTCATAAGCAACTTTATAAAGAAAAAGAGAAAGCTCTATAAGAAAGAGAAAAAAGCATATAATATAAAAGCATATTCATAATAATAATTATTGTTTGATCTTGTCTAATGTCATTCTGAGATAGATTAATGATTGAAGAATCTAATGAAAATGGTAATGAGAAATCAAGTAAATGAGTATGTAAAAGTTGTGGAAAGTCGATTTGTCATTAAAATTGAAAAAAGAAAAGACATTAAAAATTTAAAGAAAGCTAGAGATCTGTTTTGAAGTTATAGAAAAAATTTTCTGAATTTTGTTAATCTTGTAGTGATATTACGTTATATATTACGTTTTAAAATGCTGTATTACATGGACGTTTATTATTATATAAACTAGCTGTAACCTGTCAAAAATGACGGCCTTACTCTGTTTGAAGTTTAGATTTACATTAATTAGTAATTTTATTTTCTAGTGGTCTAAAAATCAAAACTCATTATTTTCTATAAAGATATTTTTATTTATTTATGCTTTTAGATTTTACCAAAACTTTGTCTAGAATATAAATTAATTATAGTAATATTACTATTATTGCGAGTGACAATTATAAGTAGATCATTAATTTATATAATTTTGGTTGTTATGGGCGTTACATGCATACATTGTTACAACCAAATTATTATTATATAAATAGGCAAAAAACTGATATTTGTCAAAAAATATTCCTTTATTATTTTAAATTATTCTAAAAATGAAATGAATCAGATAAGTTTATATATTTATTATTAATAATCAAAGAAAAGGCTAAAGTTTAAATAATTGAAAAACGCCAACAGCTATATATTTCGACAGTTTGTCCTCAAACGTGTAGATAAAACTCAGTTTAGGATTGTTTCAACGTCTTGCAAAGTTAGTAGTTTGTTCACTAATAAGTCTCTAACTGCAGTAAGCCTGTGTTCTGAACTGTTTTATCAATTTTCATGTAATGGGTGTTATGCCACATACATTAAAGAGGTTGCCCGTCATCTCCGCACTAGAGTTCTTGAACATTGTCTACTGAATGAATTGACTCATATTAGTGATTATTTTAGGAAATATACTAGTAAGAAAATAGGTATATATTATTTCAAGATAATTGCGAAAAATCTGAGTAATTATAGGGAACGAATAACTTGTGAGGCGTTGTTAATAAGATCTTTAAATCCTATAATTAATGTTCAAAATGCTCAGTCTACAGGCATTTTGAATGAATTTAAATAATTGAATGTATTGAATCTTGATTTAAAAAGTATGGAAAATTATTTAGTTTAGTTTTTTAAAATTTTATTGTTTAAGTAAGGTTAAAATGGTAGAGTTGATTTAAAAGTGTTGTAATTTTTGAAAATAAATATTTTCAAGTTTCAAGTTATGATTAACAGTTCAGCAGAAATATTATCAATTATTCAGAATAAATATCCAAATCTCCAAGATGATTTATTAAGTTACGTAGAAAATGATTTGAATGTTTTCATCGTGATTTATAGCCAGCTAGATTTAAACTTATCGAGACGGCTCGAGTATTTATCTGGTGAAGATAAAGTAAGTGGAAATCTTGGCAATATATTGAAAATGTTGGGTAAATTCGATATCAATATACTGGTGTTACAATCTTTAATGGATGCTGTTATACGTATTGAAGGTTTTGTTACTGCTACAACTGTTGGATTATTTGATCAAACAATTCTTGAGAATTTAAACAGCAAAGAAGAAAATCAATCTTCTTTACCTTATCTAACTATGGTTTTACTCTCTAATTCTCCAAGCAATAAACGCTTTACTAGAATGTTTCCGAATAATATCGATCATATTACTCAAGTAAACACATTATACGTAGCTGCGGAAAGTGTATGTGAAACTGTTATTAAAGAATTAAATAAGAAAACCAAACAGAATGTGAAATTTGTATATTATGTGTTTAAAATTTTATTATTTTATAAAAACCATATTTTTTAATAAGAATGATAATTTTTATGTTTTTTAAAAATTAATTTACAAGTTTATTTTCTTAAAATTAAAATAATTTTATATTTTTTGGTACATAGATAATTTGTTTAAATTTTCTTATTTTCATTTAGTTATTGTTAATGTGATTTCTAGCCAGAAGAAGACTAATAAACGGTCCAAATATATAGTGATATGTTGGACAAAATATATAGTTGGCGTTTTTCAATATTTATTATTATTATTAAATTTATATATTTCACAGTATTTCAAATATGTGGAATTTGTTTTACTTCCTCGAATATTTCACTGGTTACAACTAGTTTTAATTATTACCTTAGTATGGACATCTGGCCGGACATATTTTTAATTAATTCCCACTCAAGCTAGTTACCAATGTAAATAATTATTTTGATAAGGTTTTTAAAAATTTTATGTCTGTTTAGGACATGAAAGGATAATAATTTATAAACTGAAATAGCTCATTTCAAATTAAAAAAAAACAATTTATTCATTGGATAATTAAATAATAATAATAATAATAATAATAATAATAATAATAATAATAATAATAATAATAATAATAATAATAATAATAAAAATAATAATAATAATAATAATAATAATAATAATAATAATCACTAATATCACAAAGCATACAAGTAAATATTAAATTATTAAATGTTTTATTTGTCATTAATTTTACAAGTTTTTATTTAGTAGTTAATTAAAATTTTATTCATAAATGAGCATCAAATTCTAAAAAAACAAAATCTTCACTTAATTTTGTCCAAACTCAATATTTATTTAAATTTTTTTATAAAAGTAAGTAAATAATTATTTACCCCTTCACCATCCTATTCAAGGCAATGTAATAAAAATATTGTTTGTACCGCAATAGAAAATGAGCGACTAATAATTAATTTTAAGTAACTAAATAATTAATTATACAAAAGTCTTTTGTCTCTTTTAAATTATCTGTCCCTCATACAATGTGCAGGTCAACTGATCTTTTATTTTGCGAATATTTTCGTAAACAAGTTGAATGTGACTCTCGTCGCGATTTAATAATAATTTATAACAATCTTATCCTTCAAATTTGTAAAATTGTGAATGTGTTATATATTAGATAATATGCAATAAATAATGGAATATTACATACAACAAATATAACAAAAAATACCTAAATATTATGACATGAAATTGCGACTTTAACAATCTCAGTCTTCTTAGTTCGTCTTGGATCCCAGCTAAGACCGTTTCAACAATTGCAAATTGTGATCCAAATCCCAAAGTGATCATCATCAAAAAGAAACAAATAGACCATAACGGGGCCATAAACATATGCGTCAAAGCTTCTGGATAAACTACAAAAGCTAACCCAGGACCTAGAGTAAAATTAAAATTTTAAAAATAAGAAGATGAATTTTATGAATTTTTACTTAGTAAACAATAGTTGATAATAAAAACTTAAACTTAACACAGATTAAAGTTGTTAATGCTTTGTCGCATTTCCTTATTAAAAGTATTCTACATGAAAGACAATTGACACAATAGAGTAAACTTTTTCATATTTGCATCTAAAACACATCAATCTATTTTATAACAATATTTTTTTGAATGTGTCTAGTCTTTACAACAGATTTTGAAAATATTATTATCTGATTCCTTTTGTTTTTTTATTTATGTCTTCCAGTGTAATCAATAGGTAAATGACATTTTATAATCTTAGAAATTTCAAACAAATTTTTACCGATACTCCAGCACAATAAATAATCAATTACATTTTCCATTTAGTAAAATAAATATTTCATTTTCAATTTGTTTATTTTTCAATGATTAATTATTCATTACATCGACGAAATTCCTAAATTCAGTTCGCATATGGAGTAGATGACTAAAAATTAAAACAGTTCTTTATCGTAATGTAGCTTATATTTCTTTATTATTATAAACCATGGCTTATTTCTAGGTTAATTTAATTATAATCATAACAATAATAATAATAATAATAATAATAATAATAATAATAATAATAATAATAATAATAATAATAATAATAATAATAATAAAAATAATAATAATAATAAAAATAAAATAAGCCCTTGTGGCAACGTAATTATATTGTACAAAAAAGTTTCAATTATTAAATAATTTTGAAGAGGTTAATTAATAATCGAAACTTTTTTCAGCAATATAATAATTACTTTGCAGCAAGGTCTTATTTTGATTCTCACTTATCTGATATTTTCATTAACGTTGGTACCAAGGAATCACCGTTTATTATTATTATTATTATTATTATTATTATAATAATATAATAATAATAATAATAATAATAATAATAATAATAATAATAATAATAATTATAATAATAATAAAATAGCCCTTGCTGCAAAGTAATTATTATATTGTACTAAAAGTTTCAATTATTAAATAATTCTGAAGAGGATTAATAATAATCGAAACTTTTTTCAGCAATATAATAATTACTTTGCAGCAAGGGCTTATTTTGATTCTCTGATATTTTCATTAATGTTGGTACCAAGGAATCACCGTTTATTATTATTATTAATAATAATAATAATAATAAAATAAGCCCTTGCTGCAAAGTAATTAATATATTGTACTAAAAGTTTCAATTATTAAATAATTCTGAAGAGGATTAATTAATAATCGAAACTAATTATTATTTTTAAATAAAGCAATTAAGACTACCCAAGAGAACATATCTTTCTTTATGACCAACAATTTATGTACTATACTTTTCATCTTTCCTGAAACATCAATTTTAATCAAATTTCTATTGTCATGACAATGAGATAAAAGGTCTCAAAATATTTTGAGAGTAGTATAAAAATTAACTTTAACCTAAAAATTTCAAATACCACATTAATTTATTTTTGCCGTAACTCATTAGTCACTAATGATTAATGAAATATTGTATGATTTTCACAATTTAACTAAAAAATTTTGTGAAGCGTTGTTGATAAGGTCATTGAATCCAAAGATCAATCTGCAAAACTCTGTGAGTACGAGTGTTTTGAATGATTTTGAATAGTTTGATTGATAAAATTTGGGATACGTAAGAATGCTGTTGTTATATAGTAAATTTTTAATATTTAAATTTAAAAACTTTTAAATATAAAATTTATTTAACAAATAAATTATAATTTTAAAAGTTAATTTAAATAATTTAAAATTTGTGAAAAATATTTAAATATTAAAAAATTTATCATATGTTTGAATATGTAAATTACCTGATGATGACTTTAAGTTTATCGAAATATATTGTAAAATGTGTGTTTGAACGATGCTTCCATCTTTAAATAATCAATCATTAATTAGTTTGAAAATTTTAATTTAGAACATAAATTTTCAATTGTTATTTTAAATTACAAGCTTACTTTAATAATTTAAAGTAAAGTCTAATTCAAATAAATCTTCAGAAAGATATGTAATTTCATCTGTCTTTTGTTGTTAGAAAAATGACAGACTTTATGATTGATTATAGTTTTACGTAATACACTTAAAAATAAAATATAATTTTTATTGATAACGCATCTTAATTGCTGATAGTCTCGGATTGAGCTGTGCTAACCTCAATGGAAGGGCTATTTGATGTATGTTTATATTCTTCATTAATAATACAAATTTAAACAAATATATAGCAAAATTTAATGAAATCTATACACGAACCTTTGTCGACAACATTATCAATTGTTGTATTTTTCAAGTGAGCCATAAAGCCGAGATTTGTGAAAATGACAAATCCAGCAAAAATGGATGTGGCACAGTTTAGAATTGCTACAAACACTGCATCTCTGAAAAATGATACAAATTATAATAGTTATAGTCTCTTAAATTGATATATATATATATATATATATATATAGCCAGGCTGTCCGATTTGTGGCTCAAGAGAGTTCCAACCAAAAAATATTTTAACAGAAAACTACCTGGCTCTGTTGTCAATTAGTTCAGATTGGATCAACACCTCCTAATGCAGCAGAACTGAGTTACCTATGTTGTCAACTTTAATTAAAAACCTTTGTATTAATTCTGAATCTCTTTTAACTTAAGCATTTTATGTCAAAGTTAAACCAATTTATGTGGAAACTTATTCATCCATGAAGCCTAAATGATCTTGATTCAGTTATTAATATACGAATCTCTTTCTCTTTTGCTTTGACTTTTGTCAAAAATGAATAAAAACATCATTTTATATGTAGAAAGACTTCATCCCCAATTCTCAACTATTTTCTTAATTTGTGTTCCGTGCTACTTATATCCCACTACTTTGTGACATTTATATGTTCAACATTAGGGTAGAAATAATTTAAATTTTGCATTGTGACTTGCATCTAGGTCCCTAAGATTAAAGGTAACCTTTCAGTGGTTTAAAGTTTAACAGCTCTTTAAAATTCTTTCCTTTATATTATTGACAACGGTTACCTGCAGCAATTGTTCTTAAAATTGTTATAACTGGACATTGTTATCAGATTGCCATTACAACAGGAAAGAGAAAAGAATATCTGTGTCGCAGCATCCGTCCATACTTTGGAATCTCTTATTCGATCGAATCTCGGTTTGATATAAAATATTATTCCTTGCATTGCTCCGGGTAGTAAACTTCCTCTAATCAGAAGAATGCATAGAATGACGTATGGAAAAATAGCCGTAAAATAAGCGACCTAAAGGTTAATAAACATTTGAAACAATTATTAACAATATTATTAATAAATATAAATTAAAAATATATAAAATCATAAAAATGTCTCGTTTCAGATTTGAAAAACCCAATTTTTGAAAATACGAATTTATACAACTAGAGAATGAAAATATGGAAATAAAAAAATTTTGTAAATAAAATGTTTAATCAAGTCTCATTTTTATACATTGAAAGTTAAATTATGAGCAATCTCACGTAGATTAGCAATTGCTGGATTCCTCCAGTATTCACGGCAACTAGATTTGATTTTAATTGCTGAATCCTTGTAAATTGTTTTGCTTGTAGGGGGTGGTGAATTAAATATTAGTCCATATTTTTTTTGGAATATACACACGTTAAATCCCATAAGCATCACCGGTCATATTATCAAAAGTACAAAGTTATAAATACCAGCTTTTATAAATTATCAGAAACAAAGACAAATATTATGGACAGATGATAAGATAAAATTATATTCATTAAATTTATATTTAAATGTTTTATTTAAATTAAACTGTCGTATTTATTATTTATTTCAGGCCATTTATGCTTTATTTTATATCAAGGTTGGTTAAGTCGTACTCCTTAAGAAAAAACTCGTATAAAACCAAGGACTTATCAAATAAATAAAAATGAAATGTGTTGTTCACAGCATGTACTTATATTGTAGTTATTTTTATAAAGAAAATAAAAAATCTATATGCTTTCACGTAAAATAAACTAAATCTTTAAATACACACATCGGTACCACTAAAGAAACCGGTTTTCTAATTCGTATCACCTATAGCCTAAGTCGTACCTAAGGATTAAATAAAACAAAATTTACGAAAATTTATTTTTTATTAATCAGTTTATATGATACATAATCAAACAGATAATTCGGGTATTGCAAACATCACACATATTATTTTTTCTTTTATCAACTCCAGTACATCAATCATGAGCCCATCATTTGCATTTCAAGCAATTAATTATGTCTTCCTCTTGATCTTCTCCACAAATAAAACAAAACCAATTACTTTTCTTTTTTTTAATTTTTAATGCCAATTCCTTTTTATTAATTACTGCATTTCTTTTATTTGTCACGTTTCTTACAGTTTCTTTATTCTGTGTTGAAGTTATTTCGATTGAAGAGGTAGAGCATCCACAGTTTTTGTTTATTATTAAGATAGTAGCTTAATTATTTAAATGAATTTTTGCATAAGCAGGAAAGGATAACATTATAATGCCCTAGACGTAAACTAGACATATAGCTTCAATATTTTTGTATAGGTTGCATATACATCCTAAAGAAGAATTACTTGTTTATTATTACTCTTCTCCAACTTTGTGTACCTTATGAAATTTTCCAACCATTGAACAAAAGGTTCTGATGTTATCCATCCATATTTAGGGCATCCAAATACAGTACCCGGTGGTGCTCCTTTCTTCAAGCAATCGTTCATCAGCTGGCGTTTAAATATTACCGTAGGATGTATCAATTTACCTGCAGCATTCATACAACATACACCTGTAGTGGCTAAACCTCTTTCACCACTTGTAAGTGCTACAACTTGATGTTTTCTTTCTGAGCAACTATTTTCATTGGTTTATGGACAGTAGATAATCCGGTTTCGTCAACGTTATATATTTGGTTAGCAGAGAATTTTTATTCATTTAATATGGATTGGTATTTATCAAAAAATTCGTACACACGTTCTTTATTGAAAGCTCTGGCCCTGGCGATTGATGTTGCCACTGGAGTATGCAAAGATAAACAAGGATTATCTTTCATGAATTTATATTACCACTTCTTCCCTGCAATTTCTTTTTCTCTATTGAAGTGGTGTGGTAATTTATATATTTTCTGCCAATCGATAAGCAAGTTTTATTAGTAGTAATTCCAAAAAAGCTTGATTCTAAATTGAGAACTTGTTCAACTAACTCTTCCATATTTTCAGTCATATCCTTAGGCCTCCCAAATTAAACATTCGTTTTTAAACCTTTAAAATGTCGCCGTATTGTTGGTTTAGGAATGTTATATTGCCTATGAGCTTCATTAAAGCCAATAACTCCTTCGGATAATTTAGTTAAAGCCTCTTCCATATCTTCTTTTTTTCCAATTATTTTAAATACGTTTTGACTGTTTTGACATAATTATGGCCAAAAAACAAAAGTTAAAGCTGTTAGTTGAGAATAGGTTAAAAAAGAATTAATTTCTTAATTCGTACCGGTACGATTTAGGAATCTCATATGGGTACGACTTAAGACACGGCACAAGTTAACATTAAAAATAAACATGACCAAACATTGTATAAAATCAATACAATGTCGTTTCGACCAAACGAATATATATATATATATATATATATATATATATATATATATTCTTCTGAATTTATATTTAATAAGTAACATAATTTTATCAATAATTAACTTCCAATATTAACTTCCAAACAAATGCAGGAAATTATAAAAGAATTGAAATAAACTTACTTGATGAGAGGATCTATAACTGTTCGGACATCATTTAAGTAAATTATAATCATTTATTATTTGTTAAGAGTCGGACCATGGGGTCTTGTAAATAAAATTAATCCCCTTTAGACAATGGCTACAGCAGTTAAGGATATAGTTTAGCTCTAAATCAACAACACCAGTTTCAGCCAACAACTTTTTTTAATCAACAACGCACTGCCACTCCATCAACTATGTCCTTTGCTAGCCAACATTTTCAAATTTACAAGGACTTCCAACGCAGAACTTTATCAAGTGCTGTACTATAATCATTATATTAAATATAATATACTTTAATAATTAAAGTTTAATAATATATATTAATCATTACATTACCCGGTAATTATTACCGTAATTAATTTAAGATTTTTAATCACAATTTTTTTACCTTACAGATGGCAGTCGATAAAAATAGGAAAAGAACATAAAAAATTCCTCAATTACAGTTTTACACAAATAAAAGAATATATTTTGTAAATTTGGAAAAATCTGTCGGAAGGAAAAGATTGAACAGCAGTTTCACAGGTACATTTGATCAACGTTCAGCATCAAAAGCTAGCTTTGAAGTAGCCTGGTTGATTTCCAGAAACAAAAACTCTATACTATTTGTGAGGATTTGATTAAACCAGCAGATTTGAAAATGGCAAAAATCATATGTGGTCAGAGCGAGGCGAATGATCACATGCAATTGAAGAGGAATTGTTATTTCAGATCTCATGGAATTGATGTGTTCAATAAAGTTAACGAGTACTTAAATGCTGAATGTGTTGATTTAAAGTTGGAAAACTGCATCGCAGTATCAGTTGATAAAGCACAATGTTGGGTCATAATAATGCATTTTCAGCTTTCGCGAAAAAAAATAATTCAAAAATTGAATTAATCATTGTATGATCCATTGCCGGCATTTGTTGCGAAACATTTGAAACCTACATTGGAAGCCCTTAAGCACGATGTCATCATGATTATTAATGTTGTTAAAGGTTATGAACTAAACACGCGGCTATTTCGTGAATTATGTTAGTATAGTGAACATGAATATAACAACCTACTTTATTATACAGAAGTGAATGAATCGAGGATGGGCTCTTAAAACCGAACTTGAAATTTTTATGGTTGATCATCAAAAACATTATTCTTGCATATTTATGCGACAATTTTGAGTATATAAATGTGTTAAACAAAGATTTGCAAGAGAAAAATATAAATGTTATTTAAGTCAAAGTAAAGATGTAAACTTTTGTGACAAAACTTCTGCTTTTGAAACAAAAAGCAGAAAGAAACAAGATAGATTCTTTTTCAAAGTTAACTTTGTTTTTGGAAGATTGCGTCAACATTATGTTGGGCTCAGAGCCAAAATTAAAACAAAATTACAAAACCAATTTAAACAAAAAGGTGAAAATTGTATAAATTAAAACAAAATAATTAATGTCGTTAGGAAATTGTCAATATGGCTGCCGTAACATAAACACGCACCGCAAGAAGAGACCAAAAATAAAATAAAACATTAATTAAAACAAATTAAAAATATAACAAAATTAAATAAAAACAAATAATTAATTAAAATCCTTGAAAAAGCCTACAGCTGCATACAGAAACATACGAGAAAAGAAATAAACTGCCAAAACCTTGCAAAATAAGGTTTAGAAAAAACACAGGCAGAAGAGGCGACCAGAAAACAAAATATTGGGGTTAAAAAAATAATATTGTAAGAAAATAATAATAAGAATAAAATCCAACAATAAAATATTAATATATCAAAAAATAAAGAAAAATATATAAAAAATTACAAAATATTTCGAAATAAATAAAATAATTAAAAAGCCCTAAAATCGCGAAAAATCGCCCATTGGTCGCACACAAGCACAAAAACACTATATATACGGCAGTCATTTTCATAATTTAAAACAGACTTCCTTAGACAATTTTAGTCAGGCAGAAAATTTGTAGAAAATTTTTAGACGAACAGTGATTCATTTTTAGATAGAATTTTTATGCCAATTTATGCCAATTTTTCCAATCTGGTTGCATGACTGTGGATTGTAAGTATTGTTTTCTTGTATAAATATATATTTTGAAGTTAAAGTCTTGATATTCTGGTTTTATTCTGGATGGTCGTGGAATCTTTTGGTGCCACTGAAAAGTCCCCTTAAAATCGTATATATATAATAAGTATGGCAATAGCTATCGATTAGGCAGATCCCGGTCCGATTGGTGGATTAAGTTCCTAGTTGCGATTGTGGGTCGCGCCTTTTCGAAACCTCGGTCTGTCCGCGACGGGGCCTGGCAAAATGGCACAGGACCCTCCCCGCAGGGCATCGTTGAACGACTCGCAACGGCTGATGGAAACGTCGGTCGAAGCGAGCAGAAAACTTAAAATCACGGGAAGTGCGACTTTAGTTAAGGGGGAATAAAGTTTTGTATTGAAAGTTTAAAATATTGTCGGAAAATTTAATTGGATAATCAAGTAGGAAAGGATAAGATAGTGTAGGAATGTAAATTTGAAAGTATTTTTCCAAAATTTGAATGATATAATCTGACAGAAGAGAGAAATGTTTATTGAAGTGACCGCAGAGGGTTGTAACTACTTAAAATCATGGGAAATGTACCGGGAGTTAAGGAATTGCTAATCAAATTTTTAATATAGGGAAAGATAAAGGTAAACTAGGACAAATGTAGTCGATACCGGGATTAAACAAATGAAATAGGAAATTTACCAAAAAATAAGGGAGGAATGCTGCCCAAATTTTTGAAGGATATTTTTATAAATAATGGGTAAAGATGATAAATAAGTATGAGAATGGTAGGAATAGACGAGTAAGGACCAGGATATAGAAAGAGAAAGACGTAAGACCTTCCATCGGCAGTCAAGAACCCGAAAGTGAAAATATCATGAGGAGTAGTTTTAGAAATGGAGCTCACCTGCTCATGAATTTTCAACCTCTATGTACAGTACCAACATGGCAATCACCATGGGTACATAGGAGGGATAGAATAATAATCTTGATGGCGTTTAAGGGGTAGATACACAAAAACCCTAGAAAAAATAAATAAAAATCCACCCTATTCGCCAACAATTACTATATAATGGATGAAAACGTCACGAAAGATTACCTCACATATATGTAATAGCAGATACATGCTACAAGACACAGAAGAACAATCAATTCATTGCACTGGGAAATCTAGAGCAGGTAAAACGCAAAACAAAAAAAGTCATATAATATTTAACCTCGGTTGAGCAAGTATGTGAAATCAGAAACTCGATTTCCACGCAAGTGCGATTAATATTGGCGAGTTGGAAAAGCAATTATTGCTGGCAAATCTAAGTTTGGAAGTTTTCTAAAACGCAAAAACCATTCATAATGATAATTCATCGAGATTTGGGAAATTCGTCAGGATCAATTTCGATAGTTTTGGGTTCATTAGGTGTGCTAATATTGAGACATATTTATGCGAAAAGTCTCGAGTTATTTGCCAGACATCTGAAGAAAGATCATTTCATATTGCCTATTAGCTATTCTCAACAAAATCTGAGATGAAAAATACTTTATTGCTTTGTGAAATGTCTGTTTATAGATTTCTTCGCAATGGTGCTGCATTGATTTCTGGTATTAATGAGGTGCGACTGTTCAATATAACTATAGAAATTTGGAAGGTTATGGGAACCACGGATGAACAACAAATTGTGGCGAAAGATGCTGGACATTATCTAATTAAGGACATTATCTTAATTAGTCAAGGGGCGAGATTCAATTCTTTAGATCACAGCCTGGCGCCTGAAATCAAATAAGTATCCATCAAACCACCAAAAACAAACCACTTTTATAGCAGAAAACGACACTTAAAACATCTGGTTGACTCAGATATACATTTCATTTTGGTTACATGCGCGGTTATCGGCGCAGGTCGTTCAGAACTCAATGGGTACAGTCTAGGTATTTGTATATAATATAACATGGTTAGTATACAAATCGTGCTTAAATATAGTTTAAAGGTCAAATTGGATAATACTAAATGATTCAAAAACTGCAATAAAAATGTTAAAACTCAATTTATTGATGGGAAATGATATCTAATGTCTCATATAACTTTTCCCAATAAAATTTCAAATTCTTACAAAAAACTTAAAAGTTTTCCTTGTACAATAATATTACTCAAATCTTTCGATTGGCTATATTCTTGAGATTTATTAAGTGTCAAAGCCTTCTCAAGCTAAAATTGTGCCGCGGATAAATCTGCCTTTAAAATTTTGCTATGTAGGTAAATTTTTTCTATTGAATCTGTAATGAAATATCGTACTGGTTGAATATCAAAAAACATTGATATCTTTACTGATTCATAGTTAAATATTTTTTAATAGATGGCTATCGAAAATAATTAAATTGGTATTTCCAAATTCAAATCGTATAACTATTTTTTAATTAAAATAAATGCTTTTTACAACATTAATCTTTTGCGAAATTAGTAAAATCATTCCATCTTTAAATTTTCACCCGCACCTTGCACCCTGTACCTTTGTCACGGATTCTCTCCTTAATCCGACTGGGTTAATTGTTCATTTAAATTTGAAGCTGTCTCATAATTTTCAATTCATCGCTTTTTTATATAGGATTTAATATAAATTTAAATGGCGACTGAAAATAAGGTCTCTCCTTGAAATATACAAACAAAAAACAGTGTAAAATAAATCCATAATTTATACAATTTGTTGTTCAAATATTTCATTTTAACTGTCTTTAACCAAATAATACCAAATTCAAAACGAAAGAGAAATGATTTAAGTATCGAAGAGAAGCTTGAATTGTTAAAATTATTCGATGAAGATAAAGGTTGTTCTCAACACTTTCTTTCATCCAAATACAATATTTCATTAGGTTGTATAAATAATCTTATGAAATCCAGAGACTTCATTTTGAATTCAAACTTAAACATCAAACAAAAACGAACAATACATTTACTTAGTGGATATGAAATTTATGCCATCTTGTATGAATTGTTCCAGATCCAGAGAACAAGAAATATCAGTGTCAGTGGAGATATATTACAGCAAAAAGCATTAGAATTAGCAAATCACTTAGGAAATCATCATTTTAAAGCATTAAATAGTTGGCTTAATTCTTTTCTTTCCAGGTATATGATATCACCGAAAAGAATTATTGGCGAATCTAAAATCGTAGATGTTCTTAATTTTAAAGAATTTTATATGGAAAAGTTTAAAGAATATAAAAATAAAAACGTTTATAATTGTGACGAAACTGAACTTTTCTGGAAATGTTCATTCAACATAGCAAATACAGTTTCTAAAAAGGATAAGGCAAATGGTAAGTTTTCTAAAGATCGAATTACTATACTCTTGGGAGCAAACATGTTAGAGAAAAAACATGGAATAGTGTAAAATCTGCCACTATTTCTAATTGTTTTAACAGTTCTTTTGAAAATGTGTATTTTAAAGAAGTAAATGCTGAATGTGACGATTTTCTGTTTTAAAATTAATTCAAAATTTGACAAACATCTCTTGTTTGATCTAGTAGAAAAATATAAAAATAAAAGTTCTGAAAATGAAGAAACAAAAGGATAATTCTGTTGAGGAAGTAAAAGAAGATACAGTAATAACAGGATTCGAAGCCTATGAGTATACAAGAAAACTTGAAAAATACTTCCAAGAATTTATTCCTGATAAGATGAACAAAATTTGGGATTTGATTGATGAAATTCAAGGAGAAAAATCATCTAGACAATTGAAAATCACAGACTATATTATGCGTCGAAGAAATAAAAATTATGATAAATTAGGTGTAATAAATACATTTTTTGTGAAATCTTTTATATTGTTATGTTATAACTGTTCATATTATTTTTTAATTTGAACATTTGAAAAAATTGTAACGCTAGTGTTCATATTAAACAGGGTTGACTATATTTGAGTTTAAGTAACTTGTCACTGGTCGATTAATACAACATATTCATATCTATTTGGATGGAGAAATATAAATATATTTTAACAAATAAAAATTGAAATGTTAGATTCGTTTAATGTTTGTTTGATCGGGTAGCAGTCTGGTACGAATCAGCATCCATTAATTTATTCAGTTCTTCATCATTGCCGATAGCATATGGTCAATCTCGAGGAATAATACGACCTTTCTTGTTATCTCTTGCAGCATCACCAGCCAATTCAAGTAAATCAGCAGTTAATTATTCCAAAACTACTGCTAAATAAACTGTTTCTCCATCTCCAACACATTCAGCAAAATTCCTCTTTCGCAACTTCCTGTGAATTCTACCAACAGGAAAATAAAGACCAGCTCTTGAACTACGAATTCAGATTAGGACTTATTTATTTTTTCAGCTTTACTTTTCATTGACATATTAAATGACCTAAATTCTTGCACTGAAATCGAAGATTCGATAGAACAAGCTCGAGAAGCCATATCCAATGCGCTCCTGAACACCATCATTTGACTGGTAGATAGGATACCATAATTCGGTTAAATTATGTTGACAAAACTAAATCAAATTCGACAATGGCACAATTTTAAAAATTTTTTGCAATGATGTTTTCTTTAATACTGTTGGGCCAGAACAAGGTTTTGTTTAAATGAATTGGAAGTAACATGCAAATATAACAGGCAGATTTAAAATCAGACCCATAAAACATAAAGTAAACATCTTAAAATGCGAGAAAAGAAATAATTAAAATATAAAATCAAAAACATAAAAATAAATTAAAACAATAATACGATGCACCAAGATCAGCACGAAATAAACATAGAAATAACAAAAGAACATAGAAATTTGACCGAAAATTGACAATTTATTTAAAAGAACAAGAGTTAATGAAAAGTAAAATCAAATGATTTTAATTGGAAATAATTCAATTAAAAATTAAAGAAATGAATTGTCAAGCTAAATCAAGAAATAATAAAAATTAGAATTAGATTATACAAATAATTTCAAGGTCAAATTTTGTTTTACCACAGTAAATTTAACAAGCAAGGTTAGGGTCACAGAACAGGTATATATACCAATTAATTTTCACAGAATTTTAACTTGTTTTTATAAACGCAAACCAGTTTTGAATCAGACAACGATTTTAACGCGACCGAAGAATTTTGCAAGTGGACGATTTCGAAAAACTTTTCCCATACAGCGTACAACAACTTCAATGTAAGCACTACTTGACTCTTGTATGGGAAAACTTTGTTTGTACAGTAGAACCTCGTTATAACGGACTATATCGGGGAAGAGGTTGTCCATTATAACCGAAAGTCCGTTATAAGTAAATTTTCGTATCGACTCCATAAATCTTCTTAAAAAGACTCTGGGTTAAAAACAATGTCACAATTGTTACTTATGCATTTAAAATGCGCATATAAAAGTTTTTTACAAGATAAAAAAATTAACTTAAAGTTGTTTAATTATTATCCCGTTTTTCATCTTGGAAGTTCGTTTTTTCACTATCTAATTGTTTCGGGCATGAAGATGTAATCAAAAATGAATCGAGGGTTGCCTGTTTTAATAGCGCTCGTTGTTTCTTGATAATTAACTCGCGAAAAAGGCGAAAGTGCATAGAATATTGTTGGAAATCACTGTCCGGCGAAGTGTCAATAAACGAGATCAGATCGGCAAGGTGAGAAGCGATTGTTGATATTTTTACCGTTCGAGGTGTGTTTTCTTCAGTTGTTGATTCACTTTTTTCGCTGTTTTGCTCATTTATAAGCAGATCTGCTATTTCACCCTCAGTCATAATATTATAGCCAGGATCATCTTCGTCTATTTCCAACCATTCGTAAACATCATCCTCTGCTACTTTAGTTTCCCGTTATTTTGGATCACCTCATAAAAGTCACGAACTTCAATACCATCAAGAACAATATCAATATCTTCATCAATTCCATTAAAAAGATTTTTCCAACCGTTTGTTAGTGTCAGCTCTTTCACTTCTTTCTACGCACTGGCAAAATTAAAAATTGCAGATTTAATATTGTAATTTTTCAAATTTTGTACTGTGCGTTGACCTCTTGTATCTTCTTCCTCTTTTTGATTCAAGCACACAATCATCACTTCATCTAAAAACTTCTTGCGATAGATTCGTTTTGTTGCTAATATAATTCCTTGATTGGTTGAATGAGAGCTGTTGTATTTTTTCGCAAGAACATGCAAGTAAATTTGCCATCTGGTGTTCTTAAGATACTTTCTGACGGATGCGCAGGACAATTATCTAACAACAAAATACCAGTAGCTTCTGCAGGAAGAATTCCAAGCTTTTCATGTTGAAATTTTATAACATCTGGAACAAAATGATTAAAAAACCAATTTTTGAAAATTTCTGAAGTAAACCATGCTTTTTTAGAATTGTAATATACTACCGGCAAAGAATGCATAACATCTTTTAAAACCCGAGGTTTGCAAGATTTGCCAAAAATCACAGGGGTTAATCTATGGCTGCCATCTGCGTTTGCACAAAGCAACGCTGAAATTCTATCCTTACAACTTTTTCTTCCTGGTGTATTTTTATCGAAATTATAAGCTTGAGTATTCTCAGGTAAAGTGCGCCAGAGTAGACCAGTCTCGTCAGCATTATAAATCTGAAACTTTGAGAAGTTTTTAGCAGTCATAAAATCTTTAAACATTTGTCTGAATGGTTCAATTTCTTCCACTGCACAACTGATTGCATCGCCATAAATCCGTTTGTTTGATATTCCGTGTCTTTTTCGGAAGCGCCACAACCATCCATCACTTGCTTTAATATTTATATTCATATACTTTCCTAACTTGATTACTGCAGTTTTTAGCTCAAGAGCTCTTACTGGAATTCCACAGGAGCGTTGTTGAATGTACCACTTCATTTACGCCTCTTCGAGCAATGCATTTTTTGCAAATCTCATTTTTTACGTTCATTGTTCATATTCCCTACATCACAGAGTAGTGCAAATTTATTTATTCTCTCGGCATTTTTCTTTATATCTGATACAGTTTACTTCTTTATATCATACTGTTCACATATGCGAGAAACAGGAACACCTGATGCTAATTTGTTAATTATTTCTAATTTTTGGTTGATACTGAGCATTGTTCTTTTTCGTTTATCCATTTTGACGGTTAAGGAACAGCAAACTATTAGTAGAAATAAAAGATTCTTTAATTGCACTAAAAAAATATACCGCAATGTATAAAATAATCTAATGTAAAAAAATAGGGTTTTATTTCTTATTCTTAAAACAGGCCACTATTTTATATGAAGGCTATTCACTTAAAAATACAATCAATATTGTTTAATTTATAGAAATAAATATCATTTGTAATGCATTGAACGGATTTGTTAAGAGATTAAGTCAAAATAAGAAAATTTTAATTAATATATTTCTGTGATTTTTTTTGTCCGTTATAACCGAGTCCGTTATAACGAGGTTCTACTGTATTATGAAATGCCAATTATGTTATGCCGTTATGATCAAATACATGCTTTAAAGGAAAGATATGCCTTGCCGAAATTTTTCCGGCATAGAGCCGAAACAGCACCGCAAGATAGTAAAATCTACATAACAATTCGAGCTGTGTAAGTGCGGTTCATCCGCCAATAGCTCGTACCCGTGAAGGTTCCGGCGTGCGTAACGCAGGAACCCAAACGTCAATACATCCCACCTATAGGGGAATTGGAAGATAAAGGGGAAGTCTTTTGTTTGCTCCTGTATCATTCATTCCCAAAAATGCGACCTAAAAATCTTATTTCATATCGGCTCAAAATCATATACACCGAGTATAAATTTCAATACCCTAACCAATTAAACCGCTCAATTAAGAATTTTAATGATAATAACATTTACGCCGGAATCAAATCAACATAAGTACGCCCAATAGCTAGGACACAAATTTGAGAAATCCAAGAATCATAATGCTCGTGATAGATCAAATTAACTACACAATATACGGAAAATAAAAGTAAGATGATGTTCATATTAAAATCAAATCGAACTAAATGAATTGTAAACGTTAAGACCACTAGATGATGAATCCCAATAACGATGATATTTACGTCGGAAATGGACATGTATCATAACAATCGAGATAATAATTTGAGAGAGTTAGGAATGACAATATAAGTCACTAATAACCCATTAAATCGATAACCAGAAAGTGGCTCTTTGAGCTGAAGGTTCCGATATCAACGTCATCCATTTTCAAATAAAATCAAATCTAGCTAAATCAAAATAAACGTCTAAAATTGCGAACTTTAATTCTGATAAGGCTACCATTAAAATGCATAATAGGATTCGACAAATAAATTAAAATGATAACTCTCCACCATAATACTGAACAGAGCGAGATTGTTCAAATCCACGACGAGAAGGACAACGTAGTGTCACCATATTAGTAATCCGATACCAAGAACACAAATTTAAATGATCAATATGAAGACCGCGTGATTAATTAACTAACCACATTCCCACATGAGCTATAAACGATGGGGGAAAACTTAGTCAATTAACTCCCAAAATGTAATTAATGCAAAATAACATCACCCACTAAATTTCAACAACAGATCCTCATTGAAAAGATTTAAGCATGACTAAACCACATAGGCGATTAATTAGAGGACATCCACGGTGGAGGGAGTCAGAACCGGGAATCAACACCATTTTGACATGTCACTTTACATAATATAGTCATTGAATTCCATGTAAAATCAGGATATCGACTTCTGTTTCCTTCACGATGTCATAATCTCGGAGGATCATAAACATTGACCAAGCTCTGAGGTTTGAGGGCGGATAGTATGTACCAAAGATCATCAGCATAGATTGCACTAACGATAAACCCTGACAAATATGATTTATCAATTAAATATAAGAAATCACTTACTGGAATTACCCGGTAAGGAATAAACCGAAGCGCAAGATATTCTGATCCCAGTGAACAAGATTCAGAAAACATAAATCGATATAATTCCATTGATTGCATAGAAGAATATGAATCGACATGTTGACGATGTATGTTTGACAAACAGACACACTCACTACACGCTGTAATTTCACCCACGATAAAATAAAGATTTAAATGCTACGTGGTCAGGATAGAAAAGAAATTTGTGTAAATCGAATAGGCACAAACCTGCCACGTCACCTGACAGCAAAAATCATGCTAACCAACACGCACACTGACAGACGACGACATGTAAATACCCAGCAAATTATTCAGATGATCAGTTATCTGTTCAACGTAAATTTAACTGTATATATCGAAGAGAGACAATCTTTGACGACTCAGTCGACAAGACGAAAACGTTGTACTCCTCAACCGGAAGAGTACCAGAAGGAAGGACCTATGGAAAAATAAGAAGGCAAGCGCGAGGGTATAGTTATACTGTTAATAATTAAATTTTTATTTTTCTTTAAAAGAGAAAAAATGAGGAATCATAATTCGGTCGGAATAGAACCTACCCAGACTTGCATGCAAATAATTCCATGCCAAAAAGATAAGGACAATCATAATTAAATTTTGCCTCCTCTGGTGAATTCATGATCTACAGCAAACAAGGGTCAGGACTTAATATAATGATGGTGGATATGATATCTAGTATCCCGACTGACGAAACAACTGAACTGGACGCTTACGTGTCACCAATAGTTTCTATGTTTTCTTCGTGATTTAATAAAATTTAAAATAAATTTGTTTTTGTGTGTCTACAAAGGAAGGGTTAATCTGATGATTTGTTAAGGCATATTACGTTACTCACTATGGAGCGAGTTAACCAACCTAACTAAAATTGAGATTCACCTAGAACCAAATTAATACTTGCATGGTTTAACGCTCAAGTAACTTTTCTCGGAAATGTAGTAGTTAATGCTCATATCACACATTGACTAGAAATGGACAAATATCGAAAAGTCCTAAGACTCTGAAAGCAGTCAACACACGGGATGCAATTAAGTGAGATTAACGTCAAAGTATAGATAAGCCTCGAGGTTTGACTAGGGCTATAAGTCCGGATGAACTACCCAGTTAAAACGAAACCTCACGAAAGATGACGGTATGGTAAATAGGGAGAGCAAATCGCTAAGACCGATTGAATAAATATTACGACCCAAGGAATTCTAATTGGTTCTCATGATGTGATAATTGTTAAAGAATATCGAGATACATTGAGAATTACCCTATTGACACTTGAGATCTATAACGCGATCTCGCATATTAAGATTTATTTTGCAGACGAATCCTGAATTGATGCGTCCCGGATCACAGTGCGTTTTCCAGCACGATCCGCCGCCAGATGCAGACAGGCGATGTGGGATTCACGATCTCTCCTGTAAGGGAATCGAGAGAAGGACGTTTGGACGACTACGAAAAAGCCGATCTCCCTTACATCTCAATCAAGAGGGAGCCAGGCCAAAACCCAGCTCGTGAAAGTCGGCAACGCGCCGAATACATTCTGGCTCGCCTCGAGCAACGGCAAAGTCAAAAAGACTGGCAGGTCGAAATGGCGAGACAACACCTGGCCAGGATCAACGCAGAAATTGATGCTGGAAGAATCCCCAGAACGAACGGGTATGCCCCATCGTACGGCATATCCTACGAATTGGATGACCCGAGGTTAAAGGAACCCACCCGACCGATGGATGTGGTAATTCCGAGGAAACTACTGCCAAGAGAAATACGGAACGCAGACAGAAGCCCAGCAGGACGACAAGAGCACCGTATGCTCGAAAACGACCTAGATTCAAACCAGATTCGTATCACAAAAGTCCCTGATACTAACAGCATTTTTTAAATAAATTGTTGAGTCAAACATCTTAATATTTCATTACTGGCTATATTTATAATTCGACTTTAAAGGCCGAGGTAACAAAATGAGGAATTAAGATAAATTCTCGTAACGTGTTTAGATAGCTACCTGGTAGAATCCTTTAATAAGTTAACGCTAGGTAAATAAACATAGAGATAAATGAGGAGAACTCCATAACTAAAGATATGATATTTGTTAAAGGATAACCTAATTTTAGATATGGATGCACTTAACAATCTGAGTAGAGAGCTAGTGAACTCACGCCAGAAGAATACGGAGCTTCACCATCAATTGCTCCAAATGACCAGAGAGATTCAACAAATTCGAGCCTCAAGGATTAAACCAGCAAGGGTGAAGAGGATCTATCAAAGATTGACCGACGCAGTGTGGATGGGCGGAGGAAAAACAGCTCGGACAAGCACAAAAAACGCAACTCCACAGCTTAGAAGTGGCGTTATCGGCTTGCCATGAGGGAAATGCCGTAACGAACTCACTAGTGTTTGCACCGGCTCAGTTAGCCTATAGAGAAGCAACGGATGCAACCAAGCAGGCCGGTAGGAAAACGTTCGCAGCGACGTCCAGAAAAGGCGAAACGCGCTAAACGTCGTGCGATACAAACCAACATTTTCCATTAATCGATTAGTGTATTGTCAAATAAATTATCAATGTTATTTCAATTGTTTTAATTTTGTGTGTTGTAGTAATTCGTTAAGTTGTGGAAAATAAAATTTGTTCGATTGAAGTTAGAAAGTAGAGTTCGAGAAATAATTGATTCGAGAAAATGTAACGCATATACGGAAGGGACCGAAAGTAAGAAAACCACACAGACCTTCTATCGGTAGTGCTTTGAACCCATTGAGGCCGGGCCTTAGCAATTCTTCAGTAGCGCTCACCTTTGGCGGTCTCATAACCAGTGCTTGCAGTACCAACGTTGCTTAGCAACGGGTAACCATTGGGGGCAGGAAACGTTATATGCATGGGGTCAAGGTTAAATACCACAAACTCCACAATACATTTTTATTTGAAGAGTAAAAATAAGAAATAAGCATGAGTAGAAATTTCGACATAATTTCCGATTCCGTTTCTGTAAGTGATGACATTATTTCGTACGGGAAAAGAATTTTGGAACTATTTAACGCGACACAGAATAATCCATAATATGCATAAAATAATCCACTTTCAGATAATTCAAGATTTTCACCATATAAATTTGAACATTACTCAACACCAATTTCATCGTCATTTATATTCAAACTAAATTTGATGAAGCCTTGGAATTCTTTAATATCATTCTCCATTTTATATTAAAAATTCTTCAAACTATCAATTGATATTCTTAAATTAGGAGAAAACTAATATTCACATAAAATAATATATTTTTTAAAGTTTACAATCGGTTAGTATATTATTAAAACAACCTTTATATTTTTCAAACAAATTTAAAGATCACATAATTCAGTCTTTTTTTAAAAACCAAACACATTATCAGAAACCGGAGCCAAATTATTGTTCTTCATTTAATTTTAGTGAATTTTAATTGTAAGATCCTCTACAATTTATTATAATTTACTTTAACATAATTTAATTTATGTGGTTCATATCCATGTTATTAATCATATAAAAAGATCAGACATTTAGAAACTGAGAAACTAATACAGGAAAACTCGTCAGTTAGCCATTCATGTGAAATGAGTTTGTTTAAATATAATTGAAACTTCAAAAAAATTTAGTGTTGTTGTTGTTGTTGTCTCTGCTGTTGTTGTTTTTGTTTTTTTACATCAATAATTCATACCTAAGTAAACGATATGGTTTAATCATTTGTTTGAGAGATGGTAATTCTTGAAAATATATAATAAAAAATTTATTGTTTTTATAAAAGTACAGTCAATTCTTTTTTATGCTGTAGATACGTTCCTCAGAAAACCTTATAAAAAGACACAACTTACGTTGTGTTAATAGAGATACTTTTCATTATTTTCGAAAAGCACATAAAATGCAAATAAGTGGCGGAGAAATTGAAAAAACATAAAATTACAAAATAATAAATATAAAGATTAATTACCTTTTTCGCTTTAAATATTTTTAAAAATTTGAAATGAATACTTGTGATTTGAAGGATTCTCTATTCAAAAATAACTGGTTGGTTTAGGTTTGGCAAAGATTAGTCCCTTTATGAACTGAATGGGGAAAACCATATAACTTCAAAAACGCATTTAAAAAATAGCATAAAAAAGAACTGACTGTATAATCAAACATCAAATCCTTGTTGGTAACAATCTGAGTATCAAAAAACAACTATTTCTTTTGTCGTTGGATAAAAAGTGATTGATTGATACTACTTATTGCGTAAATATTGAAAATTCAGGTAAATTTACGCATTAGCCATTTTAAGGTTTGTTTCATAAAATGTAAGTCAGATTAATTTTAAACTAAAATTTATAATGTATAATTATAATATGGTAAAATATAGAGTTATTCATCTGAATATTTCCACATTTTGAAAGTTTATGCACATTTTTTATTAAGATAAGTATGAATTTTAATAAGTTTAATACGAATATTGCCTTTGTTGGAATAGAAATTACTTTATTTGAGACTAAACCTTTAAAACCTATGACTTTGTTATGGTACAACAGAGAAACTAATTAGACATAAGGGGAGTTTATTTATTTGAATCAATTTTCATCGACTATTAAAAACTGCTAGGAGCGGAAAGAAATATATTTTGGCAATTATAGACCAATTTAATAAATATATTTCTTTATGTGCAGCTTCTGAGGAAGATGAAAAGACAGTTGCAGCAATAATTAACGAAAAATGGATTTTGAAATTTGGCGCTCCAATTAGTATTCATTGTGCTGGATTAAAAAAATTTGAGCCAGCTTTAATTAAAGAATTTGCAGATAAACATGGTATTAATCTAATATAATCAAGCCCGTATCATCATTCAACTAATAAACAAATTTAACACCAAATTAGAACTATTAGAGATGCTGTCCAAATTGCGTGTTACATTTATTTTTTCTACTTTCTAACTTTATAATAAAATTTGATATTCAATATTTGTTATATATCACTACACAGATAAGTATGCTCGTGATTGAAAGAGGATCTCTTTTAAGCAGCGAGAAAGGTGGTCAGGAAAGGTTTCACATCATCGTCATTCTGTAATGTCTGCAATTATCGTGCGAATTCCATGTTACGGAAAATAAATCTGTCCATCAGATTCATATCAGGAGAAAACAGTGGTTGTGAAATGCTCCGTATTCCTTTCTGCTGCAGAAATGCTTCTGTCATGTTCGCTGTGTGAGGACGATCATTGCTATACATGATTGTTAGCGTACCTTGACGGCGTATTGCCATCATCCGTTGGAGAAATTCTGTGTAGCGATGAGCATCTACAGTTTTACCAGGCGGCATTATTTTGAAGTAATGATCTCCTCGAAAATTCATCATCAAGATGGTATGGACTTTTTTGTCAGCGATGATTTGGCAAGGTTGTTGTGGACGTTCGCCACCAGCGTCCACACAACAGCGGTTCATTTCTTTTGGCTGCATAGGTTTTGCAAAGAGCCACTTTTCATCGATGACTTGTTGCGCCATGTAGATCTTGCAGAAGTAGTGATGCACCATCTACTCGCTGCTGCAGTTGACTGTCGTTGAAGGTGTGAGGGACCCTGCGAGTACAAACGCTTTGTTTCTTGAGTTATTCGATAAGAATTCTCTGCACTGATGACCAAGGCAGTTCAGTAGCATCTGAGAGTACTGTGATGCTCATAGAGAAGTCATTGGCAACTAAATTCGCGGTGGTATTGACGTTATCTTCAGTTCAAGCTTCTCTTGGTCGTACAGATCCATCTTTTCTTTCACCAGAGGAAAATTTCTTTGCAATTCTTTGAACTTGTCATGCCGAGCAAATGTTCTCAGGGCCCCACTCATTAGCGAGAAGATTGTGAATTTCAGTGGCTTTACGGTTGTTCCTTTTCATCGTTGCAACGAAAAAATTCACGTTCTCTGAAGTATGATTCATTATCAAACACGCATCTTAAGAATAATGAAATAAAGCACCTTTATACAAAAAACGTAATACCACGTCATATGGATGGAATAATAATCAGAAATAGCTGTAACAAGTATTGAATACTATACTATAAAAATCTAAGTTTTTGGATCACCCTATACATTAATTTCATATTTAGGTGCGTAAAGAAATAATAAAAAATTCATTTTTTTAAAAAGAAATTAAAGGAAAAATATTTTATAAACCCTAATAATTGAAAAGCAACATATATATATATATTCTATAAAATGTTTTAGATACATATATTCTGTAACGCTAATGGCACAGACTTTAAATCAAAAATTTGCATTATTCTGCAATATTTAGTGATGCTTCACTGATTACAATAAGCAGTTGTTAATTATAAATAAAAGCTAATTTGTCTTTTATTTTGTATATTTTGTATTGTTCTGCATACTGTATTACGAAATAAAGAAAACATTATCTTTCCTTATTTTCTGTTTTATATTTTAAATTAAATAAGTTAAATTAGAAAAAAATTACGTTCACTGACCTAAATATTAATTAATGGAACTTCTTCCAATTATATATTTGTTTTACTGATACACAATTTACTGACAATCAAAAAGTGATAAAATAATATTACTCACTAAATGAGTAGGCGGCTTAATTAAAAATTCAACTACAAAAAGCTTATTAATTTAGGAGATATTTTTAGAGAGGGAAAGTAGATCAAGCGAGATTTATGGGTCACCGTTCTTACATTTTAAATTTTTAAAAAATAAAATAAATTTTCTTTTAAGGCAAACGAAGGAATTCGTTTCATTGGAAGAATTAATAAATAATTTACATTGTCTATTATCTTTATTTTTTATTTTAAGAGTTTGGGCAGCATTTTTCCATTCTTTATATGATGTCATCATGGATATACAAATAATTAGCATCGATATTATTACATCAGGCCATAAATAATGGAAAATTTAAACAAAATAACTTTTCTCTCTAAATAAAATATTAAATACCAGAAAAGGAATATTAGAAAGTTTTAGTTGAAATTATATTTCTTACATTTATTTAATTTTTATTTTGCATTTAAAAATTGTTACATTCAATGACATTATTTTGAGACATTTTTATTATTTATATGTAATAATATTTATTACGTTAAAAAATGAAAAACCAATAAAAATTTGGTCAATTTATGAGTAAGTTTAGATATATTTATTTTAAAGTTTATATTAGAAAAAAACACGTTTATTTTTCAATGGAAATTTTCAATCTTTGACCAAAACTCTGGTTTACCCGTTTCCATGGAAACAGTGTTGAAGAAAAATAATAGACAAATTTAACAAATCAGAAACGATTTATCATTTTTCTAAGAAAATTGCCACGTGAAGAAAAAATTATCTGAGAAATATTAAATTGTTAATTTACCTTTCCTAGAGAATTTATTCCTTTCAACAATACAGCTAATACGACTATCCAAGCTAAGAGCAAACACAAGCAAAGTTTCCACTGTGGAGCCCCAAGGTCCAAAATGCTTCCGGATATATTTAAAACATTTTTCCTAAAATACACAATTAATTTAATAATAATTATAATAATAATGATAATAATAATAATATTATTATTAAAAGATAACGCCAATAAAAAACCTTTCGTACGATATATTTCGATAGCACAGCTATCATCTTCAGGTACTCAAAACTAACTAAAAATATTATGAATTAACATTTAATTTAAACAAATTATTTTTTATTAATTTAATTTTTTAATAAATAAATATTTTTAAAAATATATTTTAAATTAATTTTAAATTTTAAATTTTTTTACTTATATTCTAATTTTTAAAAATTAATGTTATTTAAAATTTTCAATTATTTTAATAATATTAAAAAAAACAAACATGATTTAACATACGTAAACTATTTAAAAACATTCAAAACATTCGTAGTCACAGCACTCTGCACATTAATCTTTGGATCCAATGACCTTATCAACAATGCTTCACATATCATTCGTTCCCAATAACTATTAAAACTTCTCAACAAAATTCTAAAATCAGACATTCCTATATCACTTTTACAGCCTCTATTGTGTTCACTAATATTGGTCAAACCCTTCAATCGACAATGCTCTAGAACTCGAGTACAGAGATGACGGGAAGTCTATCCAATGTATGTGGCATTACACCCATTACATGTAAATTGATAAACGAGATCAGAACACAATCCAACCGGAGTTTTTGATTTATTAATAAACATATTGCGTACCTTACACGAATTAGAGACGATCTTATACTCTAAATTTCCTATCAGTTTACCCAACTTCCTCTTATAATTTGTAAAGCCTTCAGAGTACGGCAATACTAACACATATTTAGGCTCAATTTTTTTATATCCATTTTTACCATCACCCAGATCAACATTCAATTCACACCCATCCGACAAATTACATTCAGACTTTCCACAACATGGATCCTTAGGATTTTTAATCAATTTATCAACAGTTTCTTTTATCATCAACAATAAAAATGATTTAGAATATCCATTCTTTATCAACAACTCAACTAATTTATCAACACTTTTTACCGAATTAGCAAAAGTAGAAGATAAAGCCTATGAACGATAAATCAATCCTTTCACCATATTTCTCTTATACTTAAATTCACAAAAACTTTCTGGAGAAGTATAAAGACCAGTATCAGTTGGTTTTCTATAAATCTCTGTCTCATACTGTTTATCTTTGCGTTGAATTAACAAATCCAAAAACGCAATTGATGACTTTCTCTCCGTTTCACATGTGAATACAATGTTTTTATGTAAACTGTTCATAAAATGCAAAAACCGTTCTACATGTTTCTGGTTTTCAAATATAAGAAAAATATCATCCACATAATAATAATAATAATAATAATAATAATAATAAATATTTTCTACAAAATCGAGAATACCATAAATAAATCTGATACATAGTCAAATTTTGTATAAAATATAATGTCATTTATAAATGTAAAAAATAAATCAGAGATGAAAATCAAAAAACTATTAATAAAAATTATATTTATAATGATAATAATAATAATAATAATAATAATAATAATAATTGTTTTTTAGTTTTATATTGTGAATAAAATTTCCTGCCATAATATTATTAATAACTTAATATTGATTTTTTTAAATGAATAAATAGAAAATTAAAATCGGTTCCTGTTCTATATATGTCCATAGCAATGCTGCCAGAAACGGCAATAACAATAATGGAATTAATATAATGTGTTCTATTAAAATCTAACAAATTGTACTTTTATAAATGCACTTAAGCAGCTCTTTTGAGTGAATCATCGCTCATCCATCTCAGGTAAAGCTCTGGTAAAATATAACTGTTGGAAAAGATTGTTGCCTCTTTTGTTTATGAATGTAATTTTATATTTAATTGAATCTTATGTTAATGCCATATTAAGTATAGATGGCTTAAGAATATACTGCTAAATCAAAGTTTTCAAAGCAATTTTATTAAAAATTATTTTATTTCAAAATTAAAAATTAAAATATTCATTTTAATTTCAATATATTTTAAATAATTTAAGTTTCACTTTTAATTTTACAAAATTTAATCATGAAATAATTTTAATTTAATATTTTAATTTTAACTCCTCAGACTAATATATATTCAGCTACAATATATTTCGACTGAATAACAGTCTTTGTCAGATAGTCTTAAACTTTAAACTATTTAGAGTAAATCATTGTTATTTAAACCAATTTCTGCTTTTAAATTCGCAAAAACATTTTATCAAAAAACATTTTATCTTGTGCGGTTAATTCCTTGAGCTCATCATTAGAAAAACAAGCTGCTGTTTCTTGAACTATTTCTTCCACGTCTTCCACATTTACCTCGTCTAAACCGGTTTGTTTCGCTAATTCCACTATTTCTTCCACTATTTCATTCATATCGACAGAGTGTCCAATGTCTTCGCTGTCACCTAAATGCAGCCAAATGTTTTACCATACTCCTTTCAAAGATCTTTCTGTTATCTCATTCCAAGAAAGATTTATATTTGCTACAGCATTCATGATATTGTAGTTTTTCCAAAATTCTCTTATTGATTGCTTCTTTTCTAGTATGTTTTTTCAAACATCTGCTTAAATGTTCACCTCAAATAATAAGCTTTAAAATTGAATAAAACGCCTCGGTCCATTGGTTGGATTAAGGTAGTTGTGTTAGGCGGCAAGAAAACCACTTCGATTGGAATGCATGTTGTTAAGTCTGATAAATTTCTTGGGTGGCTTGGACTATTATCAATTAATAGTAATGCTCATTGTTCAAGTTTTTTTAATTTCGCAATAACGTTTAACAGACGGGCAGAAATGTTCAGTGATCCAATCCCGGAAAATTTTCATAGTTATTCATGATTTTTTATTAGACTCCCAAATTACAGGTAAACTAGTAGTGGGTTTAATTTGAAATCTCCGCTTGCGTTACCACCCAGTAGGAGTGTTAAGCAATCTTTTGTAGCTTTAAATTCTGGTGCTCGTTTCTCTTCACGGAATAGAAATGTTTCATCAACATTAAAAACCAATTCTGGAGGATAGTTTCCTTGTTCAATTATTGTTTATAATGTCGCTGGGAATTCAGCCGCCGCTTCTCCTGTAATCTTTATGTTGTGAAGATTATTTCGATGTTTAAATCTATTAAAACATCCTCTACTAGCAACGAATGTAATTAAAAATTCTTCTAGCTTTTCCATTATGATAGATTGGCTTATTGACATATTGCGTTCAATTTCGTCGTCAATCCATGTAGACAGTCATTTTTCCATTTCCCCTATAATATTATTTCTAGAACGGGTAATTCTAGTTGCAGTTGCCGATGACAGTATTTTTTTCTTTATTCTTAAGAATTTTCCTTATTGTTGAAGTTTCCAAATTCAATGCAGTACTAATTTGAGATTGACGTTCACCAGAATCTAATCTTCTAATCACTTGCATTTTAGTTTCCAGTGAAATGCTTTTTCTGGCTGCTTTATTTTCTTGTTTTTCATTATCACCCATGATAAAAATTAAAGATCATAATATATGTCACTGTATTAATCGTTATGGTATTATATAAATCTATACCTACAATAATGTTAACAAATGTTTCAAATAATAAAAATGCCTCAAACAACACCACACCAAACAAAAAACACAACGGTACTGTTTCACGGGGAATCCCCGTAGTTCTGCGAGCAATTTCGAGGAATACCCGGTTGAAATAAAAGAGCGCTAAACCGAAACAGCGCTAAACGAAACAGCGTTAAGCGGAATTTTACTGTAATACTAAATAAATTGGTGGATAAAACTGGATATTGTTGCTTTAATACAGACTACAATAATACTTGAAGTATCATATATTATAAATAAAAACAATAGTGTCTATGTGTCATACTCACTAACTCATATATAAAGATAGAAACTCACAAAGCGGGGATGCCAGGTTATTTTAGTTAAGTTAAAATCTAACGGTTGTGACATAAGTTTTGTGATATCTTTCGAAGAATTAAATGATGTTAACAAGTCGTGAGGCGAGAGTAATGTATGAAATAGTTGCTTGAAGTATAAGTTCCACAATTCCTGTAAAGAATGTCTACAACAGTATAAGCGATGCACTATATTTTTTCTCCATTATTTAAATATTGTTCGGTTATCGAGGTAACTCAAGATTGGAAAGTTTAGCTGCTTATGGAAATGATACAACGTTGTCCCGAGCCCCTAAGTGATATCGTAACTTGTGCCCCCTTATTCACGCCACCGTTCCTAGGAATCAATCTACTATGTAAATCGAGAGATGGATTTATATTATAAATATTTTAAATAAACTTTTAATAAAATAATCAAATGCATTTAATAAACAAATATAAGATACTTCATACTCAAAATATTGTTCTGATGGACTAACTTTTGTGCTGTTCGGATGTGCTAAGGACCAGTTGTATATATCCATAGTTGAATCAAAACATGAACTATTTTTGATAGTTGTATCACAGAACATCCAAGGCAAAACCGTATTAAAACTAGCGAATAAATAATACAAACTTTGAGCTATTATAACATTGTAATATGTTGACAAGATGAAAGATGCGATTACCATTCCGTATCCAATACCTTAAATAAAAACGATTAATTAGAAAAATTTATAAAAATTAAAAAATTAAATTAAATTTTTTTTATTTTTGTAAGTTCTGGTGTACCTGGATTTACACGGAAAACAACCAGTGTTACCATCTTAATCAAAGATAAAAATTGTATAACAAAAATTAAAACAAAACAAATTGATTAAACAAAAAATGAAAATAATATTCATAGCAATCAGACTTAAACAAAACATTCTTTTATTATTAATTTCAGAGATTTTGAAAACAAGATTTAAAAAACATCAATTCATTAATTCATTAATCTTCATAATCTTTTCGTTTCCTGGCAACTTTTTATTTGTAGTTTTTGATATTTCATATATGTTCATTATCGGTTGCCCCACTTTTACAAGTACTAATACATCGACTTTTAAAACATAGATTGCTCAAAAAATCGAATTTTTAAGATTAAACATCGGCTAGCATTAACATTGAGTCTCATAAACATCATTTATCAAAAGCATTTACTTGAATTGACAAAAACATAGTCTGACGAAAACATCTTTACAACATCTTACAAAAGTATTTTTTGCAATAAAACACTGTTTAAAATAACAAATTATTAATTAATTAATATTCAAATTAACATTTATTTAATAATCCTGCCAACCACATATTAAATTAAAACTCAACCTACTAAATTAAAATCAAAAACTTAAATACAAATATATAAATTCTAAACTTATTATCACTTGAATACTCATACTATCCTAACCTATTCTTGTTCCCTCAATAATTAATTGTGAAACTGTCATTGTTTTTTGGATTCCGATTTTCCAATTTCATCAACAATTGAGGTAATTTTTTATTTTCTATCATGTTTATTTTTTTATTTTATTTTTTACTTTTTTCAAAAAAATAAAATAAAAACATTTATGTTAGTCGATGACTTTAACAGTCGATGATTTTGACAGTGAAAGTTTTAAAAATCTATTTTTTCATAGTCTATGTTTTAGGGGTGCGCCGTTCATTATGACCAAAGATCAAAATCTTGTTTCTTATCAACATAAATTATCTTTATTAGTTATTTACTTTAACATATTAAATGTAAATTCTACTTCTTAAGCTTATTTAAAATATGATTTTATTATTTATTGTTGTTGCTATTAATTGTCGTTAGATGTATGTTTTCATGATACACCAAATCCTCCGAATACAATACAAGTTGAATCGAAAAGCAACTTCATTACCTAAAAACCATGTGAATTTCTTATATTTCATATTTTATTATTAATTTTGTCAGGAAATTATGATTTTTTTTGGGAAAATATTTCGTCATCAAGTTAGATTACTTTTCAATTATTCTGTATCAAATTAATAACAAGTAATTTATATTTTAACTTTAAGTTTTGCGAATTTAAGTATAAGAGAAATATGGTGAAGTGATTGATTTACCGTTCATGAACTTTACCTTCCATTTTTCCTAATTCAGTGAAAAGTGTTGATAAATTGGTTGAGCTGCTGATAAAGAATGGGTATTTGAAATCATTTTTATTATTGATGATAAATGAGACTATTAACAAATTGATTAAAAATCCTGAGTTTCCTTGTTTTGGAAAGTTTGAGTGTAATTTGAAAAAATAATCTGAATTGAGTGTTGATTTAAATAATAGTAAAAATGTATATAAGAATAATGAGTCTAAATTTGTGTTAGTATTGCCGTAATAGGAAGGTTTTACAATTTATAAGAGGAATATTATAAGGACTTTTTTTGTTTTTCACCTCTGATTTCTTTATAAGTGACATAATATTTTCTACAAAATTTGACTATGAATCAGATGTATTTAAGGTATTCACGAATTTTCGGCACAGCCTTTATCAAGTAAATCACCTGAAAAAAGCTGTGCCGAAAATTCGTGAATACCTTAAATACATCTGATTCATAGTCAAATTTTGTAAAAAATTATAAGAGGAATTTAAGTAAACAGATGGGAAATTCAGATTATAAGATCGTTTCTAAATCTTATAAGTTACGCAATATGTTTATTAATAAATCAAAAACTTCAGTTGAATTGTGTTCAGATCTCGTTTATCAATTTACATGTAGTGGGTGTAATGCCGTCATCTTTGTATTGGAGTTCTAGAACATTGTCGATTGAAGGATTTGACCAATATTGGTGAGCACAATAGAGGCTGTAAAAGTATAATAGGAATGCCTGATTTAAAAATTTTGTTGAAAAGTTTTAATAATTATTGGGAACGTGTTATGTACGAAGCATTGTTGGTAAGGTCATTGGATCCAAATATTAATGTGGAAAAGTGCTATGACAATCATGACTACGAATGTTTTGAATATTTTTAAAAAGTTGGAGTATTTTAAATTGCAATAAATTGATGTTTCAGTATTTGTTTAAAATTTTTAATATTATTAAAATGTTTTATTTCTAAAATATTTTATTATTATTTTAAAATGTTATTATAATAGAGATAAAAATTTTAATATTTATAAGAAAATTTCAATAAAAAATTAGTTTAAAATTATTTAGATATTTATTCAAATATTTATTTATTTAAATTTTTAATTAAAAAATAAAAATAACAATTTGTTTAAATTACATAAATTAATCAAAATTATTTTAGTAAGTAAAGATGACAATTAAACTGTCAAAATATATCATAAAACTACTGTTTGAATGGCGTTTTCATTTAATAAAATCCTTGCCAAAATTAATAAATTATTTATTTATAAAACCTTAATAAGTTATTTTCTTCAGAAATTCGTTTTATGCTGCCATCTTTCCTGTCTTGTGACATATGTCAAAGTTTTTGTTCAATTTATAAATTATCAATTTAGTGAATATTTTTTAGAATTCCAAAAAATCTTCCAAAATGGAAATATTTCTTACAATTAATTAATCTTAAATAGTCACCTGAAATTCTCTTAAAATATGATATCTTTTTAATTTTTATCAAAAAATCATTTAATTTTTTAAAGTTATCAGGTACATTAGAAGTATCTGTTTTATATGAAATAATATGTAAATATGTAAATAATTATAATTAAAATAAAGTTAAAATTGATATCTTTTCATTTTTTAATAAAAACGTAAAGTAAATTCCTCGGAGTTATAGAGAAACTTTTATTATAGAAGTATCTCAGCACAACTTTTTTATATATCGAGAGTTTACAGAAATATTTTGATGTGTTTTGTGTTCATTATTTAATTTTTCTATCACTTTTTCAATTTTCATAATATACATCTGTTCTAGTTCATTAACAACTTCTATAATAATAAAGTAGATTTTAAGGTTTGAATTGTGATCTCTTAAAGTTATCAGAGCTCTTAAATAATATTTTTTATCAAAATTTATTTTAAATTTATTTGTTATTAACTTTTTAGGATTTTAGGAACTTTATTCAATTTTTATTAATTATTGGATTTATTTTTCGAATTAATGTAAGTTATATTAATTTAAAAGTAAAATTTATTAATCCCATTATCACGTGTCACGAGTTAACTCGTCATAAAAAATGTTGGGCTTAACCGTTAATTTTTTTTAAAAAGTAAGAATATTCAGGATTTTCTTAGTTTCCTCACAATTTCTAAAAGACAACTCGCTTTTACTTAAAAAACATTTTATTTTGCCAAGACAACATAACATATCAAATTATGAAAGAAAAAAATACACGGTTTGCCTAACAAAAAAAAATTTTTCACGGTAGAGGGGTTTTAAGAAAATCCATTCATTACCAAGAAGTTTTTATATTGAAATAAATTCCTATTAATTTCCCAAATTTATAAAAATCTACACCATTTTCAATGGCATTAATGATTCGGATTTTTTCTACTTCTAAATTTATATAAAAATACTATTTGTAAACTTAGGTTAACAGAAAAACAACGTTTTCTGTTTTTTTAAACCCTACATTTGAAGATCCTGGTTCAATTGCTCATGGTAAATTACAAATGCTGTAAAAAATGAATTTATTTTAACTTCAAAATGAATCATACATTGTTATTTCTTCATCTCCGAAAGAATTTAGAGTTTCGATATTGTCAAAGTATTAAATTGATTGAATTTCATGAAAAATCTTACAAAATTATTTCATAATATTCTCGACACCTCAAAGTAAAGTTAGCGGATTTTTTCAAAAATTTTCGCCGCAAGGTATTTTTTTAAAAAATTGTCTAAAAGCGTTAAAAATAGTAATATATAGATTTGGTATTCACCTGGAAATTTCTACATTTGAAAGTTTGAATGCATTATTTAATATGTATTATGTCTGTGTGTTAAAAAAATTTTCTTCAAATTACTTCCTTCCTATGATATAAGTTGTTATTCATTTGACAAATTACATACTCACACAATAAATATGTGTGTCTCTATATTATATACCGAGCTGTGCTCAGATAAATTCCGCTATTATGCAAGTTGATACGTAAATCAACTTATTAAATTTTATTTTTTGTGAAAAATCAATGGATTTCAGCCATTTTTGAAATGGCTGCAAAGTAAGTGATTTTTTAAAGTTATAAGCCTAAAGCTATAAAGTTTTAAGAGTTGAATTATGATTTCATTCGGAAATCAGACTGATTTTGATTTTATGTTATAGGTTATTTATCTGAACAAAGCTTGGTGTAACGTTATTGATTTTTTAATTTTATTATAGTAGTTACTATTTATTTGAAACATGTGAAGAGTGTATATCATATTGAAAGTTATTTGATTTTTTCTCTTATTTTGTAGCTGTATACTAGTGGAGTTTGGTGTAAGTGTGTGTGCATGCATGCATGTTTTATTTATTTTGCTGTACATGTTTTTTCTCCACTTGCTAAAATTAAGTAATGTTAAACATTGTTCGCTGATATTAATAAATGTCTTCATATATTAATAAATTTTAAATTACATCAATATTTTATTTTAATCCTTGTTTAAATTGATGCTAATGACTGTCGGTCTGTATATATTGAAAATGTCTACTAGATCAATAATAGAGATTATTCCTGATAAATAAGGAAGTAATAATCTTGAGAAATTGATTTGACACAATTTTTCCTGTTGTTTATCGATTTCCAGGAAAATAATTATTATTTTTATGTTGAAAATGTTTATATATATATTCAAGCCAAATTCATTATAATTTGATCTTATCAATTTACTGCAAGTAAATAAATTATAGAGATAAAATTCAACTATTTCCGAAAATATTATTTCCATCTCAAATTGAGTGAATTCAATTGAATAAGTATTATCAGCGGTTTTCTCCCTTTCCGTGACTTTGATCAATCTTTTCTTATAAATTTCTGATATTTAATATTTTGATTATAAATTACGTTTTCGATGCTTTTCTTCTATATTTTTCATTATTTCTATAATTATTTTCTAAATTTCTATAAAATTTTCAAATTGCAATTTTTATTAAGAAAATTATATTTTTATACTATCTTTGCTACTTTCTTACTTATGGAAAGATGTAATAGGACAAAACTCTTGAAATTTCTTATTTTTATAATGATAAATGTCTGTAATATATGATTTCTCTCTACTATTTTTTTCAGTATTTTTTATTATAGGGTTGTAGTGTAGAATATGTGAGTTTGTATTTTGATTTTCTTACCAAAATTATTTTTCTGCTTTTCTATAGTAATGACAATTTTTTTTGTCGCTATTTCCAGTAGGTATATTTTTCTGTATATTAATTAATTACATCTTATTTTAGACCTTAATTTATCATTATACTACCATCATTTATTTGCTTTAGTGTAACATCAAACAGTGTTCCTTCGTATTAGCTACCGTAACTTTTGTATTTATAACATATATTAATAACACTCCCAAACAATTTATTTCACGAAAATTCAAAACTGATCTTTTTACAATATTATATTTTTAACTGAAAATATTGATCTTTTCAAAAGGAAAGATTTCATTCTTTGTACATTCACAATAAAATACTGAATTTACTATTTTAAATTTATAAAACATTTTACATTATACATTTAATGTTCTAAATTGAAAATACTATTTTAATACTACTTTACATCATTAATATTTACAGTTAGTATTTTATTTTTTAAATATATACTTAAACTTGAATTATTGTGTAATTGGCAATACAATATCTTCGAATTTTGCACGTGAAATTTCTTTTTGAGCACAAAATTTGTGTTTTGAAATATAAAAAATTACAAATAGATTTCATTTTGTCATTTAGCGAAATATTTAACTTAATTTAAAAAATTTTCAACTCTCATTTCTTCATTAATATTGGAAATATTTATTTCGGAAAGTTGACAAAATTATTTACATGTGTTCTGCTTTTTCTTTAGTGTACCAAAGTTTTTCAATCATGGTCCAAAGTTTTATTCAGATCTTACAAAAAAAGAAGTTTCAAAATTCTGGCATATGAATTTTTTTAGCTGAGTGAAAAAAATTTAGATGTAATGTTGGATATGAAGCTTCTAAAATTAAAAACGTTGAGGGACTCAAAAAAGTTTATTTAAGACTAAAATTGATTAAATTCAAAAAATAATATAATTATTTATATAATATTTTCTGTTTACAATCATCCTAATTATTTTTTAGCATTAATATTTTTAATTTGATATAAGAACTTCTTTTAACTTTCACCACTGATTTCTTTTCATTTTCAAATGATTTTATTAAAATATATTTCAGTATGAATCAGTAAATATATCGATGTTTTTATGATATTCACGAAATTTTCAAATTTTTTTAAAATTTAATAAAAAAAACACCAATCTAAAATATATATTCAGCTACAATATATTTCTACAAACTCATTGTCGTCGTCAGGTAGATATGAACTTTAAACTATTTAGAATAAATCACTTATATTTAAACAAATTTCTGTTTTTATAATCTTAAAATATTTTATCAAAAATTAAAAATTTTACTTTTATAAATCAAAAATTCAATAAAATTAAAAAAAAATTATGTTTTAAATTTTACAAAACCACGACTTTAACAAAATAAAAATCCCAACAAAATGTTTAAAAATTTTTAACAAAACTATTTTACATTTAGTTTAATCCTACGTCACAAAATTGCGCTTACTAATATCAATCAATTACATCAGTCGACTGTGATCGAAAACTTGAGAGTAGAAATGACTTGCATTCATTCCAATGTATGTGGAATCACACTTATGACAAATATATATTGAAAACCAAGGTACGAACAAAATCTAAGTAGGACTTGAAATCCACTTATAAACACAAAATTCAGACAACAATTGTGTTCACTGATATCAATCAATTCTTTCAGTCGACAGTTATAAAGAAATTGAGAACGTAGATGATGGGCAGTCATTCCAATGCATGTGGCATTGCACCCACGACTAGAAATGTATCAATAAAAACAGGGACGATTCTATAATGCAAAATACAATACCAAAAACAAACCTCACTATTTGAAAGCTAAATACAAAGCTAATTCAATCATTGTTAGTTTTTCAATCATTGAATTTCTTCATGTCTTCTCAATTCCAAAATCATTCTCTTGATGACTGGATCAAACAAAGTAAAACTTTCAAATTGATTAAAAGAATCACAAAAAATTGGTTCTGGACTAAATAAAAGAAAACACCAATCCCAAATGTATATTCTTTTAAATTTTATTAAGTCTCGGTTTTGTAAAATTTAAAACATAATTTATTTTTAAATTTTATAGAATTTGTGATTTATAAAAGCAAAATTTTTAATTTTTGATAGAATATTTTAAGATTATAAAAACAGAAATTTGTTTAAATAAAAGTGATTTATTCTAAATAGTTTAAAGTTCATATCTACCTGACAACGAAAATGAGTCTGTCGAAATATATTGTACCTGAATATATATTTTGGATTGGTGTTTTCTTTTATTAATTTCAAAGCAAATTTTGTGTGATTCTTTTTTAAATTTGATTTTAAAAAAATATTTTTGATTCCTAAAATTTATATATATAAATTCTATTTGAATATATATATATTGAGTTATTATTTCCAAAAAATGTGTTATTGTTTTAATGGTGCTCAATTTACTCAGGAATTTTGTGAATATTTATTGTTCTATTTCCACATATTCTATGCAAAATTTGACCTCTTAAGTAGTATAAATACAAAAGAGCAACTTCGTTATTCTTAATCTTTTAAAATTGTCTATTTTGTTTAATTAGACTGTTTATAAAAAATATGAACGAGAAATTGAGGAATATCGTAAAAAAACTATTATTTATTTGAATCAATTAATCGATTATAGAATGAAAATAAGATTTCCTTGTTTATCTGCACCAGAATTTTGATATCAGATAAACAAAATTAATAGTTTCTAATTTTTTTAGCTTGAGCCCGGTTCCCCCTTTATTGAATGATTATCAATATGGGCGTTAATTTCATTTTAATCTGATCGGAAAATTTTCTGATTTTCTTTAAACTATTAACTGGATCAATTTACTATGAAGGAAATGATATATTTATTGATTCGATAATGGTTTTTCTATATAAATAAAAAGAAATTAGTCATAATTTTGATCGTTATAAGTATTTTGACTTCAAATTACAGCCATACATAATGTTTCGATAAAAATATTATATTTTCCTTTTTTACGTAAACATTTCATTTTTGAGTAAACACTTGATGGGTATCACCTTTGTCAAATCAAACACAATGTGAATTATCGCCTTCCTCGGTACTATCTCTTCTCTTTTCACTTCTTTCTGTTCTCAAATTAAAATTGGAATTTTTTTAAATTACTTCTTCATTCAATTGTCGATTTGTTTTAACTGTAGTATTTTTATACTGATTTTCCCCAGTAAAATTAAATAATTACTTTGTTTTTGGCCCCCTGACTAGGGTTTCCACTCCGAGTACTTGGTTTCTCGACAAATTTGCCAATTTATCGAGTTTTCGAATACTCAGTTAATGGGATCAAGTACTCGAGTTTTAATAAAACAATTTTTTTTGTAAAATATAACTTAAATTTGATGCATATAAATGAAACCATACTAAAAAACTACGATTAAAAAGGGTATCGAATTTTCATAATATATAAACACTGATTCACCATCTGTTGAAAGATTGATTTAACATAATTCATAAAACTTGTTTAGTGTTTCTTTAACAAATAAGATGGCCGTAAGAACGTTTAAATTTTTTCTGGTTTTCGGTCAATGTTACCTGGCCAGTCAATGTTAGGCAATCTGGTGGTTAAGTTCTAATAGTTTTATTTAATCATTTTTTAACATGTTAATTACCCATAGTCATAATGAGTAAAAGAAAATCAGAAGCTTGGAATTATTTTCAAAAAGTCAATGCAAATGAAGCTTAATGGAATCATCGCGGAACAATTCTAAGCTGTAAGGGAAGCAGCACCACTGGATTAATAAACCATTTGAAATTGCACGATTTGATTATTTCTAGAAATAGTAAATACAATGATACTGATTCTGAACCGCCAACATCACAAACAATGAAGTTATCTAATTCTTCAATTAAGAGCTTCTTAAAATCTCAAATAAGTTTATCAGAAATTTTAGCGAAATGTGCAGCAAACGATGGATTTTCATTTAATGCTATGATTCATTCAGATGCATGTATTAAACATGTATTAAACATTTTTGAAGAAAAAAAACAAGAGACCAAAACTGTGAATTAATAAGATTATTGCATTCATGCAGTTGACGAGTGGACAGATGTTTTAATGCGGAGATTTTTGAATGTGACTTTGCGCTCTTCAAATTCAAAGAAATATGTCCTTGGACTAGTTGAAATTAAAGAAAAATGTACTGCTGAAAAAACCAAAGAGTTAGTGGAGAACCTTTTGAAAGAATTTGGAATGAATTTAGAAACGGATATTGTTGCCTCAACAAATGATTGAGCGAGTGTAATGGTAAAGTATTGTTCAATTATTACAGCAGAAAAACAATTATGCTACAACCACGCAATTCATCTAGCTGTACTTAAAATTTTATATAAAAAAGTTAATTTAGATGATGTAGTTGAAGATGAATATAAGACTGAATATGATGATGAAGAACTTTTATATGATGATGATCAAAATGAAGAAAATCAAGTTGATGAAGAAAATGACGGAAATATAGTAATGGAAATGGAACAAAATTCGGAGTGTTTTTTATTTCAATCAAAATGTATAGATATTTAAATAATTAATATTTTGACTAAAATGTATTTTTGTTTTGACTAAAATGTTTTTCTAATGTTTAATGGATTAATTTAATTTTATATTATGTTATACTTGTTATAATGAACTGTTTTTTTTTGAAAAAATAAGTATTTTTGATAATCTTTTGTTTTTTCCTAGAAATTATTTCGAGTACTCGAGTAACCGGTTAATTAAAAAAAGGTACTCGACTACTCGAGTAATTAAAACTCGAGTAAAATGGAAACCCTACCCCTGACCATTCTATAGACATATGATCAATTTAAGATTATTTTATTCGTCTTCACAATCTTACTTGCCAGCGGTTACCAGTCCCACCGAAAAATATCGATTTTACATTTTTCAAATTTTTAATTAATTTTAATTGATTTTTATAATATCGAAATTTATCCATTAGAAATGGCGTAATTTACATTTTAAACCACCGAAACCAACGAAAACCGAATATATGACTTTGACATGTAATATTTTTAATTTCTAATTTAACACATTTAGTACCGTGAGAAGCATACCATGTCTCTCATGTACTGAGACATTCAGGCTGTGTATGGCTGGGTTTGACTCAAGCATCATTCTTTCATCGAGGCTACTTACAACAAACCTTTTCTCTCAATTACATGCAAGTTATATGGAACTACATAAGATAAAAGTTTCTGTAGTATTGTGGCTCTCAACATGTTATTAATGGATTTATGATTTAATTAAGTCTTTTTTTTAATTAAAAAGAATTTTTTTTACAAAGAATTAAGTGGTTTTTAACCTTTTTTGATATACTCTCAAGCCAAAATAAATTATTAGAATCGTTTTTTAAAATAAATCATTTTAGTTAATTAGAGTTTTGGATAAATATATATCCCCTTTAACAATATTAATTTTAATAAATATTCATATTATATATATATATATATATATATAATTTCTCCTATAGAAGGACAAATCAAATCAATTTAATTTAATTGAAAATACTATTAGTTTATTTAAATCTTTTTGAATAACATTAAAATATTAATTAATAGTCACTAATAAATCATAAAATATGAAAATTTAACTAGTTTAGTGCCAGCACAGGGCTTGCTTATATTTCCACAGTTCTTCAATATCAGTCTTTATTAATGTCAATTTAAGACGTAAGTCAAATTCAAGTTTCGATTTGTTTTATTAAATATTTTTCTTGGCGTGCACTTTGGTAACATCAGTCATACCCTAAGGCAGGGGTGAGCAACCTTTTTAACCCACGGGCCAATTTAATTTTTAAAATTTTGTGGCGGGCCGCACTCATTAATTTACAAAGCTTTATATATACTAATAAACATTATAATATAAAAATACAAAAAAATTGCTTGGCGGGCAGCGCGTTTCTCATCCCTGCTCTAAGGGTATGTGTACCACCGGTTGAAAATCGCTGATAAGTGAGAGCTTTTTTTAATATTTAGTAGTAATTATAAAATAGAATTAACTTAATTAAATTAAAAATTAACACTTTCAAATCTCGCACAAATAATTGAAAAATTTGTTTTAACTTTAAGGAAAAATTGATAATTTATCTAAAAAATAAAGTTAATTTACCTTTAAATAATGGGCTGATTGACCATACAGTGATTGGACCGAGACTGGCAAATTGACCAAATGCTAACTCCATAAAAAATAAAGGTAATCCAACTAGAAATAACATGGAAAAATAAGGAACGAGAAAAGCTCCTAAATTATCAGTAGATAATGGTTGTTTAGAATAATAAAACTTTTCTACTTACCACCCCCATTTTTATAACACAAATAAGGAAATCGCCAGACATTTCCCAACCCAACTGCCATAGCAACACATGAGCAAAGAAATTCAATCTTTCCACCCCATGTTTGACGATCTGGACCTGTGCTTTGTTTGGAATATGTTATGTGAATTTCTTCTCCACTTGAATCTTTAACAATTTCTGGAAACTGGAAAATAAAAACGATTTAAATTCAAAATTATCATTTTTAGAGCTTACAATACAAAAAAGGGATAAAAGATGCATTTTAAAAGTTTTTAAGCTATTTGAATATTAATATAAGGACTTTTTTGTTTTTCCCCTTTGATTTCTTTATAAGTGACATAATATTAATTTTAAGACAACCGAGTGGTATTATTACAGCACTGTAACTATGAAAGTCCAAGTAGTACGCAGCACAGGATTCAAAACCTCAAAACTATAAAAATGTATTGAAGCAGGACTAAACCTTAATAATATGATGAGTGTTTGCAATGACGGTACACCTTCCATGAAAGACTTCCTTTCATTGTTAAAAAATTAACTCAGATTTAAAAACATTAGTTTAATTTCACAAAATCGCAGTGTTAAATCTACTTTAGTAATAAGATTTTTAAAAAGTTGAAAAAATTGGTCATTTTGAAGTAATTTTGAAAAGTCGTTTGACAATCCTAGAAGGGTTGCACCTTACAGGTTGAGAACTGTTGTTTTGAAGAGAGTGAAGATGTTTTAGGAGATTCAAATAATTACATAAACTTCAGCAAAAATTTAAAATTTTTTTATGAATTGTAAAAACCAAGAGTTTTTTTAACTAAAAGCAATGAAATTACTTTAAGAATCAAATTAATATCTAATGAAAAGGCAGCTCAAGTAAAAAAACTATAATAATCAGTTGAATATTTCCGCCAGTTTTTGAAGGAAATTAAAGAAAATCCTCGCATTTTTAAAAAGAACTTAAATTTGCTGCAAAGGTTTATTATATCATATTAGCTTCGCTTTTCGGTTATAATTTTCTAATTAATTAATGTTTCGTTTTTCACATAATTTATAATTAGCATAATATTATATAAAAAAGAGTTTGCTTTTTTTGAAATTTAATATTGCGTAGAAATACATTTGAAGTTTCCTATATGAAACAACGTCTCGGTTAATTAATTTAATTACGTGTTTGTTAATTTTTACGAAATTAAAACAAAATGTATAATAACAGAAAGGTTGAATAGAATCTAATCAGGCTTGGTACAAGAATATTTTGAGAGTTTAAAGCGTGTAACCTAGCTTTTAAGGCGGTTTTTATAGGGATCCCTGCCTGTGATATTCGATTCAAAATTGTGACTTATTGTGAAAATTTGGTATAAATAAAAATGATTTCTGTGTTGAGTTACTTTAGTGGTGTTTAAAGAGCACGCGGAATCAGAAATAACCATAGGTGAAAATTTGTTCTAATTTTCACCTCTGATTGTTTTTCATTTTGCAATGACATAAAGAATTTTTTATATTGATTGACTATGAATCAGATGTTTTATTGAAAAAGACTGCGCTGAAAATTTATGAATATCAATAAAACATTTGATTCATAGTCAATCAAGAAAACAAATTATATACAGATGCGTGTATGTGTGTATACACGCCATAGAACCACAAACATTTATCGTACACAAAAGATAGGCTTTCAAAATTTCTTACAAATGGAAATGGTTTAAAGATAATTTTAATCTTAAATACCAATACAATTCTATTAGTTGGTCCTCCTCAGTGATATGTAGTTTTAATGTAATAAAATTATATTTATAATATATATAATTTTTTTATTCGTAGTTCTTATGAATATTTTTGAAAACCTCTGTAAATGCCAAGGCTTTTAGAAAATTCTGCTAAATATAATAAGAGTTCGTGGACTTTTATAGAGATCTTCTTTTACCTTCCGAATCCGTTCATTGTTTTCCCATCAAAATTAAAATTTATCCTTTTCATGCACGCTTAATTTCAGTCAGCATAATTAATATACGTTCAAAATGATGCATAATGTCTTTGATTTATGGATATATTTTTTAAAGATATTAGGAAATGGTCTAGAAAACTGTTGCCTGTCCCTTAGCACGAACTCCCTGCCACCTATAACTCACGCCACTTTTGATAAATGACATAAAATATGAGAATTAACAGACTTGTCCACAGTTAATCATTTGGATTATTATATTAAAAAATAAAGTGTTTTACTATTATTTTAATCATGTCTATAATATTACTGACAAGCAGTATTCAAAACCAATGAAAATAAATGATATTCAATTAATTTAATTTTTTGTGTAGCACTTGTTTGAATTGATTGTGTAATAAAATGAAATTCTATTACATTCATATTTAAACTATATTATTATAGGTTAATTTGTATATAGTAATATCTTTTATATTTCTATATTCTTATTTCCACTTCTTAATCCATAGCCATATTAAAGCTAGAGCTTGACCGATTGCATTATTCTCCGATTGTCCCGATTTGTGATAAGTACCGATTGTGTATAAATTTTAATTTTTGTTAACTTTTCGACTTTTTAAACGCGACTTGTCATAATTGGATTTTTTACTTGGTTCTTCTAAATACGCTTAATGTTTGCATTGGGTATTATAATATAATTAAGTGATGCACGTCTTGTTTCGTCGCTAATCTATATTTATTTAGAAAAGTTTGTTGTCTTTTGACTTCTGTTTTTTTTGTAAGTCAGAGTGATTCCCCGTTATCTGTGAATTAATTATTTATCTTGAACAATTGGCTCTGGATGAGCAACCAATATACGATTGTACCGATTGCGACATTTTGCTCATATAATCGACCTGATTGTGAATGTTACGGATTAATCTGTCGAGCTCTAATTAAAGCCATATTAACATGACTATTAAACAATTTGCTTTTCTAATCAAGACGATTATAAATTCTCAACTTCCTCATATTCTGAAAAATAACGCTTCATTCTTACTGTACAAAATAATTTTTTGTTTGAATGAATTATTTAGTTTTTAAAACCTCCAATTAATTAATTAAAAAGAATGTCTAAAACTTCTTACAGCATGAAACAAGTTATAAATTATAAATTAAAATCCATAAAAAATATCTATAACTAAGATTTCCAGATATGTTAAAATATATAAAAACCTCAGTGTTTTAGGAGTACATTGTTTTTAGTACATAGCATATTATTTAAATTTTATTAATTAACTTAAAAATATATTTTTTTTAATTTGTTTTAATAACTTCTATGTGAGGTGCTTATCAACTGTTGCAAAAGAAAAAAACATTTTTAAACCAATTTCTTCAGAAGAAATATCCTCAATCAAAATCTTTAATCAAACATTTTCAATCAAATATTTTAATTAAGCATTTTCAATCGGACGTTTTCAATCAAACCGTACGACAAAACTGCAATTATTTATTCCTTATCAAGCCAACTTTTTAAATTCCAAATATGTGGTGTGCCCAAAAAGGGCATGCAATAACTAGGAAAGCAATTGAATATAAACACTAAACTTTTACACAATAACATATAACATGTATATACATCATTTATCAACATAAGAGCCATTTACATTTACACACTTTTGCCAGCAATGGATTTTCAAAATCTCGTAAATGTCAATTTAGACTGCAATGATAATTTAAAACAAACTACTCAAATTAAACATATAAAATATAGCTACAATAAAAATTTGATTGCATGACAAAATAATATTTATTTCACACATATTGGACGTACTTATTGGTAGCACTACGTATATTTATCAATCTTATGCTCCTACATTATTCAGAACAATTATTATTTCTTTAGAATTTCTAATAACTAAATTAATCCTTTAAAATTTAAAGTATAAAGGATTAATTTAGTTATTAGAAATTCTAAAGAAATAATAATTGTTCTAAATAATGTAGGAGCATAAGATTGATAAATTTACATAGTGCGACTTTGCTAGCGGTTGTTTTTAAGATTTTATAATTGTTTTAAACATTTATTACCAATGGTTTAAAAAAAGCGAGATTTAGGGTAACTGATACTTATGAAGCCATTGAAAATTGAAAATATCTGCAGTAAATAGAAAATGTTTATGATCATAATTTTTAGTAAATTGAGTGTTTGTATCTTTTATCATATTGCACAAATTGTCTACTTTTAACAGATTCAATTTGTAAATGGTATAATACGGTAAACATTTAAATACGTGAATATATAAAATAAAAATAGTCAAGATATGTTTTACTAGAATATAATCTAATATTTATTCTAATAATAGTTTATTAAATTTATTTTTAAATATATTTATGCCTATTATATGCCCGAAATGAAATGAAAGAAATATACACAAATTATTTTTTTTATTTATAATGCGAGATCAAGATTGGATTTGAATATATTAAATCTTTTTCGAGATCGTCTAAAAAGATTTCGGAGTGTTATGCCCAATTATGAAGAAATTGCCAGCAATTTAAAGGTTGAGCACTTATTCTGTTGTATTTGCCATGCAATACACATTAGTGTAAATAATGAAATGAGACTAACAGACGTAAGCTACTATTATCAACATTATTGGATATTTATTACTAGTCCGTACAAGTTTCTGATTCCTCAACTCATTTTTCAAATAAATCTAACTGCCCAACACAATAAGTTTTATTCAAAATTACCACAATTGTTTGCAACACCTTTTATTCACACGATTTCCAATCACAATTTTAATCTGTACAAGTTATTTATTTGGTTTCCGTCTCCCCAGGTTTTCTTCACGAGCTTATTTGTTGTCGATTTCAGGATTTCGGAGCTTTCACAGTGCCTTTTTACATCGGAAGTATTTCATCAATTTTAAATTGAAGTCGGTATCCCTTTATCCCGGGTTTTTTATTCCTCAATGTATCTAGCTCTAACTAAGTAATATTGTTGACAACCAGAATTTCCCACTACGCGTAGGTTTCCCATTAGCTTGGGTTTTCCATTAGATAATTTATTTTTAATAAACTTTAATTTGCTTTAAAAAATAAAAAATAACATGATCAGAGACGTGATAAAAATGCCAACAAAAAAAATAAAAACTAGAAATATAGAATGACTAAAAAATTAAAAAACTAAAACTTAATTTTAAACGGATGGGTTTTAAGCAGTGGCGTACCAAGGAACGTCAAGATCGCAAGCATCAAATTGAATGCGGCAAAAATTAATATTGAACTTTTGTTAATAGAGCATTCAGAGCAGGGATCAGAGTGCGGCCAGTTATACTTTTTTTTATTCGTTTTTTTGAGAAATTAGAATCGATTTATATTCTACTAACTATATAAAAATGAATATATAGTATTTATCAGATCATTTATAGATAAGTTGAAATAATTTTAAAAAACATTTGTATAAAAACCAATCGGACCATTTCGAAGCAATTAAATAAGTACATATAAATGGCAAAAATACAAAAATATTTGCTACTGAAATAGAAAGATTCATAGTTGAATTTAATGAACGGTTTTTAAAGTTGTTTAGTTTAAAGCACGATATCGAATTATTTTTTAAACTTTTTCAGTTAAAATGCATTCAAATGACGTAAAAATTCAGTTAGCCAACGTAGCCAGATTATACCTTCAAAATACATACATTAAATCTGTCAATTGAGATTAATTGTTTCTAACTGAAAGTTTGTACGCATTTTTACATTTTTCTTATAAAATATATGTCTGTATTTAATTATAGTGGCCATAGACGACACTTAACATTGCTAACTAGTGGGTGTAAGATGCATTTATAAATATTAGGATATTTGTGGTATGTTAAAATTGAATAATGACCTTGCTCAAAATATTATATATTAAATTATTATATATTAAATATATTATTTGGAAATTGTTTGGTTTTAATCCTATATTTTTGGCATGACTTATCAACAAAATTTAATCTTCGTCTAACAATGAAAATGAAAATTATATTCAGGAGTTAATAAATTCAAACAAACGGCAGACAGCAATCATAAATTTTTCAAAAATATTTTGTTTTAAACAGTTGTTAATAAAATATAAGTATTGTTTTGTAACAAATTATTTTTTATCCTTCTTTTTAATGTTATCAGCCACTTATACTTGGTCATTATTATTTCGCAATTTCATTTATTTACTAAAACAAAAAAACCTTTCAAAAAATGAAAATGTCATCAGGATGGTTTACATTTTACTAATTTTTTGCATCTCAAAAACAATTATATTGTTTATGATGTTTATAAAGAAGAAGTGAAAAAGGAGCTTTAATTATCCAATTTCTTTGTAAATACGTTTTTCATATGAATGGTCAATTTAATGTTTTTACAGTATTACTTATTTCTTCTTCAGTCCAAGCATTCGATGAGTTCAAAACATAAAATAAATATGTTAAAGTTTAATTTCACACCAACCATTACAAATTGTCAAGATATTAAATAGTAGAGGAAGTTTAGTTTCGCTCTATTAAATATTTTTTATAATGTATCATTTAATTTTTATAATTATTTTAAATTTATTCTAGCATGGTAAACAATGCTCTACAATAATAACTATTTTGTGAAAATATATTTAATATCATTATTCAAAAAGACAATGAAAATATCCACAGAATGGCAACAATGTAGATGAATTATTAATAGTGTCGTAACGTGTCATTGCAATATTTTTTAACAATGTATATTGTTATATATAATAATTTGTTATGCACTTCTAAAAAGACACAAGACAACTATTAAAATAAAAATAAAGCGAAGATTTAAAGAAATGAAAAACCATTACAATAATCATAAGAAATATTTTTAAAGCAATTGATTTTTGAAAAATAGAAAGACTATTGTATTATACGATTTTATCTACTTTATTAACTGTCTCACTGCTTTTGGGCAATATTCATAAACTACTTCCATATATTTACGTTAATCCATAAAACCAATTTAACATTCTCAAGGTATTTTTTAAAATTGGCAGTATGAAAAATTTTTATTAACAAATTACAGAAAATTCGACATTTTTATGAATTAACACAAATTTTTGGACAAGTGTCGAAAATTCGGGTTGTATTTTAAAAAATATTGATTGATTTTTAAATGAAAATTAAACGCAAAAATTTAAAATATTTTTGAATAAAACAAAGTGCACTAACCAATTCTTTCGGCCTGGAATTATTATCCACTAAAGCCAGAGATTTCAAGGCTTCGTTGACAATTTTACAATCGATCGGGGAACTGTTCATCTCATTTTCAACAACAATCCTCGTTAAATCTTTATTCATAATTCCAATAGTTAATGTATTGAATTTTCTGGATATGAATCAATATTACTTTGAGGGAATTTTTGATGTCATTCCTCATTGGTCAACTACGATAAATCAACACACACACTTATTAACCAATGAAAACTGATTAGTTTAGAAATAATTAAAGATAGATTTCATAAAACATATTTATTATTAATCTAAATTTACACTAAATTGCACAACACTAAATATTGAAATAACATTATTGTCACACTAAATATTAAATCCCATTTTCCTCATGCAATCCTTGTGTTGAAGTATCAACTCTAAACAGTTTTCTTCACCGTGAGCCGCAATGCATTCATCGCGCGGCCTACGAGTTTCAGGGCAGGCACAACACGGTTTACACTTTGGTTTTTCAGGCTCAGCTTTTGAGGATTCAAACCATGTTTTTGACGTAAAACTTCCCATCTACAAGAAAATCAATAATTTTTAATGTTACCAAATCAGTTAAAATTTTCAAAAAATCAATAACTTTCAATTTAATTAAATCAATCAAATTTTTCAATAAATCTATAATTTTATTCAATCAAAAATTTCCAAAAATCAATTTTATCAGTAAAAATAAAAACACAAACGAAGAAACAATTAAGATTTACTAACTACAAAAAACTAATTTTTTAAAATTATCAAATACATATTTTTAATTTCTCTCTCCGAAAATACTCGTACCGATTCTGACATTGGTACTGCCCAGTATTACCTAAATATAATAAAAATGATTGATTAAAAACAACGAAAATAGATAAAATCCAAATTTTACAGCGTCCTCAAAATCACTTGACATTCCCATACTCAATTCGACTTCCTCGGTAGGCATATTCAGAGATTTGCACAACAGTTCTCGGCAATTCAATAGAGACTATAAATGAATAATTAATCATTTATTTCTAAAATTATGACACAAATGAATTAAAAATTAATTATTCATTAAATATTTTTAATCCTTTCATATAAATTTAAATTTTATTTCGATTAAAAATTATTAAGAGCCAATGGAATTTATTCTCATTTTTGAACTCGATTTTACAATTTCAATGAAACACATTAAATTTTTTCAAAAATCTTTCAAGTTATAAGGTGGAATATAAAATTTTTTAAAAAATTAAATAGAGAATTATGTAAAGAAAATAATCAATAATTATGTCAATAATCATAACAACAAAACAAAAAAGAATCTAATAAAAGAATTTACCAGAGCTGTGTTAGGCGGCCAATATGAATATTTAATTAAAATTTTACCATATCTTAAATCGATTTTAATTTTAATCGACAACATGCAATTTTTATTTCAATATTATATGAAAATCAAATTCCTCTTAACGGATAATCATTAAAAGTTATCGAATATGTAAAAGTTTTTCTTAAAAAACTGTCATTTATTTTTGTAAATGAAATACAAATATATGCTCAATAAATGATATTACTAGTATTTTTGCAAGACAAGAATTTATATAGAATTAATAATAGTTTAGCACAAGAGCCCGTTGTCATGATCGTTGGAATAAATTTAAATCAATAAGTTATAATACTTTTAAATTGGATAACTTACGCATCAATTGATAGAAAAAAGTTGACTTTCAGATTTTAAATTGTACATTTCTAATAATTTGACAAATAGTCGATCTTTGGGTGAAAATGAAAATTCAGCAACTAAACGTTTTTAAAATATAAAATTTTCTGCACTAAAATCATTGTTCAAGTTAAAAGACTTGCGATAAATTTGAAAAATTTAGGATGAATTATTTTCATCTATTGAAATATTTACAAATTGTAAAATAAAAAATCGATCTCGAATTCGATTTAGCAATAACCAAAATAAAGATTATGTCACTGACACTTGACGGTTGGTAGTCTCCCCATGTTTCTCTTTAACTAAAGCTATTTTACATAACAGTAAGTAAATTGGACAAAATTGTTATAAAATATTGTTTAAGTTTTATTTGAAAAAAGAAAATAGAAAATTTTGTTTCCACTTTCGGTTCAAAACTTTCTTGTTTAATCTTTGCAAATATTATACAGTTTTAAATTTTATTGCACTTTCCCAAAAAGACACGCTTTTTTTCTCTGTTACCATATTAATTGTGTAGAAAATAAGAACAATTTTAAGAACGCTTTATAAAACTGTAAGTGAATTATAAACATTGATACTTCTATTGTTATTGTTTATGAGTGTGATTTTCCGAAGATCGCTAATTTGTTAAAAGACCGTACTCTCGAATTATTGGACTATTTCCTAAATTTTGATAACAAGACAGCTAATAAAATAGTGACATTTTGTCGGCCACAATATTCACTAATGCAAATCAAACAAAATCAGATATATTAAACTTAGGAAACTTTCGGACTTTTCCTTGCTCAAAACCACTCATCTTAATAATTATGAATTGCGTATCAAAAGCTTACATTAAACATATTTTCAAATCTCAAGGCACAGAAAACATTAAACTTAGCGATTAAAGATTTTCAAATGTTTATTATTTATCTATAGCAGTTGTTCGCAAACTTTATAAATTTCTTGAATGGTGGTCCCATTTATTTTTCATATGGCTTGCGGTACCTCTAAAATTTCAAATTGAATATAATTAATTATAACTCATTTTATTTTTAACAATTTAAAATTTAGCTAATTTAAAATTTTACTTTTACATATTTGAATTAATTATTTTAATATTTCTTTATAAAATATTTTAGTCCATTTGATTATGGAATTTTAATTTTACTACTCGCTGATAATTATGTTCAAATTTCGTCACAAATGTGATGAATGTATTTGTTAAGATTAAAGGAATTATTTATAATACGAATTATTCTTGTAAAAAAATTTATTAAATACTTAAACTGCTAAATTAGCAATTTTTAAATATATAAAATTAATAAAATATTAATAATTCTAAGAAAAAAATCCTGTGGATTGTTTTTATATTTTGAAAGAAGTAAAATAAAATCACTTATTCAGTTATAAGCAAATTGTGACAAAAAAGTACGGATAAAATGTTATTCAAAACATTTACACTAAAACATCTTGGAAATACTACAAGTTTTGGGAACCACTGATATATAACATTTAAATAACGACAATATTTTTAAGTCAACAATATCTTGAGCAAGAAAACATTGAATACTTCAATTAATATTAAAGATTTAAACAAAATAATTTATTATTATTAATGATTCAATCAATTTTAAATACTAAATTAATTGTAAAATGCTGTGGCGAAAATTCATCAATATCAATAAAACATCGATATCATTGCTGATTCATAGTCAGGAAATTTTTTAAAATTCCATTGCAAAATAAAAAGAAATGAGAGGTGAAAATTAAAAGAAATTACTATAATAAATTAATTAATAATTAATCATTTAAGTTTATTGATATTAACAAATAAATTGGTAAAATGTAATTACTGTGGGTTATTAGTATGACATAATGAATCATTAGACTCTTTATTAAGTTGCGGCGTATTTTCATATACTTACTTTAGCCATTTCGAAGTATTTAAAGAAAAATTATTGATCACATTGGTATGAGTTAATTAATTACGGTATTTAAAATGAAATGCTAAAGGAAAATCTACGGCAAACGAGAAGAGATTTAGCAGAAAACCTTGGAGTTGACCATTGGACTCTTCAATCATTAAAAATCATTGGTTTGCAAACTGAATGTTAGGGTACCACATAAAGACAGTGCTTGTTGCTCATTAGTAGTTTGTCATAAATGTGAATGATTTTTAGACAAAATTGAAATAGATCATTCAAATGAATAACGTCTTTAACTTGCGTAAAGTTGTTACTTACTTTGGACATCTTATATCAGACGAAACATTAAATGCTGATAAGTGTTGTTACCACATATTCGATAGATTAAAAAGCCAAAAAGAAGCCAAATTCGATCAATATAGAAAATGATAGACAAAAGTTTGAAGACTTAAGAAACGCTGCAAGACTAATTTTGGAAATTTTAACGCAGCCGCCATATTTTATTATTTGTTTGGAAAAGTACAAATTCATTTTAGGGGTAGAAAAATTTAAAACGTTTTATGAACTTAAAACGTGTGTTAGTGACTATTTTCAATAAAAAAATTGTATATTTAAGCTTCCTACTAGATGGAAGGGGTATAAATGAAAACTAATTGGAGTTATAAAAATAAAATAAAAGCACAAAAAGCCAAAAATGAAGAAATACAGCAAAAAATAATTAAAATTTGAAAATTAATATTGTCAGAGGAAACGAGTATGGTTGAACGCGGAATCTAGAGACGAACCTAAATATAAAAATAAGAACTTAGTGAGGGGTTCCAAAAAAAAGTTATAAAAGAAATAAAACTAATTAAAATTAATTAATCCCTTAGTGGAAAACCCGAACCAAATAAAACAATTAATTTGTTTCAAGATAAATTAACCAATGGGCCAGCCGAGCAAATTGAGAGATTGGTTAATAAAGAAGTTTACGAAATAGAATTATAAAGAAGCTTATGGAGGTCAATTAAGAAATAGAAATAAACTTTGAGTAAACTTAAATTAACTTAACGTTCCAGAGAAGGCGATAATTTGGTCGTCAGTCTATTAACATTTCCTTTTTTCAGCATCGCAATGATGTAATTGAATGGTGTACATTGCAACATGAGTATTAATTCTTAATTCGACATATCCATTGGTCACAATATCTTGTATTTAATGTCTTCCGAAAAGCGTAGAACGCTGTGTAATAATTATTACACGAAAGAATGAGTTAGTCTTGAAATGTCCACTAGTGCAGTAATGGCTCAACATTTTGTTATATTTAATTAGTTAAATTGAAGAGACCATTATTTCTATAATATTGTAATTTTTCCAACGAAAACCTCGTTTATATATTGTATTTTCGACTGATTATAGGCAAATATATAAATGTAACAACGTGAATTATTCATATTATTGTGTTGCAAACATTTAGGTGATCAATTAAGATATTATTAATTAATTAATACTTTCCAGCGCAAAAAGACATCATTATAAATAAAGGTTTTAGATTGATTAATTTTACAAATTGTGTGAACGTCTATTAAATCACTCTCATTTTGTTCTTGTAAGAAATAGCAATCTAGATAAGTTTGAATTAATTTAGGTATGTAAATTCCCTTAAGGGAAGATATTTTTGATATATTTTGATCTACCTATTTCGGATTTCCTTTAAATCGAAGTTTCAAAAACGATATTTCATTTTATCATAATTATTGTTGATTTTAGCAATACAGTAAAACCTCAATATAAAGTACATCCACTAAAAAGTACGCCTCTCCTAAAGGTACAAAAAAATGAAAATGAGCCACATTAGTGATATTAAGGGGCATTGACTCTTTATACAAGGTACATCGCTATAAAGTACATAATTTTATTTATATAATTTTAAAAAATATTATTTAACTCAAAAGAAAGAATTTTAGCACTTATTTTGAATATCATATATATTTTCGAGGTTTTAGAACATGCTCTATGCAGAAACATTTCTTACATTTAAAATCGAAAGAGATCTAATTCTAAACATTTACAAAAGTATTCATAGAATGTACTCTTTTCAAAATATTAATTTGCCTTAGATCAATTAAAATTGTGTCCTTGAGATTTTGATTTATTTTAATTAAAAATTGTTACTTTCGCTTATTAAGTAACGTTATTTTTGGGACGTGTGAGAGGGTTGAAGAATCTGTTACGATTTGTTATGACAGGGGGTGGGTATCTGGCATTTTGTTACGTAACAATTGTATGAAAACTGAAATTTTTAACTTTGATCAAAATCATTTTACACAAGCAATGTATAACAGTTTTTTTAAAGATTTAAATCAGAGCTATTATTTATAATTTTCAAAAAGATAAATTGTACCAAAAACAATTTCAATTATTTTCCGGATAAATATTAGAACGTCAACTTAAGTAAACAATTTTCATAATACACAAATAAATATATTACAATATAATATTGTATTCAATTATATGCAATGTGTTAAAATATAAATATTAAAATAAATTCATTGTTTCAAACTTTTAATTGAATTTGAATTTGTTGGGGTTGTCGGTGAATTCGAATAGAAATTATTGTCGATCTGACTCCAAGCGTGCTTTAAACAACAGTAACGCACTCCAAACGATATAAACTTTATTGATTAATACACTTTATCTCCACTTTAAAATGACACAACGAATTATCAATCGATCACACTTAGTGCTTATTGCGACCCTTCGGGAAGAATAGCACTTTTCGGATCAATTAGCTTTAAAATCAACTGACTACTGCTGTGGGTTTCTGAGATCGGTAACTCTGATTTAGTTGCTTCGCTTTGCTTTGACCTTGCTTAATTTCTGTTTCAAATTTCTCTTTTAACTTCTTTTTTGTCTTTCTTTATCTTCTGCAATCCCTTGTCTCCTGCAAATTTCTTGTCTCTCACAATTTTTGTCTTTCGTAGTTTGGCCTTTCGCAAGTTTTTCTCTTAAATTTTTTGTGTTTTTGATTTCAATTGCGCTTCCTTTTTATACTCCATCATTCAATAACACTTACTGCTGTCGAATAGAATCTCTTACCGCTAATTCATTTTGGGCCACCATGATCGATGACAGCTGTCCAGATAAATCATTTTTTGGAGATGCCCTTTCCCAGATTTTATCTTGAAAGGGCTTTTGAGATGATGTGCGAATTTTGTTTTTGTTTTTGTTTTCCAAAATTTGCACTTGTTAATTATAAATGACCTTCTTTGATTTAATTGTCTGTTTTTATTGATTTTCTCTTATTCCTTTCTCGTTGTTCAACATTTCTTTTTCATTCTCTTTTTATGAGGCTCCCGAACCACATCTTACTCACTTCTCATTGTTTCCCCCAATCATTTTACATGTTTATTAATTATTTTATTTCATTATTTAGGTATCCTCAACAAATTATACTTACTTAAATGGTTCATGACTTTTTATGTTTTCGATAAGCAACCTTCTAAAAAAAACTTTCACTTTATTTATTACGTTACGCTTGAGGGGAGGATGGGTTAAAGCATTCTGTTAAGATTTGTTACAATACGGGTGATACGTAATAAGCGAACGTTCTCTATCTTAAATATAATTTATTTCAAAATATCTTTTATCTTCATTGCAATTGAATAGAAAAGAGGTAAAACTGAAGCAATCATATTAATAATCTTAAATTGCAAAAAAATTTAAACTTTGTATAAATTATAATTAAATTTATTTCAGATAAAAAAAGTATAGAAGGTACAAAAAAATTCAAGGTAAATTTTCAAATTAAAATAGTTGCACAGGATAAATATAGATTGCTCCATCCTAGCCTAGAACCTTCAAGAATTTATATTATTCATGAAATGATATTAAGAAATAAAATAAAATCTTAATAAAATGAAGTTGTATTAATTATATTATTATTATTATTATTATTATTATTATTATTATTATTATTATTATTATTATTATTATTATTGTTATTATTTAAATGAGATTTGTTTGATGATGTCTATAGCTAGTATTTTAATTGAAAGATGTTAATCTCATCATGTATTTGATTAAAAATTTTAATATACAATTTTTTTATACTATGGTTAGCATCAACGATCAAATATTCCTTTCCTTAAGTTTCCCTTTTTAAATAAATCGATTTTATACAATATTAAGTGTTGCTTTCATATATGAGAATTTTGTTCCTAAATTTCGATGATTAATTTCATAAACGAGTTTTACAATAAATTAATTAATTTGTATTTTTGTATTCAGCATTCACATTCAATTATTAATCTTTTCTAGTTTCCTCTCCTGAAATATGCTGATTTATATATTTGTAATTCAACAAATTAATTTTTTTTAATTACTTTGCAAAAACTTTTTCTTTTATTTGCAAGTCTTTTTTTCTTATTTGTTCAGAGATAAATTTTGAGCACATTTGTCTTCGTCTTCACATGCAAACATGAGACTATTTTTTGAGTGCATAAAACCCACATACTTAATTATGACTTTTCTTTTTGACTTTATTTAATTTTATCTAGCATCTGCTTTAAAGTGAGTCTACGTTATGATCTCAAATTGGTTAATTAATTTCCTTTCGTATAATATTTTATATAAAATATTAATGATTGATTGACTTTTTATTGATCACATTTGGAAAATATTAAACTAATAATATCTAATTAAAATAATAATTTCATTTTAAAAATTGGATTTTTTTAATATTTTCAAAAAAATGTTAGTTATTATTTGTGTACAGATCATGGTACACTCAAATACTTCGAATATCTGATATATTAAATTTGCTAATCAGAAATTTGATGTTAATGAAATTTTGAAACTATTTATAAACTTTTTCAAACAAGCAAATAAATTTTATACTCTTCCTGCAATGATGATTTAATTGATATCGGATAATTATCCCTTAAATGTTATTCTAATTGTCTTCACAATTTGTCCAGTTTCTTGTCTTTGCATTTAACTCTATCTAAATCATTACAATAGGTTATTTTAACGGCTATTCGTGGTTCTCCACACAACTCAGGTTTTTCAAATTGCTGTTTTCCCATTCATAATTAATTAATTTTAATTACTTTGCAATTTCCTTATAACTTTCACTTAACTACATTTTTATTATTTTTTTGTGTTTGTCTCGTTCCATATTCGTTTCCCTGATAATATTAATTTTTAAGTTTTTTATTTACTTGTACTTTTTTTTACTTTTACTCTTTTTACTTGTACTTATATATTTTTATGCAATAAATATAATTTATAAATTTTACATTTCACGTGTAATATATATTAATTGAAATAAACTCGAATGCAGAAATTTGCCAACGGTTGCAAACGATGTTTACATGTAGTATTGCGAAAATTGTTGATACCGTTTTATTTAATATGATTAAATCATTTATCGACCTCCAATTTTGAGTAATTTCCAAATTATCTACTTGAAATATTTTAACCATATATACCTTTTTTGACTGTAAAACGTGTGCTCCATAACTTGATTAAATTGTTTTTTTCAAAAAAGTATTTATTTTCCGTTTTTATTATTGTTAACCAAAAATGTGCAAAAAAGCGACAAAAAGTGTCTCAAGTCAGAAATTCAAAAAAATGGTCTGCCGAAATTCATAACTCACTATAAGCTATCAAACTATTATCATTTTCGACTGAAATGTCTATTTGATAAATATCCTGCTTCATATATATTGAGCTCAATCCTCAACAATAACTCCCCTCTTATCTTTTCTGAAAGCAATTTTTATTATCACAAATGACTGTCAGATGCCCTTATTTAGCCGGGATTGTCTCAAGTTCAACAATGCCTCTGATAATCTCGATTTAATAAAATTTGTATGTGCAAAAATGTAATTTTAGATTTAAAGAGTCTCACTAATTATTTATAGACAGTTTAGCGTATGAATAAAATTTGAACATGAAAATAATTTTACTTTAGCATTACAGGTTGCCAAATTCGAATTTTTTTCTAAACAATATGATTTATGTATAGCCTAATTAGAATTTCAATTACTTTATAAATTTGTATGTATGTTTTTAAATAAATTCACCTAGAGACCCTTTTCTCGATTTAAAAATATTATATTCGTGTTTATCCTTTAATTTACTCATCATATCTTGTTTGCCGAGAACTATTGAAAAATTTTCACAATATTAAATAATGTTTGTTTTTAAACTAAACCTCAGTATATAAATTAAAATGTGGCAAATAGATAAATCACAAAATGTAATCAAATATCTAAAGATTGTTGGTCAACATTTATACTCGGTTCAGATAAAAATAATCTTGCATAAAAAAATTCAAGCTAAACAAATTCCAGTTGTCAACATTAATAATAACATAAACATTATTAAATGAATTAAAACAACTATCATGATAAAGGAACATATTTTGTTACTATTAATATATCTGTTTATTTAGACTATAGTAAACAATAAAAATGTTACACTCTGATTTTTCAATCCAATAAACTTTATTGAATAGAGACAATTAAATCATTAATATTAGTAGGCAATAATTAAAACCAAATAATCGGCGAATGTTACGATTCTATGAAAATAATTCACTAATTATTTGAAATATAATTTTTAATTTTTTTCTCACTATTGATCGATGTGACAAATTGAAAATGAAAACTGAAACTCTTCTTTTATAAAAGCAGTAAATGTGCTTAGTATGTCGTTTTAATAATTTTAATTGATATGAACTCAGTAAGCTCAGTAGGATTTCCCAATTCTCATCAAACCGGTTTCTCTTTCTTTAAAATTTTTGTTTAAATGAATAAAAAAGTTAAATTTTTTAATAACTTAAATAAAATTGCGAATAGTTATAATAAAATTGGTTATTGCAATCTCACTGAACCCAAGTTGCGTTGTTAAATATATAAACATTTTTTTTTAATTTAAAGATTTTTATATATTTAAAAATATTTTGATCTTGTGTTAAGCAATATTTTTAAGTTTTTTTGAGAGAAAAAACGAGTGAAAATTTATAATTAAAAGCTCACCATTTGTTGTTCATTTCTAATAAGAAAAAATGCATAAAAAAAACGAAAGTTAAGAAAAATGTTATTACTGAATTAAATTCGATTTTCTTTTAAAATAATTTAACACAAAAAAGTAACTTTTATAAATTTTTATAAATATTAAAACTAAATTTAAATTTTTTTAAGGAATTTTACAAAAGAAATCTCAAAAAAATTTTTAGCGCATTTTTTTCAAAAAATATTAAAACAAAAAATTTAAATATTCAAAAATTTTAGTGCCAAATCTAAATAATAATCAATAAATTGTATTGAATTTGATAATAATCTAGCTCGGTTTTTGTTAACTCCATGCTACTTACTAAATATTTCAGACTACAACAAAAGCGTAATATTATGTCAAATTATTTAATTAATAATTTTAATTAATTTAAATTATTTAATTATTATTAATTTTGATTAAATTAAATTATTTATTTTAATTAATAAATTTTATTTATTTATTTTTATGTATTGTAAATAATTTTAATATTATCAATTTTTAATAAAAGACATTGTATTTTATTCAAAATTTGACTGTAAATCAGATTTATTTATAGTATTCTGAATTTTCTGCACAGTCTTTTTAAAGTAATTTCGAAATCACTTAAAACGGATGTATCCAAAATTCATGAATACCATAAATAAATCTGATTCACAGTCAAATTTTGTAAAAAATACAATGTCTTTTATAAATAAAAAGAAATCAGAAGTGAAAACAAAAAAAGTCCTTATGAGATTTTTTAATAATTTTAATTAAATTAATTATTTTAATTAATTAAATTTTTTATTTTTATTTTCATGTATCTTAATTAATTTAATTAATTTTTTAAAATTAATTATTTTTAATTATTCATTTTAATTTAGTTATTACAAGGGCCGCCTAACCTTAGCCTCAAGGCACAATTTTTATTTGCGATGTATATTTTTTTGTTAATATTAGTTTTATAAAAATTCATTTTTATTTTTATTAGTTTTCACGTATTTTTAAATAAAAACAATTTCTTAAAATATTTAATTGATTTTTATGTTCAAATGTGCTGGAATGACCTATGATTTTACAATAATTTATGATGCATAAACTTCAATTGACGACCTAAATGTAAGCTGACCACCTATGTATTTTCTTTGTCTAAACGTAATTTGTATTATCCTGCTCCCGTTTTGTTTGACCCTGATTTTTACATAATATGATATTGGTCTATTGCAGTGTTTTTCAACTGAAAATCGCGCAAGGCACACTAAATAAACATAGAATCGATCATGGCACTTTCGAAAAAAATTAAAATATTTTATAAGAAAAAATAATACACTTGAAAAATCGTCCACATTTAATATTTATTAATGAGATACTTGAGCGTTTTGTTTTGCGCATAGGAGCTCAAAACGCGGCTCGTTGCTTGATAATCACACTCTTAATTTACTGTCAATCATCTTTAATCTTTCACGTTTTATCGATTTTATTTCTGTGAGGGCAGAAATTCCAAATTCGCAGAGGTATGATGATCCAAATGGTAGTAAATTCGGTTCGTACTGACACCCAAAAAGCTGAAAGATCTTTTTCGACAAATTCATTTTTGTGGACTATGTCGTTTCTTATATCGATCAATTGTTCCTGCTCAAATATCGACAAATTAGAAACATCATGAACAACAAATGGATTCAGAACACACATAATTTTGTATATCAATGGATGGAAAATATTTCAAAAAAGATTATTGAAGATTTGCAAACGTTTTCTGGATTTCGGTTGAAAGTTTATCTCTTGGTGTTGAGCCATTGACACCGGGTAAGATACCAAATTGTTTTTTCCCAATGCTTTTAATCCAAATTCCCAATTTTTCGTTGAACGCTTGTTGAAACGCCAATTGTTATTATGTTTTCTTTCGCCGCCTGAAGACTCAAATTGAGGTCATTCAGTTTTTCATATAGATCGTTGAAAAAAATAATTATCAACCACTATTTTTCATCGTAAATGACTTCAAACTCTGTGTCGGTTTCTAGAAATGTCCACCACAATCCTCTTTTAACAACATTTTTGTTTGCAAGCTCGAAAATATCGTAACCCATACTTTTTTCTTTCAATTCATCACAAAACAGGAAAGGGTTCTTATATTTCCATCTTTTGCAAATCTGATAAAATAGATAAGTTGCGCTTTTCCACTTATATCAGTACTTTTATCAAGTTGAATTGCTTAGAGCCTCTCAATCTCATCAGCCACAGCAAAGTGTTTAAGGATTTCATTTTCCAAGTCAGCTGAAATATCTTCGATTCTACGTGCGATCGTCTGATGTGATAATGGAATCTTTTCAACTTTCTCAACATAATCGGGACCTAAGTTAGCTTTAACTGTTATTTGAAATGCAGGAATGATGATGCTTTTACCATTCAAATGGGATTTCTTCTGCTTTGCTAAGAGATGCGCAATTTTATAACTTGCTAGCGGATAAAAAAATTTTCATTTTTTTTATTGCTGCTCCAAGTTGGAACGAATGGATTTAAAGTAACTTATTGGCTTGTTTTTTAGACTTGTGTGATTTGTGTCAAAGTGACGCTGTAATTTGCTTGGGTTCATAGATTCGTTGGCCAGTGTAGTGTTGCAATTAAGACGGAATTGGACGGACGGGTCTTTAACGCTTTGAATAAAGCCAAAATCAAGATATTTTTCATGGTATTTTCGTTTTGAGACTACGATATTTCTTGACTTTACAGTCCTGCCATTGTTTTAATCCTGGTTAGGATCTTCCTTAAGAATTTGTCTATGGTATTTACTAATTTTTAATATTTAAATTAACAATAGCAGGAAAATCTTTTTGCTTTAATCACAAACAGTGAAATTTCAAAATTTGAAGTGGGAAAACTTAAATCACGAGTTCTATCAACATGAAGGGCAAAAGTGGATCAATACAACATACACTTAATAATTCGATTTAAATTTATTTCTAGCTACCATCGTGAAAAAAGACAAGTATATATTAATTTTTATATACAACTTAAAAGTACTAAAACCTTAGTAATTTTAAATGTTTGCAGACTTTTTCGCGGCACACACCTTGGACAACATTGGTCTATTACGTGATATGACCTTGAAAAATTACTACTGAAGAAATTAAAAAATAAATTTAATTAAGATAAATTATTTTTTATATATAATCTTAGTTTAAACCTTTTAATAATATATTTAATTTCGAATTGAATATGACTAACTAGGAAATCCGGATTTTCAAGTCCTTTTAATGTGTTATCAACCGATCCAATTGTCATCAATCCAATAAATTTTAAATTTTCATAATTTTTAATAATATCCGATGCTAATTCAACTACCAAGCCAGGTGATACTCCATTTTTAGCTGGAATAATATCATTTTATAATATCATTCTCAATTAATGGTAAAATTTATATTACTTAAATCATAGATAAATAAATATTTGTTTGTTGTTAGATGACAAGAAATCAATAAAATTCTTGAGAATAACCACGAATTTTCAAAATATCATTTACTAAGTGTTACTTAGTTTATTTACTAATCTTAATTTAATCTTAAGTTAATCTTAGTTTATTTACTATTCATAAGATTGAGAATTAATTAAATAATACTACCACCGTTCTAAAATGATTGTCTCGTTTATACAAACTTCAAATTCGCTTTAGACAACTTTTTATTTATGAAATAAATATTTTATTACCAACTACTTATATTATTTTACATATCTCGTAATACATTGCGAGCAGTTTCAATTGCTTCCAAATTGCATGTTAATGTTTGTGGAAGTTGATTCTTTCTTCGCAATGCTTCTTTCCAAACATGTGCTAGTTGATAATTATTGCTGTGTCTCTTGATTACCTTTTCCTTTGTTAAATTACAGTGTACCCAAGGAAATTGCGGGTTCTTTTATTTATTGTTCTCATGTTCCTTTTGTCGCTAAAATTTTGTTTTGAAGTTCTTGTCGACATAACTTCTTGCGACCAAAATTTCCTATAATTCTGGAACTAACGCTGGCAAATTTTATGCCCTGGGGTGTACATTGGCCGGCTCTCGCAAAATTCTTGAAATTGTTTTCGGGGACTTTTTAAATTCTCTAGCAATATCTTTAATTGTTCCTTTTGGCAATTTTTTATTGTTAGATCGCACCAGAAGTGTTTTAGGATGACATTTCTCTCCTCGTCACTTATATTTTTGTACATTACTACAGAACATTGGATTTCCATGATTTAAAGTTATTTGGATTGCAAAGAAAATAACAACGGGTTATTTTGGTACACGTTCAAAAATTAGAAAATTCAGAAATTGCTAGTTATTTATGAAACTATTATAAACTGAACGTTTACTTACCAAAAACTTATCAAATAATTTTATGATTATATTATTCATACAAATGACATATTGTCATCTTATATTGTTAAGTTGGCAACAAATGTCAAATGAGACAATCACTTTTGAACGGAGGTAGTATTTTAGATTAATGCTATTGATTATTTGTTTTAATACTGTTAAAAAATCAAGTTGTATTTTTTCGATCAAATTATAGTACCATACACAGTTTACATTATCATCAGAGATGGAGCAAAATTTAAAATAAATTTAAAAACACAAAATTGAATTAAATAGGATCTTTTATAGACACAATTATTGAATTAAAATCCTATATTTTATTACATTTAATACGGTTTAATTTTACCAGTTTTTTCTATGCAGTGTGACATAGCTTATCAAAATCACTTCGTCCTTAATTTGAATCTGTTTTTCTCATTTTGGTTTAAGCTTTCTATAATTTCCTTGATTTTATTTGAGCTACTTTTCCATTTTATTTCTGGGTTTTTTGTCAATAATACCAGTAATTTTGTCTTTAATTTACCTGTTTTTTTATTATTCCTAAACAAAGTTTAAAAACCTCATTATGAGTTATCACGCATATAAACCCGGCGTCCCAACTAAAATAAATTTGTGTTTCGATCTCAAGAAATGAGCTTCCGCGCGTTTAGTCGATGAGATATCGCGCACTATTTAATATGTTGTTATTGTGCATATATTGATTTTTAAGTGCAAAAATGTGCAAAGTACATTTATTGACTATAGTTAGAGGTTTTTTGTTTTCCGTTTATATCCAGGTGCACTTGTGTTTTACCTCTTTAAAAATATAATTGATTATTCATAGGCATATCTTAGTTATTTTTAATATCCTATATGAGGTGTGGCCAAACTTTTATCTCTTATGGGCTACGTATTTTGTAAAATATAGTCTGCGGGCGACTGTTAATATGGCAAACAATTTTAGGATTTTTCAAATTATAGAAGATATTTTGATAAATAATTAACAAGAATTTCAATTAAACAAATATTATGGTAAATAAAGAAAACAAATCATTATATATTTTTTAGTTTATGACGCACAATAATAGTTATATATTATTAAAAAAAATTACAATGTAAAAAAATAAATACACCAAAGATTTTAGCAATTAAAAATTATTAATAATAATATTTTTTTGAGATAACCTATATGAAAAAGTTGTGTTCGATGACGACACAAAATATTATGTAAAAAAAGTCGAAGACATTTCTTTTTGATATTATTTTTCGTTTTAAGAGGAAACTTTTTGGGAACATTAAGAACGAGACATAATTTGACGAGACATCTTGTTTTAGCTAAGAATGTTCTTAAATAAAAACCTAGAAAAATTTCTTAGTTCTCATGGGAATTAGGAATTAGAAAATATGAAATCATTCAATGATTCTCAAAACTTCCGCTGTCATCATAGTTATTTATGACAGGTCATCGAAAAATCTAGATATTTTGATGGTAATTTAAACTTTCTGATGATGTTTTCAAAGTAGATCTTAAATTTTTGTTTAAAAATAAAATATTTACGCAGGAAATTCTTAAAATAAGTGATTGAGTAAATATTTTATTTGGGTTCGGTAGGAATTTTATGCTCTGGCTCCAAATGCTCTTTAAATAATACTGGAATAACTCAACACAGGAAAAATTTTATTTGATACCAACAATTTCACAACGATTCACAACAAAGCCACCTTTTAAATCTATAATATTCTAGATCTCAAAATTCTATCGACACGAGTCCGATTCGACACAAACTACTTTATTTTTAATTCTCCAAACTTTCAATAGATTGTTACGCTTAGTTTTATTTGAAAATATTTTATCCCAGTTCTCGATTAAAGGGTTTCTTATATAAGAATCTCTTCTCGACAACTAATTTGTTTTTTTAGAATTTTAATTAAACTCCCGAAGAACTCGTAGAATAATTTGCTTTTATCTTTTGGTCGCTTTGGCCGTTTTTCGGGAGAAAATTTTGGAGCAAATTATATTAGGGAATAATTAGTTCCCTCAGCTAATTAAATTTATAAAAATCGTAGAATTTCTCTCTAATTTAATTTATTTGTTTTCGTCATTTTAATTAATTAATTAATTTCTATTTTTTTAATAACTTTTTCTTGGGGTTCTAAATTAATTTAATTTTATTATTTTCGTACTCAATTAGCGTCGGCACATGCCCATTTCTCCCGAACAATATTTATTTTGATTTTTTGATTATTTTTAATTAGTTATTTTATTTTCCAAATTTTGCTTTTTTTATTTATTAGTATTTTGAAAATCACATAACCCCAACATAAGTTTAGAATTTTACATTTTTAGACTCGTAGTGAAATATCTTTTAAAATCTATTTATAAACAATTTTGTGAAACATTAATTTAAAATGGATTTAAAAAATGAAGCTGTTTATCAAATTGTCAGCCCTAGCGGTAGTGATAAAACCCATGCAGGTTTAACAAAAACGGATATCAAATTTTAATTAAATCTTCTTTATAAAAATTATCGTTAAACACTGCTCCTAAAAATCTAGAATTAGCAATAACTGATCATAATAATTTACTAAAGAAATCATATAAATCATATACAAATAAATAGCTTATAGACATTAGCTCACTAATTATTAAATATAGCTGAAAAAATAAATGAAATTATTTTCTCCTTCAACAATAAATTAAATATATCACTCTAAATTACTGCAAACTCAAATTATTACCTGCTTCGTCATGAAGATTAATTTTTATTCAAATTACACCTTAAAATCATGTCAAATCTATTAAAAATCGATTAAAATCTATTAAAATTATCAAAAAGTAAATAGAATCTTTTATATATTCAGCAGAAACCAAAAATAAAAGATCAAAAATCAAAAATCACTTAAAAACAAGTTAAATAAAAGCCTTAATTTATTGAAAAAAGCCCTAAAATCAGATATTTTTCGCATACAAATTGTGGGATTTTAATTAGTAGAGCAAATTCTCAGTGAAGAAAAAAGCATGATTAAAATTGAAGTAAATATAAAAACCGTTCAAGAATTATTTACTGAAATGTGAAAGAAAGCAGATATAAATGATTGACTGTAACCAAGCCTTTAGCATAGCATTAGTTATCGAGCTTATACCCCTCATCTCAAGGTATAATTTTTGATTTTTAACATTTAAAATCTATTTTAAAGTGCAATTATTGATTGTAAGTGCAATTATTGATTTTATAGTGCACTTTTACTATTTGTTTTATCAGAATGACGTCTTCTATATATATATAAAATAAAAGATCGAAACTCACTTTAATATCTTTTATAACACAATAAATCTATAAAAGCCTTAATTTATTTAAAAACACATGCAATCAAATTTCCGGATGAATTTTATTTGTGCAGACACAATGCAAATCCTTTCCCGGATCGCTATTGCTGTAAATAATTAAAATTTCGGATTCAATAAAAGAACATAAGTGAAACAATTTCAGTATTTTAATTCGGAAATAAATTATCTCAGTTTCATATGTTAAGAATTTTATTATTATTTTTATTCTACGATATTTGTAATCATCTCATGATTTTGTTCAACTATGTAAATTATCGGCTAGACTGGTTGTGCGGATTTCTTGTGAAAACCGGTGAACTTTCCAACGGAAAATGCCATACTGATCGACTTGACCTTTACAAATCTTTAAAGTTTTTAATCTATTCGAAAATTAGTTTTACTTTAAAGGTTCATTTAGCTATTGGGGGAAATTTTTATTTAATTGCAAGGAATCTTTGAAGGAACCTTTATGATGCATCATAATTATTTTCCGTGCCTTTAAATTTTGCATCAAATACCTTTATAGCAAATAATTATGTCAAATGTCATATGAAATTTTTTATGAGTTTTATAGAATTTTTATTTACAGAATATTGATGAAATTTTAATTTGCTAAATTTTCCTAAAATATACAATAATTTTGTCGCCAGTTGAGTTAATTTTCAAAGTTTTCAATGTTATGTATTGCAATTGCACTTTAAAATCAATTATTACACATAAACGAGCATAATGCGCGATAACTCAACGATCGACCGCACATAAACTGTATTTTTGAGACCTATTTTCTAAGGGGTATATAATAATGCGCAATTATTTATTATATAATGCGCGAAAACTCATTCCAAAATGTGCGATATCTCATTAAATAATACATAATAAATCATTACATAATGTGCAATATCTTATTATTTAATGCATGATAAATCATTATATAATGGAAGATATCTTATAATATAATGTGCGTTAACTCATTACATAATGTGCGATTTCTTATTATATAATGCGCGATAACTCATTGCAGAATGTGCGATATTTTATTGCATGACTCTCGATAAATCATTACATAATTGGCGATATTTATAATATATAATGCGCGTTAACTCATTACATAATGTGCGATATTTTATTGCATAACTCACGATAAATCATTACATAATGGGCGATATTTATAATATAATGCATGATAACTCATTACATAGTGGGCGATGTTTTATTATATAATGCACTATATCTCATAATATAATGCGGGATAACTCATTGCGCAATGTGCGATAACTTATTATAAAACATGCGATAATGCATTACATAATGTGCAATATCTTATAATATAACATTCGATAAATCAATACATTGTCGACTAACTGCGCGGAAACTCCTTTCACGAGACCGAAGCACTAGTAATACTTTTTAAGGTGGTACATGTGGGATAACTAATATAAATACATGGGCTCACCGATACCTACTTTATATCAAACTTTTTTTATTTTCCTCCAATTGTCAGATTAAGTCAAAATTATCCTCAAAACATAAAATTCTTTAAAACATTACAACAAAACATTCTTTTAAATTCTAAGAAATAGAGCTATTTTATAATGATATTTGGCAAAACAATTCAATTTGATTTCAAAAGTTGACATGGACATTGAAAAGTATTCATAATTTTTATCTCTTAAAATAATTCCATTAAAGCAGCATTAAATAGCGATTGCCCAGTATGAGTTATTTAGTGTTCCTCAGGTGAGACAACATTGACATTGATGAATATGAAAATCTGTGTTTAAATTTACGTTGAAATATTTAAATAACATTTGATTTTTGTGTTATCCAAGTTTAAAGAAATAAAATAAAATTTTAAAAAGACTAAATTATCTAAATATAAAAAATAACATTTAAAAAATAAAATTATTAACTTTAATTTTACATTAATTTTTAATTCTGTTTGTTTAAATAATCAATTTGGCCTTGAAGTTGATATAAAAATTTATAATTCAGAATAAAGATTCCAATTTAATTTGATTTTAACAAATTTCATTTTATTGTATTTAGAGAATTAAATATACTAAATAAATTTAGAGAAATCTAAATATGAAAATAATCTTAATAAAATTAACATTATATATAATATCAGTTTTAAATAAAAATTATTTTAACCATCTTCATCACTGGTATTTACTTGCAGCATAACTTGTAATATTTCTTTCCGTTTAGAATTACCAAGTTTCTCATTTAATAATTTTGCTGTGTCGATTGACGACAATGTTTCTATCACAGATAAGTTAGGAATATCTAAAAACTAATCTAATCTATTTATAAAAAAATTTCAAGTTTAACTAATTAATTTATTGATTTTCTTATTTTGTAGTTTACCAATATAGTGCCATTTAATATCAGGACAACAATCAAGTATCTACGTGAAAATTATAAATATAGGCTAATTGGAATTTTAAACTTTTTCATCTTGTGATTTCTTTTCTAATTCTTGAACCTAAATAAATTATATAAGCTTTTTAGATTATGTTATCAAATAACATAGTTTTCTCCAAAGCATCGTAAACCATTGGAGTAACATTCAATTATATTTTCAACTGATTTGAATTTAGATACAGCAACAACTCTCGGATATTTAGTAATATACTTACACTGCAATTAAAAATAATGAAACCTATTCATAAATATTCTAATAAACATTTTTAAATGCTAATTCAACTTTACGGGTTACAAAATTAATATTGTTTAAAATGTTTGTACACATAATTTAAAAATTTTTGGAACTAAACAGGCAAAATAATATTTTAAAATATATGTTAAATTGTGCGAAAGCAATTCGGAAAATATTAATATTTAAACAAGTAATATATTAAACAAGTAAATATATATTAATGTGACCTTGACATTTAATAATAATAATAAATTTTCATTTAATATTGTCAATGTTTATTTGATGACATTTCATTAACTAATTTTATATTTAAATTATTTTTAAATGAGAACTTTTGTGTGAAATTCAATAAATTATATGTCTATTATAGTTTATATATTTTCAACAACAAATTATTACGTAGTATAAGTTTACCTATCGAATCTCCAGGAAATTGTTGGACCAGAACACGAACGGCCTTGTAAATGTTTAATGAATCGGTAACACACATGAAAATATAACATTCAGATTTAAATTCAAACCTATTAAAACACCAATTAACCCTATCAAAATGCGAGGAAGAAAACAATTAAACATAAAATTATAAACACAAAAATAAATTAAAATAATAACAAAGTGCAATAAGATCCTCACGAAATAAATATAAACATAACATGAAAACTCAACGATTTTGACCGAAATTTGACAATTTATTAAAAAATGCGAAATTTCATGAAAATGAAATAAAAATCAAATAATTCGAATTAGAAATAATTCAATTAAAAATCTAAAGAAAAAATTGTCAAATAAATTGTCAAAATAATAAAATTAAAGATAAGAATATACCAGAAAATCACAAGGTCAAATTTTGTTTTACTAAATCAAAAAGAAACGCAAGGTTAGGGTCGTACAATAGGTATGTATACCGATTCATTTTTACACAATTTTAATCATCGTTTTACTCATAAAACAATTTTGTCAAACTTAAACGTTATTTTCACGATGTAAGTGAGAGTTTTTAATTTGGAAACTCTCTCCACGTCGCATCCTCGCAACTTCAATGGAGCTCTGCTTGGGTGTCGGCGTGGGGAGAGCGGAGTATTTATGATTTTATTTTTATGATAAAATGTATCGGGTAAATTATATTTTTATTTTAATAAATATTTAAATAGCAACAAACTTTGTTTTATATTGTCGAAATTTTTCCGGCCCACAGCCGAAACACGCTACAAGTCATTTAAATCCAACATACTATTCAAATTCGTGTAAGTGCTTGGAATACCGCCAATAATTCGTGCCGTGAAGGCCCTGGCAGGCGGAACGCAGGAGCTGGAACGTCAATATCCTTCCGTATAGTGGAAGAAGGGAGAAAGGTAAACAGCCTTTTGACTGTTTCCCCGTCTCCCAGTTTCCATAAACTCGACCTAAACTATATTCACATACGGCTCAAAATCACTACACAAGTAGTCCAGTGGGCACTCATTAACTATAACATGAACACAATGCGCCTAAGGTCAACCAAGGGAAAGATACGGGGAAATAGAAAAATGAAATTGTTGTTATGAACTTAATATGCATAAATTTAGTAAAATGACGGATAATTAAAAACTCGAAATGTTATTTCGCCCAAAGCTAATAAAGTCGTGGTCATAAACTCTCATCGTTATAAACTCCTAACATCAAAATGAGAATCAATAAAATTACTTAAGTAAACGTAACCCTATTGCGATTGCTGTAAGGTCCTAACATTATATTGAGAGTCAATAAAAGTTTCTTGAGCAAGCGTAAATTTAATGCGATCGTCGTAAACACTCGTTGATTTCTAGGTTAAGGTCGGAAATGGAAAGATACAATAATATAATTGTTGTAAATTAAAAATTTTCATGTAAAAGACAATATAGATCTCTTAAATATGGAAGTCATTTCAACCCCTCGATACCGATAAAAATAGATTCAAAAGAGAGGAAATAAAATAAAATTTAATAACAAAAAACTCTCGATGTAATTTTTGGAATCAAAATAATTTAATATATTAAAATCTATAAAATCCCTAATAGGAAATCTGTCGATTTAAATATCATAGACGCCCGAAAATGTTGATAAAGAACCCATAACATTCCATCATATGATGAATCAATACGGGGAACTTCAGAGTTTCCCGATGTAACCCCCAACATTAATAAAACATAATTAAATTATATGATGAATTACCTCATGTTCACTCTCACTTGGATACTTCAATCAATAGTAACCCTCTCGATAAACCATCAGGTAAACAAATAAAGACGAGGAATAAACAATTTTATTACATTTATGAGCTTCATAAACTTCCCATTAAATTCCAAGTACCAAGATTTTGATCTAACCAAGGATTTTATAGAAACCCCGAATTATGCTAGCATCAACCGCAATATTCTCTAACAAATTAACCTTGAACCACTGAAAAGAGATCTTTTGTGAGTATCAGCAATAAAAATGACCTTTTTATAATATTGAGAACCATATTTTTGTGAAGCAATAAGGATCTTATAGTAACATCCACGTCCACCGAATAGAGATATTATAGACACGACTGGCAATCTTTTCATAGACGATCATGACAATAAGTATCCATCAATTTGCTTACTGGTGATTCTCAACAACATCCCCTTGCCTAGAATAAAGAGAAAGAATAAGATACTCCACCCTCCATGACACAAAAATCCTACCATTTATCAAGTCGACTGCCTATAACAGCTCGAAAATATATATTTGGCACAACCAGTTCACTACTAGTCGGCCCTGATAGGATAAAGAATCATTAAAACAAAAAGAATCTAATTATCCGCTTATAACACTTGCAATGTTTCCTCCACCAGACTAAACCACTGATTCAAACCAAGCAGGCGTAATCTATAAAGGAAATCAATAAAAATAACGGTTACGTGCAGATTGAAATGCCTACCAGATACTAGGATACGACACCTAATTCTCTGAAAATCAATACAGCCCATCCCTTGCGTATGACGTAATATTAGCCCAAAATGGAAAGTTAAACCCCTGAAAAATTAAGAATTTAAATTTGTAGAAATTAAATTTCAAATAATACTTGTAGTTAATACGATCTATTTGGAGTAAATTATCGATGAACCGCCAGCGAGCCAAAAATTATAGGAAATAATTAACGCGATAAAATCAGTAAAAATCAAAGGCCCACCATACTCATCTGCCATGACTTTTATCTCTGCATGAATCAAAATCTCCCTTGCCTAATACTGCACCACCGAGCTTGACAGACACGCCCAATTTAAAAGGTCACGATTCCGGCAGTAATGAATATAATCAATACATCACATGCATGTTATAATGACACACCTGCAAGACACCCCACAGTATCAGCGGATTCTACCCAGCAGTACGAGTAGACACACCTACATGTTTTTCTTCAAATCGACACCCCGAACTATATAAGAAATGTCAACGAACTGGGATTAATAGAACAATTACGGGAACTGAAAGCGAACAAAATGAATGAAAATCCGGCAGTTCAGATTTCCGACGATGACCTAATTCTAAACTCGAAGGCCCAATCTTTAGGTGACTTTTATTTTTCTAAATTTCATAATTAATATGTATGAGTTCCCGTAGGAATTCCGTAACACCACTTCCAATGTTTGTTTTCGGACTATAGATGCCATGACAGAACCGAATTAAATATTATAGATATAATATTGTCATGATCATTATTTTAGCTGGATGGATTCTTGTTGAGCCAAACTCCCACCAATATAGCCCATGAACCCTATAGCCAGCTCATGAATACGAATGATGTCATTCCCGTTTACAACTGCCGTAGTCTGCAATTTGAGATCTCTAAAAATCCCACAAGATCCATTGACCAAGGAGGGACTATCTGACCGATAACACGACTTTACGAGAGGATTTTTTTTGTTTATGAAACAAATAATTCAAATACCGAAATTCAGCTGAACTACCCGTTACTTGTAGTGTAAATTTTTTCTTCATTAAACCACATACTTAAAATACACTAAATTAATTGATTTATTTTTGGAATATTAACTTATTTTGATTTTGGTTTCGTTTAGTTTGACGTTTCTAGAAACAATAATTATTACTTTAATATCAATTAATTATTATTTTGATTTCGTTCAATTCGGCGAATGCTAGAAACAATAATTATTGATTTAATTTCAATCAACGATTGTTAATTACTATTTCGATTACCACGTTCGTTTAAGTTGACATCCCTATTAACGTTAATGGTCATTTTAAATTCATTTAATTCCTAAGAATCTTGATCATTACCCGATGGATTAGTTTAAAAAAAATTTACCTATTAAGTTCCGCACGTAACAATCTAAATGACATTTAACCAGAAGGTAATATAATAAATAAATAGAATATAACATTTATCATAATTAACTACTCAGGAACGGTAATTACCATAAAGATTAATTACTAAGTAATTGAAGGTAGGGTAAATCTTTACTCAACTTTGATGACGGCGACTTCATCTCCTAGGATACGAAAAGGCAATTAATTAGTTAATTTAAACAAAGTGGGATATAAATCGGTTTGCAATTAATATATTATATTTATTAGCCCGAATAACAGTATGACCGATACCCGCTTATGGCTGACGTTTAATTCAAATTTACCGTAGTCTAAATCGAGTTACTCTACATTCACCGCATTAATTTAGTTATGTACTTTAAGTTAGATTATGAGTAGTCGGACCCGATAGATGAATTACACACCCGCATTTAAATTCGTATTATAAAATAATCATAAGTGGGAAAACCCCATAAACAGTCGTGACCTTTGGACAACGTCGTAACTATTTTAACAAACATACGGAGACTCTATTCACGTAATCGAATTATAGATGCATCGAGAGCCATTATTCGTGTCCCCACGCAGGCTACTGATCAATGACGACAAGCCATGTGGAGCGCGGGCTTCACTGTGCCCCAATCGAGAGAGCCCGGATGGAATGCCTTGCGACCTGTAGAAGATGATGAACCACCGTTCGTAGTGGGCAGACGAAAATGTGGCCAAAATCCGACCCAGGAAATACACGAACAGGCCCGGTCTCTCCTCTCTCGGCTCGAGGATCACCAACGCCAGGTCAATCTCCAAGTAGCCAGGGCCCGGCTATATCTTTCAAATGTGGAGGAGGACATAGCGGTCGGCAGAATTGCGGATACCGATGAATACACACCGCCGGCCAGCCCCATTTTCAATCATGCCGATGAACGAATGAGAGCTAATGTCGTCGTTCCTCCGATGCTCCGTGCCAGTCGTATCCGAAACACAAAACGACCGGTCTTTGTGTACCATGAGCGCTCTTACGCTCAGCCGGTCCCTGAAGAATGTGTTGAGAGGCATCATCTAAGTCCTCAATTCCATTAATGACTTGAATACGGAGTTGCAATTACATTAGTGGAATCAAATTTAGATTTAAATAAATGATTAGTTGCTTTCTACGATTTTTTTCTTTTCGTTGTTTAATACCGTGAATATCTGTATGATTAATCGAATAACTTAAAATTTGTAGTCCAAAGTTAATTGCATTATTTGCAGATATGGAATCACTAGAAATTCTACGGGAGGAGTTGAAACACGCACGTAGTATTAACAAGAATTTCTACGAGCAGATTATTCAGATTTCAAAAGAAATCCAACAAACAAAAGCTACCTGGATAGAACCAAAGAAAGCAAAGCTTCTTTATCAAAGACTCACAGCAGCACAAAAGAGCTGGACGGAAGAGAGACAGTTAAATCAAAGCCTCAGGACTCAGATAAAGGGGCTAGAAGTAGCATTGTCAGCCTGCCAAGAAGAAGCGGCAGTGACATATCCCCTCGTTTTTGCTCCTGCCCAACTAGCCTACCGAGAGACAAAGACAGATCCGAAGACTACACCAAAGGCTAGTGGTTATCGCCCCGGACGTAAAGAGCGGGCTAAGCGCCGAGCCGCTCGATTATTAAACAACACGTAATTGACGTGTCAAAAATATGTTGTTTTTTTTGTTTGTAAAATATATATTAATTGTCACTTAAATGATATTTAAAGAATTCGATAATGGTTAATTCGTAGAGGTAGTATGAGAATATTGCAATGCATGAATGAGAAGTTTACACGAGAATTATGAATACAAATGATGACATTAACGACATAAAAGGACCTAAAAATCAAAAGCGAGCACAGGTCTTTATCGACAGCTCGTTGGACCCAGAGATCGTTCGGCCAATTACAGCATTAGTAATAGCGCTCACTTTTTGCGGACGATCTACCCACTCGAACACAGTTCCAACGTTGATTAGTAACGGGTGCCGAGTGGTAAGCGAAAGAATATTTATATGGGGTTGTCTGGGTAACAACCATATAGTTTAAATATCGCTACCCAGTAACCCACCACAGCACTGGATTTTGTTTAAATGAATTGGAAATAGCACGCAGATATAACATGCAGATTTAAAATCAGACCAATAAACACCAAATAAACAGCCTTAAAATGTGAGGAAAATGTAGTTAAATATAAAATCAAAAAACAGAAAAATTAACACAAGCATAACAATATAACAAGAAAATTTGACCAAAAATAGATCAATTTATAAAATCAGCATTTTAATGGGAAAGCTCGTTGAAAATAAAATATTTCTAATCCGAAATATTCAATTAAAAAAATAAATAGAACAAATTATCTATTTAATGCAAGAAAATGATAAAATTAGAGATAGATATTACAAATAAAATCAAGGTCAAATTTTGTTTAAATGCATCAAAAAGAACACCCAAGGTTAGGGTCACAAAACAAGTATATATACCAATTCATTTTCACAGAATTTTAATGCAAACACTTTGTGAGCAGTTCAATTTTCTAGCAGGAACAGTTAAATGTTCATACTACGACTTCAAGCACTCTTATGTAAGCACTAATTGAGCGTATGTATGGAAAGATGATTTGCTACTTATGCCTATGAATGTTGGAAGCAGAACATTATGTATCGATGATGATTTTTGAAATATACGATTAACTGAAAATGTTATACTCTGTCGAAGTTTTTCCAGCCCACAGCCGAAACACACTGCAAGATAGTAAACTTTACTTAACCGAGAAGTGTAAATGCAGGTTCATCCACCAATATTTCGTGTCCATGAAGATTTTGCGTCAATTCTTACAACCTATAGGGGTAGATGGAAGATAGAGTAGCAGTCTTTTTTCTGTTCTTTCGTCGTACATCTCCCGAAAATTTGACCTAAAATCGATACTAACTCATCGGCTTGAAATCATTCACACCGAGTAGTCCAATGGGCACTCATAAAATCCCAATATCGATATATCTAACCCTAGGACTAAACGAAGGAGGTGAGTGTGGGAAAAGAGCGGAAAATCATTGCAACTTTAAAAATCAATTGTCTAAAATGAATAATCTAAAATAATAATTCGAGTCAAAGGAATTTAATAAAGTATAAACATCTAATAACGATAAAGTTAATGTAAATTAAGTGACTAAATTACCTAAATAACGGTCTAAATAGATAATCAGAATTTAAGTAATTGTATTGGTTGAATAAAATTCAATAAAGGACGAAAAGATTGAATTGCTAAATAAATAACCAAAAATTCAGCGCGTAGATTGTTGGAATGTGAGCCTAAACATAAAGAAAGGTTAAATGAAAGGAATTATTAAAATAAAATATGAGAAATTTATAAAATATTAGCTGGAGAGTCTAACCGAACTAACGTTCAAATATACAACTAATCTAAAGTATAGGGCGAGCATAAAAAGTGGAATAGTGACAATAACAATCTGAAGGAGGACGTAAATATTCCGTTTATTACTTAAGCTTTAAAACATTTACACTTCTATAAGATTATATATATTAACTTCATGGCAATTCGATTATGAATTAGATTGGGATGAACCATGACATCCAATGATCTAAGAAACTAGTAGATGTAAGTGAATAAGAAGTTTACGAAAATGCACTTACTCTTATTCGAAAAATCAACAAATGAAATAACTACTGGAATCCGATAAAAAGATGAAATTCATCAAATAAATAAAACTCTCCAGGATTAATTATAAAATTGTGATGAAGCCATCGATTAAGTGATCAGGTATTCAATGACGTCATGACACGCCAACAATGAATGAGCGGCAGTGCAGAAAGAGAAACACCTAGGCCGCCACAATTCAACTATCGCCCGAGCATTGACTCTGGAAGGTCCCCAAAGAGCGAATACTGAAGATACTAATATGAGAAAACAAATAAAGCTCTTATATGAGCACTGATCATGCCCAATAAATTATTTTCTAAAAATAAGAAGTGTACTTTTGTGTTTTGTTTTTCCCAATTCTATGCTGATACGGTTTATGCCTTCATATGAGCATCGATCATGTCCAACAAATTATTAACAAAAGCAAGAAAGCGTACTATTTTGTTCTATTGTCCAAAGATTATACGGTGATACAATTTATTTGGGCATCATAGGAATAAATAGAAAGCGAATCTACTTCATGCATCTGAAACCCGATTCAAAGAGTATACGTGTTATATGAATAAAAGTAATGATCCGAGGCCATCCACGCACTTCTAATATTGGCCAGAACTGTTTTAGTAAATTGTCTCACCACGCCACTCACCAAAGAACCCGAATTGAATCGTAACATTCTTTTACTAACCAAGTGTTGTGTAAAGAGAAAAGAAATCAAATAGCTAAGATCCGATAACACAATCGAACCGAAAGTTTTATTAACAAAATTCGTCTAGTAATTTGCCATTCGCTCTTCGTAGATATAAATATATTAATGGTTCGAGTTAAATGACATTAGATTATACCTCAATCGTCAGGATACATTGATTAAACACATCTAACAAGTCAGGCCCTAAGAAAATTACACGCATCACAATTCATCCCCAACTAAACCTATGAGATTTCCTCTCACTTTTCGCCTGAAAGTTATATTAAATTTCTTATTCATAAACACATCAATAAAATCATGCATTACCATATTCTGCTATTATAGACGGCTCATGGATCGACAGATCCAGAATCACAGTTAAATTCCCGGCCTGAACGGAAGCACGATGTCGGCAGGCGATGTGGGACGCCGGCTACTCGATATCCCCAGTACGAGAGTCGAAGGAGAGCCGCCGATTCAGCAACGACGAAGTCGAGCTGCCCTATGCGGCTATTGAACAGGAGTCTTGTCAAAATCCAGCACTAGAAACTCGACAGCGAGCTGAATTCACACTAGCCCACTTGGAGATTCACCAGAGGCAAAAAAATTGGCAAGTTGCAATGGCCAGACGACGGCTGAACAGAGTGAACGCGGCAATCGCTACAGGAATAATACCGAGCACTGACGGATACGCCCCGGATAGAGAGTATTCTATGAGCTCGACGATCCGGCTCTTGGAGAAATGGAAGCTCCAATGAACGTCGTAGTACCGAGACGGTTACTACCAACAAATCTGAAAAATTATTTCAGAAGATTACCGCAACTGCAGGAGCATTCCTATACTCGCAACCGACCCAGGTACACATCAGGCTCTCGCACCGGTAATCATCCGATAAGATAATGGCCTTAGAAAAAATTACTTTATAGTGAAAAAATAAATTTTTTAGAATCACTTTGTTTTATAGTTTGACAGTGTATACTAATATTTAATCCTAAATAATTAATATAATAACGCTAAGCCGTAGTAATCCTAAGATGATAATTTCTAGAGTTCCAATAGATTTTTGAAGCAGATGAGTTCCAGTGTAACCAATAAAATTCTGTCAATAATTATTCCAAAAACTTCATCGCAAAAATTTCGTAAATTTGTTAACCGATAACTTATTTGTGAAAATGGAATCACTCAGAACCCTAATTAAGGAGTTGGTAAAATCTCGGAGAGAAAACGCAGAGCTCCATAACCAACTCATCCAAATGAGTCGCGAAATTCAGAGGATCCGCGCGACCTAGATCGAACCCGCCAGAGCAAAAACCATATACCAGAGATTGACCGCCGCTCAACGTGGATGGGTGGAAGAGAAGCAATTAGTCCAGAATCAGCGGACTCAGATTAAAAGTTTTTTGGTAGCACTGTCAGCTTGCTAGGAGGGAAACGCAGTGACCTACCCACTGGTGTTCTCGCCAGCTCAAATAACTTACCGGAATGCAAATAGCACCACTAAACCGGTAGCTTTTAAACGTCCTCATCGACGACCAGGGAAGGCCGAGCGAGCAAAACACTGCGCGTATCAGGTGACGGAGCGTGATTAACGACTAAAATACATCAGTAGTTTAGATCGAAAATATGTAGTTTGTATTACCAAATAAAATGTTTTATTATTCATCTCGTAAATTTAAATATCTACTTTGTAAAAAAGATAAATTGAAATCGAAGGAGTAAATCGAATAGAATTATTATGAATATTAAGTTCACACAGAAGGGACCCAAGTAGTAAATCGCGCGTAGACCTTCTATCGGTAGCACGTTGAACCCACCATGAGGCCGGGCCTTAGCAGTACTACAGTTAGAGCTCACCTTTAGTGGTCTCTTAACCAATGGTTGCAGTTCCAACGTTGCCTAGCAACGATTAATCATTGGCGGGCAAGAAAAGCTTGTATGTAAAAGGGTCAAGGTTAGAAACCACTAACCCCACAAAAAAAATACATGTGAAAACAAGATATCCTTATATTTGTCTGGTTACTAGATGAAGGAAGAATATTTTCTGGTACAAACACAAGTACCAAATATTTAAGAAGAATTTGAGAAGATACGCTCATTAGAAAAATGTTAGGCACCCATCACAAGTGACCATGGGCGCCCACAGAAAATTTTTTTAGTATTGTTTAAACTTACTGTATCTTATGTGTAAAGTGAACGAATGGGCAGGACACTTTAGCAATGAAAAGCTTACCATAGCAACAAATTTTACACAACATTTTCGACTTCCTGACAAGTCGTCTTTAAAATCATATGACGGATGAGGATTATATGGATCAGTTAGCAAAAATTTTACATAGAGTCCAATGTCATAGGTTAACCTAGTATCTCTCTTTTCAAGCTTGGCAGGGTCTGGTTCTGGTGATAGCGTCGCTTCTGAAGATGAACAAACAACAGTATCTGTTTTCCGATTTGTACATACAGGAGTTAGCGTTATTTCTTCAACATCTGGAGTCTATTGTTGTGGCTGTCTGAGAAATTAAAAAAATTTCCGGATATTCATGACGCCTAAAAGTAACAAGGAAGATGGAGATCCCTTGAAATCTTCTTATCCATTAGGTTCCAAACAATTTGATCGTTGTATCGATATTTAATTTTAGAAAATAAAATCTTATTTAAATCAGGTATTAGGCCAAAACAGAAGATTTTAATGGTTTTTTTGTTAAGAAGATTTACATACACATGTACAGCACCAATTAGAATTATTTTAATACTGAATCACCGAATAATTCCAAGATAGAATATTTTTAAAAAATAAGAAAGAATAAAACAAAGTTATTTAGAATTAATAAAAACACCTTAAGTGCAGTATGAAATGATATATATATTAAATCATGTATGAAAGTTAAGATAATAAAAATTAATTCTTGAAGTCAAGTAGTAAATGTAAAAATAAAATCAATTTACAAGAAAAGTGATTCTATGAAACATAAAAAAGTTAGATATTTAGAAAATTTAAATTGTGATGGAATTGAAAAGCTTTAAATTAAATTATTGAACTATTAATATTGTTGGATCAAGACTAAGTGACCCTGATATTTGTTCTAATAAGTCGAAATAACTTCACCTTCCTCCAATGGTTACCCGTTGCTAGGCAATGTTGGAAATGCAACCACTGGTTATGAAACCGCCAAATGTGAGCTCTATTTCCAGAACTGCTAAGGTCCGGCCTCATGTTGGGTTCAGCGAGATGCCGATGGAAGACCTATGCTCGACTTCTAATTTTCGGTCACTTCACTTAATTTGATCACTTTTTTTGCTAATCGCGTGCATTTAACATCAAATGATTAATTAATTAAAAAATCGCTCAAAGGTAAGAACAAAATGACAACTTTTATTTAGTTTGTTATTAAAATTCGGGTAGTTATCATAGGTTTAAATTTCGTTAATTTCATCCCAGTTTTTCGGTTGCCTGCAGACGTCGTCGCATGTGTTCAGACCTTCCGGGACGCGAGTGTTATTATTAATAATAATAATAGTAATAATAATAATAATAATAATAATAATAATAATAATAATAATAATAATAATAATGATAATAATAATAATAATAATACTGTTAATTATTTTTGTTTCTTGTTTTCAATTTTATTATATAGTTCATTTTAAATGTTGCATTTGGTTTTTGGTTTTTGATAAAAATTGAATCAAATCCCGGTCAAGCCCCGAAGATAAGACTGAGCACTTTCAAGGTATTCCCACCTGATGCGCGCACAAGAGATATAAACATTAGATACCCGTCAAAAATGACGTTGGAAATGTATTCCAATGGGCGGTTTCTAGTAGAAGGTGAGCCATATTACCATGACTGCTAATACTTTAGAAAACCTTTGGGTTCACGAGCTACCATAGAAGGTATTCACTCTCGCTTTGATTTCGGGTCGCTCAATCGCTAATGTAATTGAAATAATAATGATCCTTCAATCACTTTATTTTATTTTAAAGGTGCTATTTATCGAATAATTTAAGTTATTGCAAAACGAACATCGATTCAAAACCCAGAACATTTTATTAATTATTTTATAAGATTGTCGGGTTATCAAAAGATGTGGGTCCAAATTTCTTTATCTGACCCAGTAAACAAGCGGTCTTCAATCTGTGACTTCTTTTTCTTTCCGATATTACTGGGGAGACATCTTTTGTGATTCAGTTTTGGTTGTGGACCGTTACTATTTGGGGCATTGATTAAAGTGGGGTTTGAGATGGACCATGTATTACTTGGATTCATGCTCGAGAACGTGATGGTGTGGTGCTAGATTTCTGTCTCTCTTAACTTAAGCTGATAATTTTCCTTCTTTAATTTGTCTATTTCGGCTACAATCTATGCATGTTGGGTTTTTAATAACTCATTCTGCTAATTCAATCTCCACATCTCGTCTGAATCTTTCCACGTCAAGGGTTTTGTTATTTATTTGTTGCACTAAAATAATTGAGCAAATTTTTAGATTGAACCGAAAATCGATTTTGAAATAATTTTATAGTAATGAAGTTGATGATAATTTATCGTGGTAAATGGATATATAAAGACACAATATAAAGGGTTGTGAAACGTTCTAAGATTTACGTAGAACTCCGTCAATTTCGAGGAATCTTTGGTTTTATTTATTTATTTCAGGAGTAGTTCTGTCGAGTGAAGTATGTATAAGGTTCTCATAACATGCTTTTAATCGAAAATGTGATCGAAATTTGGAAATTCGCATCTTTTTCCACCTAAAATCCCAGAATTCAAACTCTAAAAATTATCGATTTAAACAAGAAATTCCGTTCTTATTTTACAACGGAATTTTATATTACCGCATCCAAACTCGGGTGAGCTAGATAAATTATTTTTCTTTATATGATTAAATTGATTTTTCTTAGAGTTTTCAGATTTTTGCTCACAAATGAAATTTTTTATCTGGATTTATGGATTTTGGAACCCTTCATCGTTGGTAAGTTCGAGAAATTTTTTTTGGATTTTATATGAATTAACATTTTGTTTAATCGTTTAATTTCATTTTGATTTATTTTTATTAAAATGTTTTGTGGTAAATTAAATGCTAACACATTTATCAATAACACATTTGCATTATTTACTCGTTTTAACAACAAAAATAATTTTAAAATAGCAATTTTATTTGGTTTAATTGTTTTAGGACATTTAATAGTCTTCGAATGATGACCTCTAGAGTAGTATGATGTGAGCCCGTCAGATATAGGTTAAACCCACCCTAGAAAAATATTTAGCTAAAATTTTTATTTTTTTTTAAAAGTAGTTCAAAAAAGTAGGTTAAGGTCATTTTAGGGTCATTTAAAGTAGTATGATGTGAGCCCGTCAGATATAGGTTAAACCCACCCTAGAAAAATATTTAGCTAAAATTTTTATTTTTTTTTAAAAGTAGTTCAAAAAAGTAGGTTAAAGTCATTTTAGGGTCATTTAAAGTAGTATGATGTGAGCCCGTCAGATATAGGTCAACCCCCCCTCTTAGAAAAATAATAAGCTAAAAATTTTATTTTTTATAACTAGGTCCAATAAGTAGGTCAAGGTCTTTTTATGGTTTAATTTAATTTATAAAATCAATATAGTTTATTTATTTATGTCATATATTTTAAAACTATAAAGATAATTTTAATAATACTTTACTGTATAATCTATATAGTTTATTTAATTTTTTATTATTATATATATATATATGTGTGTGTGTGTGTGTGTGTTGGAGTATTACGAAAAAAGCACAGTAAAATCAATAAAACACCAAAATGATAAAAGTGCAACATTAATTAAAAAATTTAAAAAGATTCGAAAGTAGTATTGATCGGAGGAAATTTGTATGGTTAAACGCCAAATTGAGAGACGAGTCCAGAAATAATAGTAAAAATTTAGTAGGGGTCCCTAGAAAATAATATAAGACGAAAAATAAAATTGATTAAAAAATTAATTGCTAATTGGAAGCCCGAGTCAATGGGAAGTTCGATGTAATGGGAAACCCGAGAGATGAGGAAAACCCAGCGTGTAGACGAAATAATATAAAAGGGTAAATTGGCCTAAGCAATAATAAATGGGCGCCACTGATCTATGGAGAGGTAATTATTTCCTAATTTGTAATTTAGTGTTGGGCCAGAACACAAACGGCCTTGTAAATGTTTAAATGAATCGGTAACACACATGCAAATATAACATGCAGATTTAAATTCAAACCTATTAAAACACCAATTAAACCCTATCAAAATATGAGAAAGAAGACAATTACATATAAAATAATAAACATAAAAATAAATTAAAATAATAACAAAAAGCAACAAGATCCGCACGATATAAATATAAACATAACACGAAAACCTAACAAATTCGACCGAAATTTGATAATTTAACAAAAATGTGAAATTTCATGAAAATGAAATAAAATTCAAAGAATTTGAATTAGAAATAATTCAATAGAAATTTTAAAAGAAAAATTATCAAATAAAATTGCAAAATAATAAAAATTAAGATTAGAATACACTAGAAAATTCCAAGGTCGGATTTTGTTTTACTAAATCAAAAAGATCACGCAAGGTTAGGGCCAAAAAATAGGTATATATACCGATGCATTTTCACATAATTTCTAATCGTTTTGAAAATCATTAAGCAATTTTTAAAAATCTATGTAAGTGAGAGGTTTATTTGGAAGCTCTCTCCACGTCGCATCCTCGCAACCTCGATAGAGCTCTGCTTGGATGTCGGTGTGGGTAGAGTGATATTTTTATGATGTTTTTATGGATGCTTGGATCGGTAAAATTTTAATATTATTTTAATAAATTATTCATAATTCATAAATTGTTTTTTTTTATTATTGTCGAAATTTTTCCGGCCCACAGCCAAAGACACATCACAAGTCATTAAAATCGACATATTATTCGAACTCGTGTAAGTGCGTGGAATATAGCCAATGATTCGTGTCCGTGAAGGCCCGGCGTGTGGAACGCAGGGGCTGGAACGTCAATATTATCCCGTATAGAAGAAAGGAGAAATAAGGAAGTGGTCTTTTGGCTACTTCCTCGTCTCTCGTTTTCATTAAATTCGACCTAAATTATTCTACACACGGCTCAAAATCACCACACCGAGTAGTCCAGTGGGCACTCATTAATTATAAAATAAACACAAATGCGCCTAGGATCAAACAGGGGAAGGTGACCGGGATATCAGTATAAATCGTTGCTATGAGAAAATATGAAATCTATTAATTAAATTCGTCTAATAGCATTTAGCTCAAATACCCTTCAATCGAAATAACCATCATAGGAGTAATTCTAGACGATGAAACCGAATTCAGTACGCAGACGCAAAAGATTTTTTTTATAATTGAAACCCAAAAATTTAGATTAATATAAAAAGATTAAATTTCAACCAAGTCCATAAGAAAGCTAACCAGAAACACCATACTAATAGATACCCAGTTTTTAGCAAACCTCCCAGAGTTGTTAAAAAGTTATTAAAACGAAGGAACTATGTGAAATTTACCCAAACTAACCGTCACTTAAAGAAATCTCAAAGCCCGAAATGACGGACCCATAGACGTAATCTATACTCAAAGTTACCCAAAGGTGTAGCTAGAACAAAATCCCTAAACCAAACCGCTCCGTTTGGCGATGAAAACTTATAAAATTCTCCTAAAATTTAACCCACAATATACATCAGGTACTCGAACAGATATTTGAGTGATTAGTTATAAAAAAGTTTCTTACAAAAATTACTACTTAGCCGAATTAAACAAAATAAAAAATTAATGAACATACGATTACCCATGGTTAAAAATCAACAAAGAGAACGCATAAAATATCAAGACTTCACATTATCCATAAGTGTTAAAATATCCGAGATGAAAGTTCCACAAAAGAATCGAAAATGGCCTGAAAACCTCGATTGACACCCCTGAGGCAACCCGAGGAAGTAAATGTGAGATAAGCCCAGAACAGCTTGAGGATTAATTCCAGAACCGGAGAAAATGACGCACATGCTTTAAAAGAGACCACCGATCTAAAACAAATAGTTGTACTGTGACAGCGATTAATAAATGTAACGTACCATTCCGTTGTATAAATCTTCGAAACCATTCCAAATTTAGGCCAATTTAGCGACGACTCCTTTCAGGCGATCCCTCGTCGAAGAGAATGATAATAGTAACAACCCATAGACAATTGTTCACCTGAAATGATCGAGATTGTGTAGGCGAATGTACTAATAACTTTTTCCCTGTCCGTAAAATACAATCCAATTGGTGCCTAAAATCAATAAAATTAGTCGACATTATGAAGAAGGACACGTGCACTTACCACTAGTAAATCAACAACTAAAATGTCAAGGCGTGTGCACACACCATTAACACGCAGTGAGGAGACTAGCTACTCTGACTGACTAGACATGCCAACTGAAATTCTCTAACCCAAATCGATATGCTTCTCCTATAAAAATCGAACCAACTGAGGATCAATTTTATATCATTCAAATAGAACATGTTCCGCAAGCGAGTACGAATTCCCGAAGAACGACGCGGACCCGAAGGACTTGATCCGGCTTACCATGATGCAATCTTATCTTCAAGTAAATTATACTAGAAATCATATTCCTAATTTTAATTTCGCTAATGAGTGTTAAGAGTGATATGCCCAAATCCACAGACTATTACCAGCCGTTTCCTAAGAAAGATCAAATAATCATCATTTAGATTTCAAATAAATCAATAAATTTCGAAACCTCATTTTTCTTTCCTTTATAGAGTAATTAGTAAATGTAAAATGATTGACAAATCAATCGTTCAAACTAGTGAAATCCGTCGTATATTGAATTACAAAACTTATGTGGCGTAATTTATTAATAATCTCCAAACACAACCCGAGTTAGACTAAAGACGTAGTAGTAAGGTAAAATATTGTTAGAATTAATTTAATTTAAGTACAATTTATTAGAGTTAAAAGTTAGGTACCGTTTATTAGAACAAAAACTTAGGTACAATTTATTAGAAATTAAACTGATTTCATATAAAACCTATTGAACTAAATTTAAATTTGTTAGAATTAAGCCAATTTTTTTTTGTAAAACTTATTAAATTAAACCTAAGTTAAACTGATTTTCCGTAATATTTAGTAAAATTGAATTAAATTCAAATTTATTAGAATTAAGTCGATATTTTTGTTGTAAAACTTATTAGAATTAAATCAAATCTAAGTAAAGCTGATCTTATGTAAAATTTTATTAGAACTAAATGGAATTCATAAAAAATTCATTCGAATTAGACTAGATTTGTAAATGCACAAGCGTAACGAAATTTCATCGCAGGGTCGATCTAACCCTATGCGCCAGAGCAATGTAATTTAGTGTTGAATTAAATAATATTTAGGTTAGTTTTTGTCCTTTTAAGAGAAACCTTGTTGCTGTACAAAATAAAATTCCAACCTAATTAGAAGTAATCTTTGTGAACCACAGCTCAGGTGAAGAGTATTTTAGAGGACAAGCCTAAGAATAATTTAAGAAATTAGAATATATCTTTTATTAGTTGCTTGGGACTGATAATTTCAATAAGGGTCGAAATCTTCTGTGACATATAAAGTTCGGTCGACAAAACTCATTTGATCATGATTTTATTTAGAACAATCAGGACCTTTTATTTGGGTCCCCACACACGTCGCAGATCAGTGGAGGCAAGCGTGGCGACGCTTCGGTCGAGAAAGGTACCCCGAGATACCTCAACCAGAGCCACGATGGGAGGATTGGAGTCCGGCTCAGGAAATCCAGGAGCACGCCCGCTATCTTCTCGATCGCCTCTAAAGCCATCAACGGCAGGTCGACTTACACGTGGTCAGGGCCAGACAATACCTGACTACTAAATATAACGCAGCCTACAAACTAAAATTTATTTACTTCTTGTAGAAAATTTGTTTTATCTGGTTTTATTTTAGTTGTTTTTCATTCATTTATAATTATTTACTAGTTTTATTCTCAACATAGATTCATTAAATTTTTTGACTAAAGAACTCAGGGAACATGAGTGATAAAACCTACGGTTTAAGGGGACCAAATGATCTAAAGCGAGCACAAGTCTTCTAACGACAGCTTGTTGGACCCAGAGATCGTTCGAGCAATTACAGCATTAGAAATAGCGCTCACTTTTTGCGAACGACCTACCCGCTCGAGCACATTTCCAACGTTGCTTAGCAACGGGTGTCGAGTGGCAGTAAAGAAAATATTTATATGGTGTTACCTGGGCAACCACAGGGGAATAAAAACAAAGCATTATACCCAGTAACCCACCATTAGTAATGTAGCAAACGTTGTTGACAAATGTCAGTTAAGGTGGTCTGTGGGAACTAATTATTTTTAATAATTTTGTAATGTACCAAATGTTGTTGACAATTGTCTGAAAACAGTCTGAGCAGGAGCATAAAATGAAAAGGGAAAAACACGAAATGGCCAGTGGTTGAAGCAAACGAGTAGCCTAGTCAGATCAGTAAAAGAGTCTAATTCCAAGTAAAGTCAAACGTTATCTATCAGAAAAGGTAATTATCCACTGGATAACCTATCTTAAAATAATCAAATTTATTCGGTGGTTGAAGGGTGCAAATAAATCATAAATTGTAATTACAAAACATTGAAATAAATTGGATTGAGTTGTGACTGTAGTAAAGTGCAAATAAAATTATTCTGTGTGGTCTTTGCGTATTTGATTCGAAAAGGACACGAGGAGTCAGAAGGAACCGACTTTCAATAATAATATCTCAACATATATATCCACTACTATCTGTTCTAAAAATCGTACTCCTGTTCTTGGCAATAAGATTTCTTTAATTTTTCCTTGATCAATCTTTCTACAAGCACAAATCTTGCATTTATTAATACACTCAGTAATAATCTGATTCGTGGATGGCTAAAAGAAAACGTACTTTAAATAAAATAAGGTTTTCTTGATACCCAGATGGCTTATTTCAATATGAAAATATTTTACTAAAGATTTTACGTACAAGTCGGGTACAACCACTGCAAGTTTTCCGTCTGTATTAATCATCAATACGTCATCTTGTATCTGTAATATCTTCAAATACTTGAAAATTCTGTTACTGATTGTTTCATAAGATATGTGAGCCTCATTTCCATTAAGATGTGATATGATTTCTAAAGTAACTGTCTTCGTTTTGCTTCTGTTTAATAATTTTCATAACATTTGAACTTCCTTGTAAACTATAAATGTATCAAATTCTACATTTCGCCTCTTTGGCATCTTTGTGTTCCATCTGACAATGAGAGCATATGGTAATATTGAAACGAGACATACTGTCAGCATTTTCATGTTCTTCTTCTTTTCTCTCTTGTAACGCAAAATCGTATTCGGATAAATTTGCCATTATGTCTGAAAATGTGCGCTTATTGGTTTTTTATTGTATTCATAAATGTCAATGCCTTGTTATCCGTTCTGGCTACAAATATTCTCCCATATAAATATTGTCTAAAATGTAAAATACATTCGTGAAGAGCCAAAAACTCTTTTCTAGTCACACAATATCCTATTTCATGCTTTGTCAAATGTCTTGAACCATATTCTATCACTTCTTCTGTGCCGTCTTCCTTAATCTGAGATAAAACTGCACCTATGGCTCCAAAACTAGCATCCGTATCAATGATAAATAGTTTATCTGCCCTTGGATATTCTAATATTGGTGCTTCACATAAGAGTGTCTTTAAATTGATAAAACTTTTCTTACATTCTTCAGTATAAACAATCATTTTGTCATTACCTGTCGTTGCGGCGTAAAGAGGTGCTGCTATCATTGAATAATTCTTGATAATTCGTCGATAATAATTTGTTAAACCTAGGAATTCTGTAGTACCTTTGAGCTCAGTTGCATTTTCAATTTCTGAAATCTTTCTTTTATTTGTTTGAATTCCTTTTCACTCACTGTATGACCAATAAAATTTAATATACTTTTATTGAACGCACATTTCTCTGGATTGACTTTCAACCCGAAATTTCTAATGCGTGTGAATACTTCAAATAGGAGTTTATCATGAGTTTCCTGATTTTCAGCATATATTAAAATACCATCAAAGTACACAACCACTCCTTTAAAAACTAATCCTTCCAATAATTGATGCATCAGTTTCTGAAAAGTGGCAGGAGCTGTTGACAAACCAAATGGTAACCTATTGAAACAGAATTGTCCTTCTTTTGTACTAAATGCCGTTTAAATACCTTTAAAATGGCGAAAAATCGCCTATTTGTCGCACACAGGCATAATACTACTATATAAACAGTGACCAAATTCATTATTTTTAACCTTTGTGGGGTTTTTGGTCTTTCATAACCTTGACCCCAGATGAAAATTATCTTTCCTACTCCCAGTGGTTACACGTTGCTAGGCAACGTTGGAAATGTAACCAAGGGCTTTGAGATCGCCAAAGGTGAGCGCCTCGTAGGAACTGCTCTGGCTCGACCTCAAACTGGGTCCAACGCACTACCGTTAGAAGGTCTACGTGCGATTTTATTTTTTCCGTCCCTCACTTATGATAGATGGTTCAACCCACGTCCTCAGCTTGCTGTCTGATTTACACTATCTACGTGGGTGTAATTCAATCCCAACTGCAATAATCGGGATTTAAATCATTACTCGAACATAACATTCAGTAAAATTTTATTTAATAAAACACTCTAGTCTAATGAGTCATTTTGGGTCCTTGGATTTCACGGCTCGTCGTTTGGCCCGTTCAGCTCGGCCAGGACGGTGTTTGACTAGTTTCGTAGCTGGCTTTGAAGTCGAGGTGGCCTCTCGGTATGCTAATTGCGCCTGAGCAAAGACCAGAGGGTAGGTCACTGCCGCTCCCTCTTGGCATGCAGACAGCGCCACCTCCAAGCCCCTAAGTTGTGTCTTCAGGCTTTGGTTGAGCTGCTTCTCCTCAGCCCAACCCTTCTGCAGCACCGTCAATTTTTGATACAAGCGTTTGGTCTTACCCGGCTCCACCTAGGTACTTTTTGTCAACTGGACTTCGGCCGTCAGTTGCACGATTTGTCGGTGAAAATCTTTAATTATTAATTGTGCCCTTGCTAGTTCCTGCTGTAGGACCTTGTGGGGATTCATTTCTACAATAGAGGAAATAAATCAATTTTATCAATAATAGATGTTATTTAGATTTTGTAACGGGACTGGTATCCTATGGCGTCGGAATGGGACTAGTAGTTCCCTATTCTAGCGAAAATTTTTAGTTAGCATTATAACGAAAAAGCATAACTAAACTTTTCTATTTAATACACAAAAATCATTGTCATTGATGAAGTCTTTAACGATGTTGGTTGTAGCTGGTTCTCGGTGAATCCCGAGCATATGGGTGCTCGCGATGATCATTTGACCCTTCGTTTGTCCGTTCTTTTCTTATTGTCCATAGTTGGCGTGAGACTACCACATTGATCGCCTTCATTGGCCTGTTCAATCTGGGATCGTCCAGATTGAATGATGTATTGTACGGAGGAGCATACTCGTTCGTACTTGGGATCAAACCGGCCGCAATGTCCTGGTTGATCTCATCTAGGTGACGTTGCGCTCTTTGGATTTGTTGGGCCGTTTGCCGTTGATGTTCTTCCAGCCGCGCGAAGAGGTGCTCCGCTTGCCCTCTTATTTCCCGCGCCGGGTTTCTACCGGGCTCGCGCTTGATCGCGATGAAGGGAAGATCTATGTCGTCATTGTTGCTCTGGTTTTCTTCTCGGGATTCTCTGACAGGTGAGATTGAGAATCTCGCGTCCCACATTGCTTGCCGGCATCGCGCAGCGGAATGCGCCGGAAAACGAAGTGTGACCCGAGACGCATCAATCCACGAGTCATCTGAAAAGAAAATATTACGTTAGTGAGTGTAATTCGTCGTTTAGATCTAAGTCATTGCATTGAAAGTTAAGACTCTTACAGTCATACGTCGTTTTATGGGTTCTTATTAATATAATCAAACTTTGTCAAGTCTTACGACGAGAACCCTCATGGTCCTCTCGCGGCCGTCTCTTCAATCACCACACCTCACCATCGCTCGGTTTTGAGATAACATCCTTGGCAAAAATCTTGGCATTTTAATTGTCCATGGTCAGGAGTTGGCGTTCGCTGTGGGATATTACAACAGTAGGGACAAACCATGAGGGGGTGAATATAGGCTTGGAACGGTAAAATCGGGCGGCGCATTAAGAAATCCCTAGGTGCTCAAAAGGGAAATAAAGCAAACAAAAATGAAATCGGAATCTATCATTATAAAACATTAAAGTAGTACGGGTAGGTTGAATACTAATAAGAGAAAAAATACATTAAGATTAACATTCATTAAAGAGGTTTCTTTTAAATATATCCAGTACAACAAAGGGTGTTCCGAGATGGGAACCAGGCGAATAGGTTGCAGGTTATTGTCATACCAGGGGAACTAGTTAAACAACAATTTAAGTGGCGCAAATTGAGTAAGTTAAGGAGTCGGTGTAAGACGTCAGAGTCGTACTACTAGAATCGGCTCGTTTCGTAAGTTACGTTCCCCATGTTATAGCCACAGTTGAGGTTTGTGGAAACCTATGCCTCGGGTTAGAGTTTTCATTCTGGGTTAGTGAGCAATATTTATTACTATTAGAAATAGAGAAAATTTGTCAGATAATCTGAATAAATTTTATAAACCAATTACAAGAAATGATTTGCATATAAATTTTGAAGTGTTAAATTTGATTAATGCGCAATACTACTCGTCACAAAAATCTACAAACTTACGTCAGGAGAATTTATGATAAATCTCGTTAATTAAAAAGGAAACACAAAAATATCATCTATAGTTACATTCCCAAATTATTTCATCGATAATTCGTTGACATTTTATATAAAAATTCCGAGGAGTCTACAGTCGGAAAATCAAACCAAACTGCCATAAAAATTAAGGGGAATAATCCCCTTTCTGAAAATTATAGGGTTATCAAAACTTATTCGAACCTTTTTAGCGACATTCTCGAGATAATTATCAGACTGTTCTGGAAAATAATCTATCTTTCTAGATGAATTATAGTCCGAAATCCGTCATACTTGCGTTAAATATTAATCATTCCGAACTTTACACCTATAATTTCCATAATTGCTGCAGAAATATCTGTCAATTATAACGAATCGAAGTGTGGGTCCTTTAAATTCTATTAAAAAGAAATCTTATTGTACATTTGAAGGGAATTTAACGGTTTATGTCATTGATGTGTATTCCAGTTGCAGCTTACAAATCTGTACGTTAAAATGCCATGGTTGCGGCCCGAATGACAGTGACAGGTGGTGATTGATTGTATGAGAATTATTAAACCCGTGTGACCGGATGAATTTGTATTCCTTTCGCGTAGTGATTAAAAGATTTATTGACAAAAATTTCGTTAATTATCTCAAGTATATATATTTTCATAAAATACAATTAAGTTTCATTTCAGTCGTTTATCGGTTTTCAGAGGAATTGGGGCCGTGCTGGGCGATTCTTGGCGTTTGGTGCGTCCAATTAGTACCCAAGAAAATTTTATCATGATCGTAATAACAATGTCATTTATTACCTGCTGATGTTCCACAGTTCTCCGGGTTTGGTCCGGTTCCCTGAGGACCTTTGTCGGGGGCATTCGAGTATCGCACGGTCGTTTGCCTGGTGGTCGAGTTTTTAGACTTTTCAGACATCGAGAATGTTATGCTCGTCTTAATCCAGTCCACGCTTTATATACGAGTGCGGGTGCACACACTCATTCGTGAATCTGATTTCCGGACAGGCACATCTGCTAGTCTACCTATAGTCGGTCGGCATGTTTTGATGTGCGGTGAGAGAGAGTATCAATCTTATTTAGTCGACTTATTGATTGGCATTTAAGAAATGTCAATTATCCGGCAGTCTAATATTTATTTGCCTTATCTTGCGATTTCTCTGACCACAGCATTATTCAATTTTGATTTAACGATTTATAGTGGATATATTTTGTATAACTGATCGTATATAGACACTACTCTCGGTTTTATCTAGTGAGTCTTAATTAGGTGTAGTTTTAGTGATTGATCTTCTTATTACTAGGTTTAATATTCAAATCCCCTCGTAGGGTGGCCTATCCATCAAGTGACTTGGCTCGAATTTCCATCATTATGGCTGTGTCGGGTCAGATTCTGGCGGTGAGTTCGCAAACTTTTTATCCGTGATCTGCTCGGAACCACTATCACGCCGGCTTGTCTGCTGGTTATTTGAAGTTATGGCCTGTGGTTTTATTCGAGCTTATTGCGTAATCAGTTTAATTGTATGTAAGTAGGTAGTTAGTGGCTATCTACGGTACAAAAAAAACATAGGGGGAGGGGGGGGGGTATGTAATAGCGGATTAAATTTCGGATTATCTTGATTACATAATGATGTAATCAACTTAATTAATTTTGTGTGTATTTTTTTTTTAATTAAATTTTTGGCGCGATTTTTTGAAATTTATTTTCGAATTTATTTTCAATATTTTTTAATTATTTCTAATTAAATTTTTTAAGTAATTTTTTATCAATGTAGTTTTTTATATAAGATTTTAAAAATATGATTTTTTATATATGATTTTAAGTAGATTTTTAATTATAATTTTATCGTTGAATTTTTATATACGAATTTTTAAGATGAAATTTTTTCAGTATAATTTTTAAAATATAATTTTTCAAAGTAATAAATTTTTAACATAATTAAAAATTTTTTATACAAGGTTTGTTTTCGGTATATTTTTATCGATGAAATTTTTTATCAATTATTTTTAAGATAAAATTTTTCAGTATAACTTTTAAAATATAATTTTTCAAAGTAATAAATTTTTAACATAATTGAGATTTTTTATACAAGGTTTGTTTTCGGTATATTTTTATCGATGTTTTTAGTTTAAATATAAAATTTTTAGGATAATTTTTACAATGAGATTTTTTATACAAGGTTTGTTTTCGATATAATTTTATTAATGGTTTTAGTTTAAATATAAAATTTTTAGGATAATTTTTACAATGAGATTTTTTATACACTTTGATTACGATCAAAGAAATTTAGCGTTATCAAAATAATAATAATAATAATAATAATAATAATAATAATAATAATAATAATAATAATAATAATAATAATAATAATAATAATAATAATTCAACCAATTAAAATCTTTATAAAAAAAAAACACACAAAATAAACTTGTAAAAGATCGAAATCCTTATAAAAAACTATAAACACATAAAATAAACTCGTAAAACATCGAAATCTTTATAAAAAACTATAAACACATAAAATAAACCCATAAAGTATGTAATAAAAATTAATCAAAAAATAAAAAACAAAAACAAATTTATACTATAATGTTTATTTAATAAAAATCTTCATCTTCTTCATCATCGTCAGAGAACTGCACATCATCTATATCTATTAGTTCTTCCTCGAAGTTATGTTGCTGAATTTCATCTGTTATATTTTCGTCACATGATTCTATTTCTCCAATAAGTTCATCAACAGCGACAATTTCTTCATCAACGTCAATTTCTCGAGGTATATTTATATGCCCGTATGCTAAACTTTTATTTTTACCCACCCAAACCCTTTTATCATCTCTATTTGTTAGTGCAACTTTACTATTTTTAAAACTATAAAGTTGATGATTTTTTGATCCTATTCTAAATTGTGGTACCGAAAAGACTGAGTTTTTCTCATAACACTCTTTATAAGTTTTATGTGTTAGACCGGTATCCTTTAACGATATACCCTTAGCTTTTAGACAAGAAGATTTACCTAACAAACTGTAACATTTTGGTCGAAGGAAAACCCATTCGTCATAACCTTCTCCCTTACTTTCGTCCTTAAATTTTCCAATAACCGAATCAAGTTTGTTAGAAAAAAGTGGATGAGTAGAAGGGTAATTAGATGTATCCAAAAGATTATCCTTAACCATTTCAGACAAAAGAACATCTAGTTTACAATTTTTAATCTCCAAGAAGAAAGAGTCTGTATCTCCAGCAACTATATTGATCTCACAATTAAATTGTTGTCGATATTTTTCCAAGTCCTTATACTGAAGCTCATACATTCTAAGTTTCGACAAGTCAAGCACAGATTGTCCTATATAGCTTGGTCGATCTAAACATATCGAATCAGGATTTAACAACACAGCTATAAGATCATTGTCAATTTTTATTGATTTTTTAAAGGTAGGTTTTGAAGTATAAGTGACTAGTTTTTTATCAGTTGTACAAAGACGCAAATTCATTCTCTTTTTCAGATTTTCAACAGTTTTTCCATATAAACTGTTATTTAACAACTTATAATAATTTTTATCAAGTGTATTTGTACTTTTAGCTCGAAGTTCAGTGTTTATGTCAATATACTTTTTAAAAATATTAGACTGTTTGAATCTTACTCCGCGATTAACATGTGTCACTTTAACACCAAGAGACATGTATAATTTTAATAATCGCCAATGAATTACATAGTTATATTTAGGATAATGAGTCAGCAACAATTTTTCAACCTTTGAACCCTCAGGTTTCATTTTCTCAGCTGCAATTGGAAAATCATCTAACTTAACATGAAGTTCCGAAGGAATCTCAAGATCAACTTCAAGTGTATACCCATATGACAAAGATTCAAGATCCAAAGTCAAACAATCAGATAATATTGTATCAAATCCTTCAAATATCCAATTAAATTCACCACAAGGTAATGGTTGACTTAAAGCCCAACCATATAAATTATTAATATCAATATATAGTAAATCTGTGTTTTCGTCGGTTTTAACATAGTGCTTATTAACAAAAGTAAGACCACCTCTAATACCTCCCTCATAAAAGCTAAACATTTCATTTTCAGTGATTAATTCTATAGGTTCATCCAAGGATATTAAAGCAGAAGACCACGACATTCCAGGAATTCCAAAATAATTTAAAGGTTCTAATCTATTATGTGCTATAGATTTCGCTCGAAATTGTTGAAAAAAGTCTGCCAAAAGAAAACAATCTAGTTTCAGGTAAACTTTCATATAATCAAGTAAAGTCCTACAATTAGTTTCATCCCAAATAAGCAGAGCTTTTTCATATTCAGCCTCAGTGACACCTTTCCAAATCGGTGGTAACTCATAAGTATCGTGAAGAACATCTAAACTAGTAGCAAAATTGTACGGAAAGATTCCCTTTTCATCTACTATAGTCCCTGTAAAAGCTGATTGAGTCAATGGTAAAGTTGTCAGAGTTTTAACAGCTTTTGCTAAAGAATCATTTACAAATTGATACGAATCAATAAATCTCACACTAATTTTTCCCAAGTGAGCAATTAATGAAATAAATTTTTCAGATGTTATTGGAATACATCCTAAAGCCCAATTTTTAAATTTACTCAATCCATATTTTAATATATGATGCATATCATATCCCTTTAAGTTATGGAAAACAATTGGTAAAACTTTATTTATTTTTCTATTAATATTACATTCATTGCAAGCAGCACCCAAGTATTCCCCAGTAAAATGATCATGATCTCTAACCGGATCCACAATATCTTTCAAACAAAGATAACATTTTATACATGTATCAAATTGAATCTGTTGTATGTTGGTTAATTCTTTAATTGTTTTATTTCCCATTTTATAATAATACGGTAATACAGTATATTTTGCTATTTTTTCAACTGTTTTTAAAAATTGTTCAACACAATCTTCACCTATAAATTCTTTGTACATTGTACTTCCATCAAAATTATTTATTAACAAAAGTCCTGCTGAAATGGGTAAATGTATTTGATGGTGTACGTCGTCCTTTGGCAAAACAGATTCGAAATCAGCATATATAACATATGGTGGGGTTACAGTTTTGGACCAATCTGTGAATTTAATAAACTTATTTTCAGGGAAAGTATATAAAGTTGTCCCTAACTGATTTCTCATACATAAGATCTCATGTTTGTCCAATGCTTTTTTATTTCTAAATCCATTCAAACATTTGTGACACCATAATGATCGAATTCTTTCTGTTGTTTTATCTTGACAATTCAATAACCTATTGAGTGATGTAATCCCAACATAATGATATTGTTCTCCTTTATTTAATAACAATAAATTAATAATTGTTCCTTCAGTAATTTTGGACCTATGTATTATGTTTATAAAAGGGTGTTTTAAAACAAAGTCATCATGTTCGGGTTTTGCTGTTTCATCATAACTAAATATATTAATTATTAACCCTTCGTTATTTGACTCAAATTTTCGAATACCATTTAATTTCATGGGCATATCATTTGGGTCATAATTTAATTCATGTAGAAACTTTGTGTAACTATAAATATTATTTCTATTTTGCCTAACAATCTCATTATTTTTTTTAAGTATTGATAATATACTGTAGATAAAACATAAATTATCACTATTTTTTACATTTGTTATACACTTTTTGTTAGCCAATTTTTTTGGTGTTTTAATATATCTTCTACCACTTAACCTACTGATGTTACTTATTTTTGTTACTATAAAGTAAATTTCAGTTATTTTTCTAATAACCCAACTACTCCCTAACTCTGTTATTGAAGATATCTTTTCATTGATCTTCTGTATACCGTCGTCAAAGAATGATTGGGTAAGTGGTCTAGCACTGTTGCTTATATTATTTAATTTTATTTCTCCATCTTTCTCAAATTCAATTTCAATTCCAAATTGAATTTTTACATAACTAAGTTCATGTATTATCTCTCTTAATTTGTTTATTATCTCTATGGGAAAAACAATTTCTTTAATGTTCAAGTTGGTCGTATCTAGACTAATTATTTTATGTGTTCCTCGTAAGTCACTTTGGATTATAGGTAAATTTCCTCCTATTTGTATATTGTTATTTTGCCCCATTTGTACCTCTTCCATCTCTCCATCCCATGAATCCATCGATCCAATATCTTCAATCTCTTCAATTGCTCTAAGCCATGAATCAATCGATCCATTATCTTCGTCCGCTTCGTCCGCTTCAATGTCTTCATCCGCTTCGTCCGCTTCAATGTCTTCGTCCGCTTCAATTGTTTCATTCACCATTCCAATATCATTTACAGATTCAAAAATACTATTTATAAAATCAGTTGTATGTTCTCTAATGGGTTCACTTATAGGGGTAATTTGGATGCTGCTTAATTTATTTGTTACGGGTCTTTTAAATAATTTAATTTTTTTAACATTAAACTGTCGCAAATGATTTTTATGATGTTCATAAAAATCTAAATAGGGAATGGGTTGGGAAGTTATGCATACGGAACATATAAAATAAATTGTATTATGATATTTTTTACCATAATACTCTTCCATTTTTTTTGTGACATTTTATTTTATTATGCACAGTTAATTGGCAATAATTTGGATATAATTTACCTAGTAATAAAATAAAAATTAATTTAATTATTAAAATAAATGCGCATGTATGCAACCAATAAAAATCATTTATTTGCTATAAATAAAAATATTTTTGATGAAAAAGCAACAATGTCAAAAGTATATGAAATACTCCTAGAAGAAAACAGTACAGCTGTTATTGGGATGACATTTAAGCCTCCTGTTCAATACCTTCAATACAGTATGAACTATTTAAATTTTCCTATTACATATACGTTCAAAGTAATGTTTATTTTAATTTAATTTGATTAATTATTTTTTAGGAATCAGTTGATTTAAAAGCTTATGAATACAATATTATGATTGGAAATATTGAAGAGGAAGATCGAAAAAATATTTCAGATATACTACATTTGTTGAATAACGAAATGGTTTTTAATGAAAAATTTTCATTTATTAATTGTGAAAGTCAATTGAAGGATCAAGTACAAGATAATAAAAAATATAAAATACGGATAATTATTAAAGGAGTCAAGATTAACAATTCTATTATCAAACCTATTTGGAAAATTCTAAATGTTGTTGAATAAATTTTTTTATCTTTTGTAAAGTTTTGTTTATTTTTATAATTTGTAATTAATAGTAAACATGTTATTTTAAAAAGTTTACCTCTAGTATTTTAATAAAAAATTTTGAGCGGGGATAATTGTTGACAAATTTTATTCAAAAACTTGTTCTCTTATAAAATATAGTGGTCAGTTTTAAAATAAAAAATCAAAGGGTCTGCCCTTATTTTCAATAATATAGGGGCATCAATCCTTCATTATTGTTTAAAAATATATATGTATTAAAATTCAAAAAAAAAAAAAATCAAGGGGTCTGCCCTAATTTTCAATAATAAAGGGGCATCAGTCCTTCATTATTATTACAAAAATACGTTTTTAAAAAAAAAAAAAAAAAAATCGAGGGGTCTGCCCTTATTTTCAATAATAAAGGGTCGTCAGTCCTTCATTATGAGAATTTAAAATTAAAAAAAAAAAAAATCAAGGGGTCTGCCCTTATTTTCAATAATAAAGGGTCGTCAGTCCTTCATTATTACAAAAATATAACATGATAATTTAAAATAAAAAAAAAATATATGATAAAATATATGATTTAAATAATATATCTTAATAATAAAATACTTACATTTTTGAACATTAATTGCATTGTCCTCTTGAGAATCAGTGAATGGCAAATTTGTATCTTAAGAAATATTAAATCAATTGTTAATTAAAAATTAATACTTGATTCATTTCCACCGTAGTTTTGTGGATACTGATAATTTCCACCATCGTTTTGTGGATACTGATAATTTCCACCGGCGTTTTGTGGATAAAATTGTTGGTTAACTAAATTAAAGTTAACACTTATTAAATAAAAAAGTAAAATCTTACTTGATTCATTTCCACCATAATTTTGTGGATACTGATAATTTCCACCATTGTTTAGTGGATAATAAAATTGATGAATATAATCTAAAAATAAATTTAAAAAACTTATTTAATAAAAATTAAAATCATACTTGGTTCATTGCCTTCATAAATTTGAGGTTGATAAAATTGACGACTAAAACCTAAAAATAAATTTAAAAACTTATTTATTAATAATTAAAATCTTACTGGAATTTTGATTTCCAACATAGTTTTGAGGATGAAAATGATGACTAAAACCTAAAAATAAATTTAAAAACTTATTTAATAAAAAGTAAAATCTTACTTGATTCATTGCCTTCATAAATTTGAGGTTGATAAAATTGATGACTAAAACCTAAAAATAAATTTAAAAACTTATTTATTAAAAAGTAAAATCTTACTTGATTCATTGCCTTCATAAATTTGAGGTTGATAAAATTGATGACTAAAACCTAAAAATAAATTTAAAAACTTATTTATTAAAAATTAAAATCTCACTTGATTGATTTCCTTCATAGTTTTGAGGATAATTTTGTTGATAATATCCATTATTTTGTGGAATTAATAAATTATCTAAAATAAAAAGGTAAATTTGTAATAAAATATAAAATTTAAATTACTTGATACATATTTGTTATTATAGTTGTTCATTTTCTAAAATTGTAAAATGTTAATAAAAAATTAAAAAGAAAAATTAAACTTACTACTAAAACTGTTTTGTAAATTATGACAAATTATAAAAATGTTTTTATATTTATTCAAATGTGTGTATTTATTTTAACCAATCAAAATCAACACATCTACACTTGTATTAATCAACACACATTACCATTCTACACAAAATCATATTAGGTAATAAACACTATGATACAAAAATTTATTTAGAGAACATTGATTTTAACCAAGCTAAACAATGCTGGCCACAAGTTTTGGTCAATGGATTCTGATAACGAATTCGATTATATTCAATTGGCATCAACATTGATTCTAGTTTTGATATCAATAAAGGTGGATAATAGAATCCCATTGGATCAAATACATGTATTTTATCTGGTTTCACGTAAATAGCAAGCCAATGTTCTCCACCGAGATTAGCTGATTGAGTATTTACAATCAAAGCTTTGTTGATATTTATATAGGGAATTTTGTCCAATGGAAAAACACCAATAAAATTTTTTCCAATTAGTTTTTTAGCAATAGTTTGTATCTGAATAGAACTAAAATTAATTAAATTAACAAATTAATTAAAATACTTACTTCATTTTTAATCATAACTAATAACACATTGGTTTATAGTATGTTCAACAATGCTTGTCAAACAAGTACTGTACGGCTTGATGTGATTTGAATTTCTTTTTCAAATACTCCGTATACAAGTACTGATACTGATTCGGTTAATGGATTTTCAAATTTTATATCCAATCGTAAATTTCCACTTTGAGGTAACTGACTTTGATTAAGATCAAAATCAGGTGCCAATACAAATGTAAAAAAGGGATATTTATTTTTAAAGTCTGACAAGGTAATACCACAATTCATATTTTTATTAAGATAACCCATATTCCTAACAATACTTTGCATATAACTAGAACTATAATTATCATTGGCAAAATCTTGACTATATTTTTCACGATAATCATTTCCTTTACTTAATGTTAAAGACTTGACATTAAAGTGTTCAAATATTGAAAATGTTTCCAAATACGATCCTCCATATCTTTTATTCCCTTGGAAAGCAACAAGAATAAAATTTGGTAGTCGTCAATCACCAAATATTTGCTCCTTATAAAATGAAGATGATCCCATTGGCAATGAAAATTGAACAACTTCCTTACTTTTCATTGGATAAATTGCATTTCTATTAGTGAGCCCAATTTGATGACCAGCTAAAACTGACGGTTCAACACGAACTCTTCTTACCATCAACTTTGCATCTAATAATATTATTTGTGGAATTATTTTTGTACATGTTAAACTTCTTTCAGTATTGGATCTTGTTAATTTAATTTGAACACTAACACCGGGTAATAAATATTTTGGTTGATCAAAGAAATCTAATTGAAGTGGGGAACAAACAGTGATTGGTTTTGATTTTGAAATCCAAATTTTTCTTTTTGTGTCATTTTCTTCGTAACCCATTCCACCTAAACAAGTATGTTTTGTATCGTGATTGTAATTAATAATAGTTTCAATCATTGCCTTGTGTGCGAATACATCATTACTTCCTTCAATTTTAGTAGAATTAAAAATTACTTCAACATCTTTAAAAAGAGTTTGGAAAAAGAAATTGTTTGCAGTAACATCCGATTCATTAGATAAATTTTCCCCATTGCTATTTACAACTTTCATTTGAATGTAGAGTAATGTATCATTCAAATCCAAGTATTCGGTTTGAGAGCTATTAATGTAAAATTGAATTGAGGTGTTTCCTGGATCTGTAATTGAATTCACTGGATAAATATCTTCAAAAGAACCATTTTCAATTACTGCTTGAGGAGATGGTCTATCAAAGATGCATAATTCTGATTTTGCACTAATCATTACTGGAATATAGTTCCGTATCCTTTCATTCTTTTGTTTATATGTTTCTTGATAATTTTTCGACGTTTAATTGTTCCACCTTTTTGTTCTTTATTAAATACATCAGAAACTTTGTTAATAACAGAAGGTAAGTGTTCCATTACAGAGGGCATAGAATCTTTAATTTCAGATATTGCATTTGATTTTAGAGCAGGTAAGAGTTGTGCATTATTATTTATTACGTCATTAGCAGTTTTCATACCAAAATTTCCGATACGTTTAAGAATAGGTAGTGCAAATCGCCCAATTGTTTTTAACCAACCAGATCCATACTGTTTACCTACAAAATAAGGTAAATCCCCACCATTTTGATGAGTGCTATAAAAGTTTACAATGTCTGGATTACTCATTTATTTTACGGAAATGTAATGTCAAGTAAGTTTTGTCTTGTTTACCAAATATATATTTTCCACTGTCATCACGAATATTGATTTCTATATTGTTTATATACGAGGATGATACTGGTAAATACATTGGATTTTTCTCAATGAATTGAACAAGGTCGTCTTTTTTATGTTTTTCTATCCAAACACATTTAAGAAGGGGAACACTTAATTCACCCACAAGAATTGGTTCAATAATATTTGTATAAATCATCATTTGTATATTTCTTTGCATTATAGTCGGTAAACTAGATCCAACAATGATCTTTTCACTATAAGATTCCTCAATTAATCCCAAACTATGAGCCAACAGTTTACTAAATTTAACACTTTTAACATCTTCTTCCAATTCAATTTTAACAAGTTGATCTTGTTTAATTTCACAAGACTTGAAAGGATGGGATAAGATGTCATTAACTGATCAGTGACTTGTGAAAGTTCAGTAATGAATAAATTTTCTTTAAATGTCTCAGTATACTCTACATCATAATAATAAGTTATAGTTAATCGTATAGTATCTAATTTTGATTTTTTATTTGGTATACGTATCTGATTCAATTCATCATTAAAATCTACTTCTTTTTTATTAAATCCCAAGCAATTAGCTTCTTCAATACTATCAAATGTTACTTTGAATGGAAAATATTTACAATTAATGTTCAAAATTTTATTGTCAATATATATCAGATAAAATGTAGAGTTGTGACTGATTGTATAGTTTCCTTCAATATAATAAAAATATTCATAACTATTATGTAATGTACTCTTAATATATTTAATATGAGAATTGTTATAAAACGGAAAATTATTGTACACAAAAGTGAATTCAGTTAAAGCAACTTCCCATTCACCATCCAAGTAAATCTGATTTGGAAATTCTACATTAAACTTTCCAGCTTCATTATTTGGAAATGTAAGTGGACAACTATTACTAGGTAAATTCACGTAAAAATCTCTTTTATTCATTTACTTTTCTAAAATGTAACGATAAATGTGTTTTGGTATCTTTGCTAAATTTTATTAATTTCCCACTATCATCTCGAATATTAATTTCAATGATGTTTATAGTTGAATACGATACTGGAAGGTACATTGGATTCTTCATTTCTAATTGTACAATTTCTCCTTGATCATATTTTTTAATCCAAATAGATTTTAATAGTGGAACTCTAACATCACCAACATTTATTGGTTCGATAATATTTGAATAAATGAACATTTGTTGATGATGATGTAATAATTTCGGAATTTTAGTGCCAAATATATTTTTTTCCGAATAGTTACTTAGTATTAATCCCAAAGATTTAGCTAAGTTTGTGTCAAAAGATATATTTGAAATGTCATCTGCAAGTGTTATTTTGACCAATTCATTATTTTGAATTATCAATTCTTTAAAAGGAGAAGGATTAAATGACAACAAATGACCTTGTAATTCCGATAAAGTGTTTATGAATAAATTATCTTCAAAATATTTTTCAAATATTGATTTTTCTTCATAACTTATATTTATACCAAATTGTTCCATAACACCATCATCTGTAAATTTTGGTAATTTTATTCGACAATGATCCTCTTCACAAATGATTGATGTAGATTTTAGTCCAAAACTAAACGCATGTTGAATATCGGGGAATGTTACTTTAAATGGAACATGCGGACAGACAATAACTAAATTCTCATATTTTTCAATAAACATGTCAACATCTGGAGTATATTTTGGATTTATTATTTCATAAGTATGATTTTGATTATTTATTTTCAAATACTTTATTTCACTACCACTCTTTACAGATTCATAACGTATACAAGAATTACTATAATACGGAAAAGGATTATACACAAAAGTAAAATCAATCAATGCAACTTCCCATTCCCATCCAAGTAAACAGAATTTACTTGTACATTAAAATTACTAGCTTCGTTATTAGGATAAATAAGTGGACAACTATTACTAGGTAAAATCATATAAAACTGGTTTTCTTTCATAATATTTATTTAATCAATTGAGATGAGGATATCCAAGTTGGAGTTTCGTATCCATGCCACTTGACGTAGTATTGTTTATATTTACCAACATTTTTAGTTTTTAAAATCTTTTGAATTCTAAATATTGTTGGGATTGGAATGACTTGAAGTTCTTGTTCGTAGAATTTTCCACTAATTTCTTTATTTTCATGATCTGTTATTAAATACATTACTGGATTCTGTTTTGTATCTATTTTCTTTATTACATATACTTCATCGCTCCAATTGTTGTCAAAATTCTTGATGAACGGAGAAGTACTGATTTTACTAATTCTTACATGATCACCGACCTTGTATTTTGGCTTATTGATTTTTTCTTTCTTTAATGATTGGTTTCTGCTGGTGTCTGTTATATCAACAGGTCTGAGACCATTTAATCCTTTATGAGGCGAATGATTGTAACTAAAAATAATTTTCGGTAAAACATGTATCCAAGTTTTATTACCTTGATGCACAAAGTATTTTTCAATCTTTCTCTCAAAGTTCGATTAAATCTTTCCACATAACAAGCTTTGAATTGTGAGAATACAGAGTAATGATTGGCTTTGATAACTTCTTTTACTTTGCTATTATAAAATTCTTTACCTAAAATACATTAAAATAAATAATTAATTAAATTTATTACCCAAATCAGTCTGTAGATTGTGAGGTTGTCCGTCTTTAAATAATTTTTTAATTGCAATGGCCATTTCATTAGCAGATTTAGTTTTTGTCGGAATGGCACGGGCATATCTACTGAAAACATCAATACATGTTAAAATATATTTGTACCCCTTGTTGATTCTCGAATAAGGTATCATTTCCATCAAATCCATTTGCCACAAATCATTGATTCCTCTTGTTTTGTATGGTCTGGTGGGGAATCTTTTCAACATCGGTTTATTTAAACTATATGCTAGTTGGTCTGATAACCATTTTTGAGTCTCTTTTTTAGAATTAATCACTCTTTTTGTTAATTTTTCTACACCACCAAAACCATCTGGATCTTTTGGATTTGTCCAGATTGTTTTGAGTGGATTTTTGGTTAATTGGTCCTTCATTATTACAACAAGATGTTAAAATATGGACAACTTTATCTGGTTTAGAGTATTGTAAACCCATTAAGATCTTAGTGATGAAATTGCACTAATTGCAGATAAAACTATAGGAATTAATGTACCCAAGAACCCACCCCTTTGTTTATACATTATTCTTTTCATTAAACGTCTATTTTTAGTGTTTACCAATGATAAAAGGGATCTCTTATGTATTTGTAATACCACTCTTTTAGCTTTACTAATATTGACATTACCTCGAACTATATTTACAATAACTTCAAGCAAATCGTCGATAACAAATGAAGGGAAAGCTTGTAAAATTGCTATTCTTTTATTATTTTGAGCCTTTACCAATGCATTGAAATATGGTAGACTACGTTCAAATTTCATGTTTACTAATTACAACTAATAATTATTGTTTATAATTTGATCCACTTCTTTTTTAAAATCTTCTTCTTTTTTAGATTCTTCTATACTTTTGATTTGGTTTTACGAATAACTTTTTTGGGTTGAATTTGATTTTTGACAAGTACTTTTTTAAATGACATGATTGATAATCATTTATTTGTTTTCAATTTTGTTTATAAATCGTAACCCCTTTTTAATTAAAAATATCTGTTCGGATACGTAAATCGTCACTACATTGTTGTGTAAAGTCAAAGAATAAATATCCATGGGGAACGCTTGTAGCATCTTGGAATGATTCAATTAAAAATTTTCTATTGTTTGGATAGGCTTGCCTGGCTAAGAAATCAATAATCGTTTGATCGCGAGGATTTTTGAAAATAACTAGGTATTGAACATTTAAATTACGAGTTCGATGACTTCCTCCTTGATGAAATAAATTTTGAGTTATGAAAATAACAGTAACTCCACAATGTCTACTGATTTTTGTGAACAAATTATTGAAATCTTTTTCCTTATTTGCTTCTTGATACAAATCGTCTATAATTATTACATCGCCTCGACGTAACCTAGACGACCAGTTTTTATCAAATCCCTTAACTATTATCATTTTCAATTTACAAAACTGATTTTGTGTCAATCCATGTTCTTCGTCTGCACCCCTATGCCAATATATTTTACTGAATTTTGATTTGAACATGTTTGACTGCAATAAATTACATACAAATAAAGTTTTTCCGCTCCCACTAGGTCCTACAATTTGATATACTGCATCATTTCTTAATTCCATTTAATTTTAATTTAATTTAATTTAATTTGTTTATAATTTGATATACTGATTCATTTATTTTGATATTGGAAAATGATTAGTAATATAAATTATAGAGGTAGATGTGAAGTAACTGGAATGAAGTTCCCGACCGGAAAACCACAACATGTAGTTGATAGAAGTGGAAAATATCCAATCTTATTCTTCAAGAGCGGAAAATGCAGAGTAATGGGTTGTAAAAGACCATTACAGGAAGGAGATCTCAAATATCAGATTCAAGATTTACAAATTCAATCATTATCATTTAATATTGACATGTGTTGTCGAATCAACTTGTATGATTTGTCCACAAAAACAGAAAACATTTACGAACCGGAACTGTTTCCTGCATTAAGACTTGTCAAGTATAATCCACTGTGTGTGAATGTATTTGCAAGCGGAAAAGTTGTTGTCATGGGGATAAAAACACTGCAATACAACAGTCTAGTACAAGAAATATTTAATTTTATAAAATCAAAAATTAATAATCTTAATACTGACGAAGAAATACTAGATTATTTATTAAGCAATGATTGTGTTTAAATAGATTCAATTCTGACGATTGTAAAAATGATCGACGAGCAAGAAGCATACGTATTCGAAACAATTCTGATGAAGATGGAAGAACTTTTTCCGAATATGAAAAACAAACTTTCCTATTGTGCTCCTGAATACTTGGCTACACGGATCTATCAAATGACAGGAATCAACATTGAAGAAATTGTACGGATGCACTACGAATCAGTTCAAGGATCTGGTTTGAAATGTTTAGACGACTGTATTGTTTGTGCAGATCCCTCAATGTTGACTTGTCCGTTTAGATGCAGATGCTGCAGAGACTACAAGAAGAAGGAAGTTGTACATATTTTGTTGGCTGAGCTAAGAAGAGCTTACTATAAGCAGATTTGTGATGATGTAAATAAATTTTGATCTTTTACGAGTTTATTTTGTGTGTTTATTGTTTTTTATAAAGATTTTAATTGGTTGAATTATTATTATTATTATTATTATTATTATTATTATTATTTTGATAACGCTAAATTTCTTTGATCGTAATCAAAGTGTATAAAAAATCTCATTGTAAAAATTATCCTAAAAATTTTATATTTAAACTAAAACCATTAATAAAATTATATCGAAAACAAACCTTGTATAAAAAATCTCATTGTAAAAATTATCCTAAAAATTTTATATTTAAACTAAAAACATCGATAAAAATATACCGAAAACAAACATTGTATAAAAATTTTCAATTATGTTAAAAATTTATTACTTTGAAAAATTATATTTTAAAAGTTATACTGAAAAATTTTATCTTAAAAATAATTGATAAAAAATTTCATCGATAAAAATATACCGAAAACAAACCTTGTATAAAAAATTTTTAATTATGTTAAAAATTTATTACTTTGAAAAATTATATTTTAAAAATTATACTGAAAAAATTTCATCTTAAAAATTCGTATATAAAAATTCAACGATAAAATTATACTTAAAAATCTACTTAAAATCATATATAAAAAATCATATTTTTAAAATCTTATATAAAAAACTACATTGATAAAAAATTACTTAAAAAATTTAATTAGAAATAATTAAAAAATATTGAAAATAAATTCGAAAATAAATTTCAAAAAATCGCGCCAAAAATTTAATTAAAAAAAAAATACACACAAAATTAATTAAGTTGATTACATCATTATGTAATCAAGATAATCCGAAATTTAATCCGCTATTACATACCCCCCCCCCTCCCCCTATGTTTTTTTTGTACCGTAGATAGCCACTAACTACCTACTTATGTAGGTTATCGGTGAGCTGTTATTCGTTTTGTCATATGATTTATTCTTGTCGGGGTAGCTCGGTTCGGTTATCGCATTAAATTGGCTACTGCGCGTATTCCTCGGAGTCTGGTATTCAATTAATGGGTTCAATTACTAATTATTTTATCGGAGGAGTTTTAGTTAGATTAGTTACTGTTGGAAATCGATTTCAACCGGCTCACTATCTACTGGTATTTTTACTATCACGCTTTATTAAAATTCGACTACTTAATATTTAATCTAATTTGTTTCAGTCCTACAGTGTTCTAGTTATTTTATAGTTACCAAGTAGATTTACCATTCTGAATCACTTCACTGAATTTGTGCTTAGAGAATCTATTTACTATGGCGTTTTGTTCCAATTGTTTTATATTTAATTTATTCTAATTTTATGCACGATTTATCTTATCGAGTTTGTGGTCCATCAGCAAGTTTATCATTTCCCTTTATACTGTTTATGTTATATTGAAACGACCTATGCTCCACCTCGGTTTGTTTTAATCCCTTTAATTTTGTTATTAATGCATTAGCTAATCTGAATAATTATAGGAATTTCCTCCTAATTCTGATCACTACTGATCTACTCAAGCTGGTTATTTTCATTCAGGTCTCTCTATCTACTCGTGGCCAATTTTCCCTTCGTGGCCTGAAATACTCTCAATATTCCAACCCAGATACTTATTCATCAGCTGACATACCTATCCGTGTCATTTAGGTGTATTTTTATTAATAGATTATTTTTCCTATGTTGTAATATAATTCTCGTGATCAAATTCGCGCATCTTATTGTTTGTGCTCCTATGTAAAGAGATTGATTTAATAACAGTTCATTTATGGATCATCTTCTGGTAATTTTAAGTATCATGATATTAATGGCGGTTCATTTATGGATCAAACTTTTGGTAATTTTGTAGGTATTGTAATATTAGTGGCGGTTCATTTATGAATTAGTTTTCTGTATTTTTATCAGTAACCTAATATTCTATCTATTATGTTGACGGATCCTGTATTTCCATTCAGTAATTATCGTTAGATATAAATTGATTACGGGGTTAATTTTCTTTCGGGGTTATGGTTTAGATCTATTCCTATTAGAGCGAATAGGGGAGTTTTAATCTATTTACATTACTATGATTTGGTATATGGTTTGGGAACTCGTATCAAAGGGTTTTAACGCTAAGATTTTCTGCATTCTTTGAACGTTTGACGCCGTAACTCACGAAGTTTCTCGTTTAGAAGCTTTTACAGAAGCGTTGGATTATCGGCAATTTAAAAAGTTTAATCTTTATTTATTAGATTCTTTTTACGCTTGAGAAGTTTGGGAGTAAACAACATATACTCTGGGGGGTGATTTTTTTGGGAGATTAAACATTACTTAAATTAGGATTGATTTTCCATTATTATTTATGACTTGAACACATTGTTAATTTATAGAAATTTTACTTCCAATTATTTCTTTTAAGCACATAGCAGCAATTTAGATGACATCGCTCTCCCAGTACCCTTTCTAAATTGATCCTAAGATAAACTTGTGTTGATATTAATAGTTAAGAGTGCCCACTGGACTACTCGGTGTGGTGATTTTAAGCCGTGTATAAAAATAATTTAGGTCGAATTTATGAGAAGTCGGGTGACGACGAAACAGCCAAAAGACTATTTCTCCTTTACCCTTTTCCATTATACGGAATGATATTGACGTTTCAGCTCCTGCGTTCATCACGCCGAAGCCTTCACGGGCACGAAATCATTGGCGATAATACACGCACTTACACGATTTACGATAGTATATTTGATTTTAATAGCTTGCAGTATGTGTCGGCTGTGGGCCGGAAAAATTTCGACAAGAAAATCTATTTTGATTTAATATATATTTTATCAGTTACATCATGGTTGGTCATAGCATTTATATAACATATCATCTCTCCCTCTCCCCACGCCAAAATCCAAGCAGAGCTCATTCGAGGTTCCGAGGACACGACGTGGAGAGAGTATCGAACAATCTCTCACTCACATAAAATTTTGCACTCTCGACTGATTAGACGATTTGAAAAACTGCTTTCAAGTTTATGAAAACTGATTCTGGTTAAAAACCGATTAAAATTGTGTAAAAATGAATCGGTATATATACCTATTGTACGACCCTAACCTTGCGTGTTCTTTTTGATTTAGTAAAACAAAATTTGACCTTGTGATTTTCTGGTATATTCTAATCTTTAATTTTATTATTTTGAAATTTTATTTGACAATTTTTCTTTTGCATTTTTAATTGAATTATTTCTAATTCAAATTATTTGATTTTTATTTCATTTTCAGGAAATTTCACATTTTTGTTAAATTGTCAAATTTTCGGTCAAATTGCTAGGTTTTCATGTTATGTTTATGTTTATTTCGTGCGGATCTTGTTGCACTTTGTTATTATTTTAATTTATTTTGGTGTTTTATGATTTTATATTTAATTGTTCTCTTTCTCGCATTTTGGTAGGGTTAATTGGTGTTTTAATAGGTTTGAGTTTGAATCTGCATGTTATGTTTGCATGTGTGTTACCGATTCATTTAAACATTTTCAAGACCGAATGTGTTCTGGCCCAACACCTTTAAAAAAACCTAACTTCATTTAATTTGCAACTTGCACTTAAAAAAAAATTTGATTCGATTTTTCAAATAAGTAAGGACATTTTTACTTATTATGATATGGTTGTAAATCTTTCTTTTATGAAATTTGTAAAGTATAATAATGTTTAGATGTTTGTAGCAATTAAATATTTTCTCATGCTTCATTTATATTATTATTAACAATTCATATCTAGGTCCCCATAAATTCATATATACCTTTACGTATCGCAATAGCTGTCGGGAGGGCAGGCCGGTGGTCCGGCTGACGGATTAAGTTCCGTTAGTTGAGATCACGGGTCGAGCACTCCTGAAATCTCGGTCTGGTCGAAAGACGCAGGACTCTACCCGCAGGGCATCGTTTAACAACTCGCAACGGCTGATGGAAATTGCCCCTCGTTGACCAAACTGATTTTTTTTGAAATACTTGACAAATAAATTAGGCCATGAATGTAAAAATCTAGATGAAATAAGAGCCACAGGTGAGAGACCCAATATCAGCAGTCGTAATTTCGTGCAATTCTCACGTATTACTACTATCACGATTTATGTTATAGATTACAATTATTTCTAGTCGTTATTATTATTATTATCATTATTAAATCGTATTAGCACAATTACTCTAATTCATTGTAATTATTATCATTATTAAATCGCATTAACACAATTACTTTAGTTCATTATTAATATTAATATCATTAAATCGTATTAACAACACCATAAATCCACACTAAAATTCCCTAATGATAACCCAAATTCGGATAATGAATACGTAAAATGTAAAGTAAAATTTGCGGTAGTCTACTAATCAAAACTTCCTTCAAATTACTAAATAGTGAAATTAACTTACAACTAACCAGACCAACGTAAGATAAGACTACTTCATAATTAATACCAGACGATTTCTATAATCATACTTGAGAACTACTTGATTAAACACAAATCTTAATTTACAAATTCCGTAAATATATGTACAACGATATGTTAGGACAATACGAGGATGACTAGTTAAGCTATTTGTATAAGTCTATTATTATCTATCACTAAGGGGATTATTATTAAAACAAATCTATTACAATAATTATTATTAGGGTTCCAGTCATTTTTATTATTAAAATTATTATCATCATTATTATTTAACTTATTGTCATTATTTTAGAATTACAAATACTAACCTTGTATGTGTTATCATTATTATTATTAAAATAATTATCACCCTTCCTATTGTCATAATTAATATTTTTCGTTTTGATATTATTTCAATCAGCCTTTGCCTAACTATAACCTTTGTATGATTTTTTCCCTCTTTTTTAGCTGTTTATTCATCAAACGTTTGTTAATCTTCTTGAATTGTCGTAACTCCTGTAGCTTAATCCGTCTGAATCGATCACTTAGAAGGAGAAACGTAAATACGGTCTGCAAAATCATACAATTTATCCGAAGAATCCCTACACGATACGTTTGATGTCTTCGTTAGCCAATTTACCCCGTAAACCTCGAATTTCGCCATCCGTCATGGCCATGACACAAAGGTTGGACAAATTAGAGAGGGAGTTCGCGACACTACAAACTAAATACCGGAAGATTAAAGGCACGTGGAGTTTGCGCGAAACGACTCATGGTTTATATCAAAGAATCTCTCGTCTCTCTCGGGCCCGAGACGATTTGATCACCGAGACCTGGAGCCAGCGGATTACCATATCCGAGCAGAGCGCTGCGCTCCGGCAGATTTTCACCGAAAATGAACTTATGACTCACCTACCGAGTTGAAGATGGGCACAGGAGTTGGATATTATCCCCACGCAGCATCTCCCTCTCCACTCAGCAACTCAACCATCAAATGGGCCTCTCCCGAGTGGAAGCGCCGAAAGTAGAGCCGGAAGTCAAAGGCGTCAGCCCAACCGGAACCGCCGTCGCCGAGAAAGGCGACGGGTAGAAAATGCCCTCCTACATACAAACTTCAGAGCAGGAGAACAAATGGAAATGGTCGACCCACCTCCCGCTTACGAGGAAGTGGAGTTTTCCTCACTGTACCCGGATATAATCTATGCTCCGGTGTCGCGCTCTTCCATCGCCCGCCTTCTGTTCAAATGAACCTCAATGGGATAAAGGTCAAGCAAACCGGTCAAATCCGCATCTCCACGATGCTTAACCTCACTCCTATTGAAATAGGTATCATGAGCGAACGCACCGCTCCAATTACCCAATCAACGATTGCGCCGGCTACCTCGTTTCAAGAAGGGTCGAGCCTGGCAGCCTCAAATCTTCCTGCAAGGTACCCCAAACGTCGGCGATTACCCGTTGGTATCGACGGAGATGACTAATGGACAGGGCTCAAGTGTGGTACATTTAAATTCTATTTCTACACAAAACTTTACGGTTACTCAACCCAACCCTCTTCTCTTCCTATTTGTATATTTGTTATAAATTAGCTTAACAGAAATTCTCCTGTGTCGACTTATTCTATTTTGCTTTTGTAATACTCCATAAATGTACTTAAAAATTATATGGTTTACTTAGTGTATTCGTTCTTTCTTAGAGTAATTAAATATATAATGTAATGATTAATTGGTTATTATTTACTTATTCGAATCAATTAATATCTATTATTTAATCCATCATAATGTATAATAAAATTTTACGGAATTATAATAGTAAAAAGGGATAACTTAATAGGTAACCTATATAATGCTGTTATAAAAATCGGTGTTGCCCTAATTTAATAATTAGAGTTCTGCGGTAAATTCGCAAACCCCATAGTTAGGATTTGACATTTGAAAAAACGTTGCAAGCAATTGATATCCTCACAATTCATATAAAATTCCCAAACGCAATAAACCAGGTTCTCCTTAAGGATTACAGCATTAGAATGAAATGTGTAAGACTTTCTAGCGGCCGCAGTGAACCCGGAACGAAGGTTGTTTGAGAAGTAGTATTGGAAACAATGCTCAGATGCTCGAATGGCATTCGGCTGTTACACACAGTACCAACGTGGTTTCGACCATGTGTGAGTGACAGTAAGCAATAAATCGTGGGGTGTGCGTGGATAATTAACCCTAGGGCAGGAAAGGAAGGTTATTAACGAGGGTCACGAATTTTCGCCGATAAAGTTTTCACCGTACACCAACATACCCAAATGAATCGTTATCCACCAGCGATCAAGGAGTCAATATTATTTAAATTAAATTAATAACAGAGGGACCTATAATTAAAATGAGCATGAATACCTTCTTTGGTAGCTCTTGAACCCATAGGTTTTCTAGGGTATTAGCAATCATGGTAGTATGGCTCACCTTTTACTAGAAACCGCTAATTGGAATACATTTAAAACGTCATTTTGACGGGTATCCAATGGTTATATTTCTTGTGCTCGCATCTGGTGGGAATCCCTTGCAAGTGACCACAAAAAGCTTATATCTTTTACCCATCAGGTGCCCAGCAATTGGCTTAAATTTTTACGTCTTTCGGGAACGTTTTCAGTGCCTAAGCGTATTCAGATCGTGCCATTAATGAGAGCAAAAATACTTTCTTTACGGATATATATCTTTTCTTTTTATTCTATTGTACACCGTCAACTTAAAAGTAATGACTCGGAATATGAAGATCTACTTCTTTTTTTTCATGTTAGGTGGCTAAGCTGATGAAGGTTTTGAGAAAGATTTTCAAATCTTTTGCCTGAAATTATTACTTTTTTGGACACAATGGGAGAAAAACATGAACAATTGTAATATCCAGTATTAGTAAAAATTTAGCGATTCTTACAGATCTTATGGGGTACTACAATTTGCTTAATTTACAATTACATGGAAAAGGAAAAAACATTTTTGAGTTTGTGAATTCGGTAAATGCTTTTAAAAAAGATTAAAATTTTTTGCTTCACAATTAAAAAGAAAAATATTTAAACATTTTTCATGTTTAGAAAAACATTAAACTTGCCGCTGAATGTAATATTGAAATATTTTGTTTTGAACTGGAAACTTTTAATCAAGAATTCGAGAAACGATTTACCAATCTCAATAATAACCAACCGATTTTTGAATTTATTTCATTTTCTTTTTGGAGAAATCGATAACGAGAATATTTGCATTTTTTATTTATACTTATCTGTGACGAAGAGTTTTGTCAAATGACAAACATCAAATAGCAATTAAGGAGTTCTCTGGCTAATGACCACTTAATGGGATCTATTCGATTGTGCATCAGTGATTGCAAACCTAATTTTACAAGACGCTGATGAAATGGAATATCACACATCTACATAAAAAATAAATATAAAAATTTTTCAATAAAGTATGTCTATATTGCACAAAATAGTGAACACAAAGTATCTATTTAATATATTAATTAGATTTTTATTTGTTTTTAAGTTAACCCATTTTTGGCAGTCGATGGCGCATAAATGAGAAAAATTAAAGTCAATCATACTAGTAATCAGTTTGCCCACCCTTGCTATAGAGAATTGACGTTTGTGCAGAAAGCAAAAAGAGGCACAGTACTACAGATTTTGTTTTCGTGTAATAGATGACATCATAATTAACATACACACCTAATAATGGAGATTCCTTTACAATCGAAGAACTTCACAATTTTTCAGCCCACCACGTTCTCGAATGCATTGCTCACCAGATAACAAAAGGAAACCATATCTAAATACTTCATTCCAGCTCCATTAAATTATATTTATCAAATAGATTCATACAAATATTAAACATTACGTAACTCTTAAATTATTAATTTTAGCCATAAATTTATTCAAAACAATAATTTATTAAAATAAAGTACCTCTCTTGATGGTAAGTGTAAAAATAATAGATAACTAATTGATTAAACTATATTTTCAAACACATTACTGTATCTAATTTAAGATCGTTCGGTAATATGTGAACGAAAAACTCGTACGCATTCTTTATAAGCTTTCACTAAATCCATGCAATTTTCTTTTCCCTTTTCTTTAATACAAACATCTCGACGATATTGAGTTTCGGGGCACTCGCTTAAATAATTATATTGTACATGTTCTGGATGATTAATAGAATTAAATCTTTTAACGTTCATCTAAAACTAAAATTTAAAATTTAAATAAATGAAAAAAATATTTTTATTATGGATAATTATCTGAGTGTTCTATTACAAATACTCGTGTTACTGTAGCATTTCATTCAAACTCTATCAAAATTGATCCAATTGATATTGACCAACGATTTTCTATTCATAACATTTATAAAAAATAAAAATGTAAAATAAAAAATAAGAATAAAATTATCAACAAAATATAAAATAAAATATATTAGGTATTACGTTTAAATTATTAATAAAATTCCAATATAACATTAAAGATAGACATGTAAATTAAATTAAAAGCATAATTTTTAAATAATTTGATAACATAATTTAAAATAGAAATTTAGAATTATCATAGCGGGTATGATTTAAACAACAATATAAATAAATGAGAAATTATTTAAGAAATAATGACTTAAATAAGAGAATCTTGATTTATAATTCTAATGTTAAAATTTGAATTTGAACTTGGTTGTTTCAGAATTTTAAAAGTTTTTTTTCAGTATATCTAGGGATGGTGTATATATACAATTAGACAAAATCAAGAATAGCGTTAAATCCACTACAGAAAATTTAACAATGGAAACACAATTCACAAAATAAATTAAGATATAAAATGTAATAGCAGTAAACAAAATAAGGGTTTTCTTTTAGGTTTATTAAATCAGCTTTGAAAGTTGGTTTTAAACAAATCATTAAAACAGTGTTGGGCCAACACACAATTTTGTTTGAATGAATCGGTAACAGCACGCAAACACAACACGCAGATTTAAAATCAGACCCATAAAACACCAATTAACCACGTTAAAATACAAGAAAGAAATAATTAAAATATAAAATCGAAAAACATAAAAATAAATTTGAAAAATAACAAAGTGCAACAAGATCCGCACGAAATAAACACAGAAATAACATGAGAACACGAAAATTTGACAAGTCAACAAAAAAGCAAAAGTCCACGAAATTTGGAACTAAAATTAAATAATTTGAATTGGAAACAATTCAATTAAAAGTCAAAAAAATAAAATTGTCAAATTAAATCACGAAAATAATAAAATTAGAATTAGAATATACAAAAAAATCACAACGTCAAAATTTGTTTTACCACATCAAATTTAACACGCAAGGTTAAGTTCGTACAATAGGTATATATACTGATTCATTTTCACAGAATTTTAATCAGTTTTTGTAACTAAAAACTTAACTACTCGTTTTACCGAATAAACAAGCTCATCTCTACGATTACACGATGTAAGTGAAGAAGTGTTGGAGAACTTTATCCACGTCGTACACAAACACCCTCAAGTGAGCTCTGTTTATGTGTCGGCGTGGGGAAAGGTTTGTAATGAAATTTGTTGATGGATGTTGCCAATTATGTTCAAAGATGTATTATGCCAAATATGTTCAAATAAAACTTTAAACAAAACGAATTATGTCGAATTACAGCCGATACACCACCGCAATCGAACTGTGTAAGCGCGGTATAAGTCCGCCAATAGTTCATGCCCGTGAAGGCTACGGCGTGAGAACGCAGGAGCTGGAACGTCAATATTATTCCGTATAGGAGAAAATGGGTTGAAGAAGGAATAATCTTTTGGCTAGTCTATCATCACTCAATTCCTGAAAATTCGACCTAACTTGTGATGATACAAATCGACTTAAAATCAAAACACTGAGTAGTCCAGTGGGCACTCATAAACTCTTAATATCAACATAGTTTAACCTAAGGTCAATTAAAGGAAGGTGACGGGGAAACCAATGCTAAAAATCTTTGCTATGTCAATAATTTGCGATAATGGAAAATTAAAAATACGTGACTTAAATTCACCACAGTTAAAACTCGGATTCATTCTCTAAAATTCGTTACATATTAAATCACAAAATCACAGTTTTACGATACCAACAGTTTGGTTGATATATTAAAGTTAAAATTTGCATTTATCACTACGCGATCACTAAATAATTAAAGAAACTATGAGCCGACACTAAAATGCCCATGAAGGCATATAAATTGCGATAAAAATTAACATTTCAGTTCTTACATTTATTTGAATGATTACTTAATCCCAGTCTGGTAGGAGGACGAATGAACGACTTGAACATTTATTAATTCACATTATCAATAGTAGGATGAAAGCAATAAATTATCAAAATATATAACCATTTTTCACAAAAAATGAAGCACAATGAGGAGTAATGATAACCGTAAAACATTTGGAGTAAATCTTCATACCGCATAATACAGAGCTACAACATCCACAATATTAATTTTAAATTACTTACCCAAAATACTGGCGTATACAACAAAAGGAACAAATACATTTAATAGATCAAAACCCATTGATAAGAAGTAACAAATAGAAATGAAAATAAGACAAATGAAATACACCAAACGATTTTATAAAACTACGTTCAAACGTAGCGGGAAAAATCATAAATAGGAAGAATACCACAACAGATAACATTCCAAAAAATCCTTCTCGCACTAGACATTGACAATACACAGAAGTAACGATAGAGGAGATTCACTGGTGATATGTAAGGCGAACTATCCAAAGGGGGATCAAACGATGAACACAATCGAAGCGGACCTAAAAGATTGATAATTCCTCCGGATAAAGATAGTAATAATTAAAACATACCAGGGTAATCGACAAAATAATTTGAATCAGATCCCCTAACAACCCACGAATAGGATCTTATATGAAGAGTAATGATATCCCAGCAAGCTAGCTAAATATTTGTCATTAAATAAAATTCACAGAAAAATTACCCACTTAAAAATTTAGGAAAATTTAGCTAGCAATAAATTAATCGCAAAAAATATGAAAAAATGAATTATCAACAAGAATAATCCGATTGATAGAGAATCGAACTGACATTTCGCTAAAAACCGATCGATCAAAAATAAATTGCAAATAGCCACTGGGTTCATCCTACATAGCTAGGAATAAAACAAAACACATGTATGCGACCTTTAACAGCAACAACGTGTATACAGACAGAAAATTCGATTTCAGTTCGCACACAGACTCCTGCCGGTCCTAGCCAACATACATGCCCGTATATAAGTGAGCTGCCAGTCGTGGAGTTTCATTTTCACTTCACTAAATTGTCGCTACACTCACGAATTTTAAGAAAGTTTTCGGACGATGACCCACGTAAAGAGGAGGCTAACGAGGTTACAATGAAAAAAAAACGAAGACACAGGATGGTGAGCTTATAAATTTTTTTTATGAAAGATTGATCACCTTTTCGAGACTTCTACCCGAAGGTTGACACAGCTATCCACTGCAGACCACTATGACTCAGAAGACCAACGTTTTTCTTTACTGATTTCAACGAACCGTGTTAATCAAAATATGAATCAATAAAATTTCGTATTTCTCACTTAGTTTATTGGTTTGCTCAATGTATTGACTTGCCACTTACCAACAAAACCGATGGGAGCTATGCCGCCCCACTCGGAAGTTCGAGGACCATTTCAGCATGACTTAAGATCTATTACCCAATTAGTTATCTCCATAGGGAGAGCAAATCGAGCCCGACTCTCGTTGATCACCAGCAGTAAAGACAACTATTATGGGTAGAAAATAATTTAAAAGTCCTTGTTACACTTGAGATTTCCTGTTCATTCGAACCCTTTGATATTGATGATATTTTCATCCAAACTACAGTTTCAGGTTATTTCATGCTATATTCCAAACTCGGTAATATTTGTAAAGTTTTATTTAGACAAAGAATTTTTCTTTAATCCCTTCAAGTATTTTAGTTTATGAGAAATTTTATGATATAATCTTTTTATTCTGCGATTCTAATCAATCTGCATAAACGACTTATGAACGATCAAAATATTTTCTACTATAAATTTTGTATTCCTTATACCGCTGTTGAAATTTTCTTATACTTAGAGTAGGAGTATATGATCTTATATAGAAAAAACCTATTGCATATAGTAGACGTTGAATTATGGTCAAAACTGCTGATGATTTACGAGAGTTGGAAATTTTCTTTTCAAATCAAAGACTGTTAAGAAACATTCGACGACAGCAACCACTACTAAGTAAATATACGAACGCAAGTGGAAACAAACTAAACGACTTAATAATACTCTACGTGAACCTGACTACAGCCGTGTTTTCCCGAGAAATAAGTAAAATTAATCTAGTAATTCCGAGCGACTAGTTATACAAAATAGACGTGATAACCCACGAATAAGTAGACCAGAAATACATTCAATAATTCAAATTTAATTCATTTATAAAACTAAAGTGAAGGAATTGAATATTTTCTTTAGATAATTCATGGATCGACGCGTCCCGAATCACGCTACGATTCCATGCACACTCGGCTGCCCGGTGTAGGCAGGCGATGTGGGACGCGGGATTCTCGATCTCGCCAGTAAGAGAGTCCCGGATTGGAAGCCAGATTAACTCGGAAGATGCTGATCTCCTATTTGTTGCCATAAAAAGGGAACCCGGCCGCAATCCAGCCCGGGAAATCAGGGGACAGGCCGAATACCTGTTAGCCCGGATGGAAGAACATCAACGCCAAATGGACCGGCAAGTCGAGAAGGCCAGGCGGTATTCGGATGAGGTCAACAGAGACATAGCCGAAGGAAAAATTCCGAGTACGGAGGGGCTTGCACTTCCGTACAATACCTCCTTCAATTTGGACGATCCGAGATTGGACGTAAAGACGGCAGCGCTCAATGTGGTAGTTCCACGATAGATCCTACCACGGGAAATGCGAAGGGAAGAAAAACAACCGGGTGGCCACCGCGAGCACCCGTACGCTCGAGCAAACCTGAGATGGAGTAACAATCGACATCATCCAAGAGCCGACTAACTATAATTTGTAATAAAAATATATTTTTCTTCTAACTCACAATTACTTTCTACAAGAATTAATATTAATAGAGAATAATTTAGTTTCGATAAGATTAAGATAAACTCTGCTGACCTAAGGATATGAATGAGACGAGTAATATTTACGAGGCGTCATATGAATTAATGTCGATTTTCCATTGTAGATATGGACCCCTGTCGAATCCTGCAGCGGGAATTGAACCAGGCACATAAAATAAACACAGAACTGCACCAACAGATCCTGCAATTAACACAAGAAGTTCAGAAGGTTAAGGCTACCTGGGTAGAGCCGAAGAAAGTCAAAGCGCTCTATCAGAGGGTGGATGCAGCGCAGAGGTGTTGGGCTGAAGAGAAACAGCTTAATCAGAGCCAGAAGACTCAAATTCGAGGCCTAGAGGAGGCGTTGTCTGTGTGCCAAGAGGGCACGGCGGTAACCTACTCCCTAGTGTTCGTGTCGGCACAGTTGGCAGTAGTGGGATACCGGCCTTCTAGCTCAGAGGCTACCTAGCTCACATATCCCCCCGGCAAAAAAAATTTTCTCTAAGTTTAAAAGTACAATTTTTTAGAACAAAGACAATGACTCATTCAAGGTCATTGAAACAAAGACCATGGCTCATCAAAAAAATTTCAAGGTAATTTAAACAAAGACCATGACTCATTCAAGGTCATTGGGTGACTCATCATATTTTTCAAGGTCATTCAAAATTTCTCAAGGTCATATTATTTTTAAATATTTTAAAATTTTAATTTACTAATTATAAAAATAAGTAGTATATATTTGTAAATTATTTTATTATTATTATTATTATTATTATTAATACTTATAAAAATTTATTAATACTTATAAGACTTTTTATAATATTATTATTACTATATAATGAAAACCAAGACATATACAACAAATTTATTATAAAGAGATAATTCTACTATAGTAGTATTGTCGAAGAGCTTTATTCAATGCCCATTCCACATACTTCTGATATCTGGCAGCGCAGCAATGACATCCATCACCAAAAGGGTATTCGGGTTCCATATCTTTTGACAAATTGTTTTGTTCGATATCCCATAGGAACTGATCGATTACAGTAAATATCCATATTGATGTATGATTGAATATCAAGTCTGGAATTATTGATGCTGGCTTATCCATGATTCCATGTATTTCTGGATAATAGAATTCCAGACGTTCTTTAATAACTTTAAAATAATCATCTAAAAACAAGTAATAATAATAATATTAATAATAAATTACCATAATGTTTAATTTCATTCATAGCTTGAACTGCGCTCGGTACAATCATTTTAATGATAAAAATTGAAATAACAATTATTTTTATACTAATTTCGACACACACACACATACAAATCTTTAGCTATAAACAATAAATATTAATTTATATAGATTTGAAAATGATTAAAGAAATTTTAATAATATTATTAGTTTTTAATATGGTCAACTCAATTGTTGTAACCGTTCAAGGTAAAAGTTCAACAAGATGTGTATGTCCTGATACAGCAGTATTGATGGATATTTTGTATATGATAGATAGGCCTAGATATTTGAAAACTCCAGTCAAAAGATTATCTGAAAGAATGAGTAATTTGGAATTCAGATTTGAACATACATATGAGACTTTAAAAAGAGCTAAAAACGAATTATATGATGATATTATATATTTAAATAAGACCATTGGTATTATCAAAAATGAATTAAGGAAATCAATATTAGAATTGAAAGAAAATCATAAACTTAATGAAAAAATGATGAATCAAGTTCAATGTAGTATAATATTTTATTCTAATAAAACAACTGATCAGTTCAATCGTATAATGAAATTACAACACCCAGTTAACAGTGGCGGCAACAGCTTGAAAGAGTTAACAATGCCAACAAATCATCATTGCCATTTCCATTATATATTTTTACATATTTTCTTAGTATTACATGATTCTGATTGGTCGAATATAGTATAAATACGCTTACACTTTCAAATATTTTTATAAAATGTCAGAAACTAAATTTTTTATAACTTTATTGAATGAGCTGGTCTCTAATAATAGAGAAGAAGATGATATCATTAAAAACATAAAATTCATGGTAAACCGTACTGAGAAAATTGTTGAAGACATACCATTTTATTATGAAAAAATTCTCAATTTGCCAACATTGGAGAGAAAGAAGGCATTCCAATCATTATTTAGTTACATGTTCGATGAAAATAATAAATGGATGCGAATAATAGTAGGATTAATGTATATGAAACACATGATATTAAAATCGGGATCCGACTATGAAAATTATTTCCAATGGTCTATAGAGGTATATTACTTTATATTGCTATTAATTTATCATTATTTAGGTAATAGAAACAAAAATTAACCCGTGGGTAGTAACAAACGGTGGATGGACAGCGATTATTCAAGTTGCAGCAGAAGCCAAACGCTCTGATATTTATATCAAAAATTGCAAATTTTTATTAAAACTAATCACTGGAGCATCTGTTTTATATTTATGTAACAAAGTTTATCGTAGATTTTAATAAATATTTCTTTGTTATTATTATTAATAAAAAACTACATTTTTAAAGATTTATTGATTATTACACGAGCAGTCTTCATCACCACAATATTCTATCATAATATTTTCTATAACATGGTCAATACAATTCTTAAATTCGGTCGGCTCATCTTTATTAATTTCGGTAGTATCTTCAGTATCATTAATATTTTCTTCATCATTAACATTATCATCAATAATTTCTTCAGAATCATTAATAATTTCAATATTAATTTCTCCATCATTAACAGTATCATCACTCTGACATCCAGAATCACAACTTGAATCTTCTTTACTCAATGCTTCAACTAGAGTCAACATATCTATAATTTTTACACCGGTTATTTCTTCGAGTTTATCAAACAAAAAGTTTATTAAATATTCGAAACGAAATTAATTAATTATTTTATATTTTATATTTTACCTTTCTCAGACATCATTTTTAAATCTATTTTAAAACTACTTATAATTTTGTTTATAGAATAACAAAGAAAACATAAATACATTTATTAAACACTAAACACTATACATTAAAATAACTGTGAAAGTCTAGCAGTAACAATTTTCCAGATTGGAGAAAGCACATCGTTTTGATCAGCTTTATATCCATGGATTGTTATTGTTATATACCAGTTTTCCTGTTCTTTGAATCCAATTTCTGTAAATGTATCATAATATCTGGTATATTGACTCGTGAAGAAAGCATTTTCATTGCATTTTAAATTGGAATTGATCTTTTTGAATGTATTATCAATATCCTTGATATCTAACATTGAGAGAGTACCAGCGAGAGATTGAAATTGCGTTTTATTGAGTTTGACTGGATTTGCCAATTGCATATTGATAGGCTCCTTTAAAAAATACATTTTATAATTGTGGAACATCTGAACTGGTTGGACACTTATTTTCTTGGTCATGTTTGATTTATGATCTTTATAAGGTGGTGACGCACTTTTATACCCTTGACAGATAATGATTAACCAATCAGAATCATGCATGATCACAAAGACAATGCATGATAAGTGCATGATAATTGCAAGATAAGTGCATGACTGGAAAACTGTATGTAAATTAACCCGTTGAGTTTACATATATGATTTTACACATATCATCTATATAAAATGTATTATTAATATCCCGTGTTTTATTATTATCATTATTATTATTATTATTGTTATTATTATTTTAATTATCATGATTTTTATTATTATTATTATTATTACTATTATTACTATACTAATAAAATTACTATTTTTATTATTGTTACCACCATCAAAATAAAACTATTACTATCAAAAAAATTTATTATTATTATTATTACCAAAATAAAACTAACAAAACAACAAAAATAAAATACAAAAACATTTATTACCAACACTAAAACTATCAAAACAAACAAAAATAAAATACATTTATTTTCTTAAAAGTTTCATTTTTTGAAAATTTCGTATTGAATTTGTAAGATTCCATTCCACATAGCGTTGATATCTGAAATCACAACAGCTACACCCCAGAATGCATGGGTATTCAGTTTCCATCTCCTTGACCATTCGGTTTATTTCATTGTCCCAAAGAGCTTGCTTAATCAGATTGGAAATATCGATTCTTGTTTCATTGTATATCAGCTGTTGATGCATTGACGGTTCTTGATTCTTCAAAATCTCCTTTATTTGAGGATAGTAATAAATAATACGATCGATTATCATTGGGGCATATTTGTCTAAATAAAATATAAAAAAATGAAATAAAAAAAGATAAATTTATCGTATTCAGCGATATTTTTCTTTGGCATAGCATACATAATGGTATAATATTTTAAAAATGAAATCAAATGAATAAGCAAGTTGTTTTAATCAATCATTAGCCAATCAGATATCGACCAATCCGGTGATTTCATTTTGTATGTCACAAACAATATTTTTGTATTCTAGATTTCGCACCCCTAATATGACTATTTTGCCACTAGCAAACACGTTAACACACATTGGGTTGTATTTTAAAAGCCTCAGTGCAGGAAATAATTCTGGTTCGAACATACAAAGACATTTTGTTGACATTTTGTATAGATTGATAGATTGTCCTATATCCATGGTAACTGTAATTGACTGTATTTTAATATCCTTTATTCTATATTGTAATTTATTGACATCTAAAGGTTTCTTACATCCCATGATTCTGCATTTGCCGGATTTGAAAAATATTATAGGATATTTTCCACTCCTATCTACAATTTGCTGTGGTTTACCATTTGGAAACGTCATTTTTGATACATTGAAAGTTCCTTTATAATTTATATTTGATAACATAATTAAACAATAAAGAAATATTAAGCTACATATATATAATTTTTAGGAAGAGTTCATTAAATCATATAATATAAACAAAAACCTATAATTATACAAATTAATAATGGAATTAAGAAATGATGCGGTATATCAAATCGTAGGCCCAAGTGGTAGTGGTAAAACTATGTTTGTGTGTAAATTACTGAAATCGAATTTATTTCAAACAAAGTTCAACAAGATTTATTGGCATAAGGGTGCAGGTAACGAACATGGATTAACTCAGGATAATTTCTGTAAATTGAAAAACATGAAAATAGTAAAGGGTTTCGATAAAAACTGGTCAAGTCGTTTAAGGAAAGGTGATGTCATCATTATTGATGATTTGTATCAGGAAGCTAATAAAGAAAAGGATTTTAATAATTTATTCACAAAAATCAGTAGACATGTTGGTGTTACTGTGATCTTTATTATTCAAAATCTATTTCATCAGGGTGGCGCACATCGAACAAGGAATTTAAATGTTCAATATTTAGTTATTTTCAAGAATCCTAGAGATGCAACAGTTATTGATTTTCTTGCTCGACAGGCATACCCTAATAATCGTAATTTTCTCATCAGTGCATTTCAAGATGCTACAAAATCACCACATGGATATATATTTCTTGATTTCACACAACAATGCAATGATGATTTACGGGTAAAAACCGATATTTTCAATAAAGAAGGTGCCATGGTATATAAACAAAGTTGAAAACTTTAACATGTAAAATGTTTATGAAATCCAGGCTTAAAAATATTCGAAAACTTAGACAAAGTATTAAAAAGACTATAAAGAAGCGTGTTCCACCAAAAACCAGTTATACACCATCTAAAAAGCTAATAACTGAGAATTACCCTGCAATGAATCTAATTTCGAAAAACATTATTAAAAAAGAGTAAGAAAACAGTTAAAATTGAAAAAAATCATAGGAGTTTCCCATATTTTAATGCATTGTTAAAGGCCTCGAGTATGAAAAGAATGTCTATTTTACAATCATTTCCAACTTTTGTTGTCGATGATTTACACAAAATTCTATTAAAAGTAGTCAGAGGTAAAATTAAAATCAGTAATTCTAAAAAACTAGTATTGAATAAACATTAAAATTTAAATCATCTTGTTGTAATGGAGAAGATTTGGACGAATCCAGAAGACGAAGCAGGTTTCGGTGGAGTGGCAAAGTTAAAGAAAAGAGTCCCAAAGTCGAAAAAGGAAACGCAAAAGTGGTTGTCAGATCAGCTTGCGTACAGTTTAAACAAACCAATGCGGAAAAGATTTCCAACAAGAGCTTATAAGACATTCGGTATTAATGATTTATGGCAAATGGATTTGATGGAGATGATACCGTATTCGAAGATTAACAAGGGTTATAAATATATTTTAACGTGTATTGATGTTTTCAGTCGTTTTGCTCGCGGTGTACCAACAAAGACAAAATCTGCAGAGGAAATATCTAAAGCAATTAACTCAATGTTTAAAAATGAGCATCCAGACAATTTGCAAACCGATTTAGGTATTTATTATTATTATTATTATCTATTATTATTATTATTATTATTATTATAATTATTATTATTATTTTATTATCATTTTATGATATTATTTATTATATAATTAATTATTATAATATACCAAGGAGTTTTACAATAGTATAAGGTAAGCATCCTGGATCGTCTCAAAATAAATCATTATTTCTTGTACATTCTCAATACAGCCGCACATGTTGAAAAATTAACCCCGACATTGAGGGATAGATTGAAGAAATATTCGTGCATCAAGGTAAATCAAAATATGGGATAAATGTATTAACCGAAAATACTTGTTTAGTTAATAATAAATCATCGCATCCGAGTCTGAAAATGTTTGAGAACCCGTAAATACTCAGCTTCAAAAACACGAGTACAGTTCTAAAGTTCCTATTAAAACCAAATATAAGTGTGATCCACGTTTAGAGATTAGTAAAATATCTGCTCAACCTTTTCAATCAAAAATTCATAGGTAATTGGGAGTGATGAGGTATTGTCAAATTAACAATTATACTAACGAGTCCTGTAATGTAATGTTATTAAGATAGTCGATAACCAATGTTATAACAAGGGAAATTCTATGAACAGGAATTACCAAGTTATCCAAACCTACAAGTGGTTCAGAATTCCAGAAAATTATTGAAAACTAAAGGGTGGGTAAGGATAAACATTAACTAATGTATCAAAATGGAATGGATATCAAGCAAACCCTATGATATCAATCAAAGACCTAGTAAAAATGAGTTTATACAATTTTACCGAGTTAATAAGTTGCCACCTAATCCATCCGGAACAATCAAGCAGTAAATTTATGGTTGACTCAAAATCCCATTTATTACATTGGAAATTGGGAAGGTTGCTTGCAAGACTTTACATTTTGTGAATAACATTACCATTTATAGTCATGTAATCGGCTTCAAAAACGTGTCCAAAACCTGTAGTGGTAATTTTCTCAATCAAATAATTTGAACGATATGTCATCTTCCCAAATCAAATTTAGATGAAAATAATGGATTGAAAAAGTTAGTTGTGATTTTTGCCCCATTTACAATAAAGTTGAAAGTATTGAAAGATGCCAAGCGAATGGTTTGTGATACTTTAGCATTGTTGTTCCTGGAACTGAATACCTACATACGAATTCAACATTTGAATGAAAAAAAGTGTAACCGATCGAAAACATCAAATATCTTATCAATCAATATTAATGAAAAGTGGAAGATACGTTTACATTTACTAATTGAATATAATAATGAAACACCTTGAAGAATTAACATAATATATTATCATTAAATTGTTTACATATATTAAGAACTATTGAATTGTTAAAAGATGGAATATGCAAATTCAGTCTGAATAATTAACATTGTGAAGTTACATTGAATAGAATTGGCTAATATTGGATTTAGATAAGAACATATAGGGCAAGTGCTTTTGGTGTACACAAACCAAAAATATAACTTCAATAGGCCAAATGTTCATATAACAAATCAATCGATAATATAATTGTTGGTGATTCTTTGTTCCTCTTTTGAACTGTTGGGTGATAAACAATGACCAAGGATTGAAGTTTGTCAATATAAATATCGATAATCCCAATGTACTTACCGATCAACATACATGTATAAAACAATAGAGACATAAATATCGTGATGATACGTAAATTTTTGAATTTAAGTAAAGATACAAAAACTCATTTGACATTAACATTTTCGTAATTAGTGGCCAATAACGATAATTATAAGTATGTATAGTTGGTACCAAAAGATGTGGCGAAAAACATATTTTTTTGGTAACAGTATGGATCGGATGGTTTTTGAGAAACAATTGGGTAGATTTGCACCTTCCCTATCTTAAAAGCATTTGGTATTTTTGGTATGAAAACTGCAAAAAGATGTGAAATGAATTGAAGAAAAAAATTATTACCATCTCTGAATCAAATGCATTATCCGAGTTAGAAAAGTTCCTAACCTAGTGTTGCAGGTATGTTTCAAAAACCTGAAGCACCGCTTCAAAAACGTAAAGAAACACATAACAATATAACAAAAAACGCAATGAAGGACAATGGAACTAATATTCAAAATGATTTGTGGTAAAATCTGGAATTGTTTATTTGATAGACATCTCCCCCAAGCAGTAAGTGTGAAAATGGGGCTTTGAAGAAGGTATTCCCGATGAATTCTATATGGATATAGAACGATATGAATTTTATATAATTGGTTTCCCGAAGGACTGAATATCTAGGATTTGAAGAATACATTGTTACTGGTTCAGATCAAAAGTTTTAGATAAAGTAAGAAGACCGTTGGGTGAACCTAGTGATGAATACCAACACAATTCTTGTCTTCAATACGCTTTTTTTAAGATCGTTTCTCCGATTTATTATATCAAGTTGAGGGTGGTAAACAGTACATATTAATTCACAAAGCTCTAATAGAAACTATTATAATTAAATAGCGATACTAAAAATCATGTTTAACCTCCTAATGGGTATGGTATGATGAGATAGGAAAAAGGATTAAGGTTTCGAAATTAATTTACCCTGTGTCATCATTACAACTCGATTTATGGATCAACTGAAATGAATTTACTCCCAAGTGTGTAATGTACCATTAATTGAAAAGAATCTGATTTCGGCATTATCACTAAAGTGCTCCACAGCACCAATTCTTTAAATTAGTTGATGCAAAAATTATTGGTAAGAAGAGTTCGTTGTTTGAGCCTTCTGTATAAAGCCGGTCATCAATTTGGGGGTTTAATTCTTAGCATGCCAATATTATTCCATTGAAAAACCAAGGAAATTGTCCAATTTGCTATTGCTAAGTTCAGCTCTTCTTATAAGGAAAAACATATTTTGGAGACAAGAAGAATGCCAACTTTATATTGGTAAAAATTTCCAAAGTGGAATTCAATATAAGGGATCATACTTAACATCGAGCCTCAATTTCAAAAACTTGGTGTAAACATCGCTAACACTTTATCGAAAATAGTGTATAGGAACATATACCAAAGATTTCGATTAATGATAATTATTGTGCTACAATATAATGCAAGTAAGTTAAAATAGGGTTTATTTGGATAAAAACCTTAATGTGGTCATAACTTCCTTGAAGATTTTAAAGCAAATATCCATTCTTCAATGTTATGGCACCGATTTTGATTAAATCAGAGTCAATTACCTCAAAATGGTAAATTTTAAAAGATTAGATATAAAGTTTTGCTAAATTCTAACACAATGACCGGTTACATGTTGTAATATATGGTATTTGAAAAAGAGTTCAAATAAACTGCAACAGAACAGTATTGGTTTGAAATGTTGGTTAAATGTAATGATA